>JAYEPQ010000010.1:31517508-31540008 GCA_036321105.1 Dracaena cambodiana | reverse complement strand
GCCGTATGTGTGGCCCAATGGTCCGGTTCGAGGCTGATGGCATGGCGAGACAGCCCGTGTACAGTGCTATGCCGATTCGAACGGACGAACGGCCCAGTTCGGGGCGAACGGGACTGCCTGCACACCATTTCGTGCCGGTTTGGACGGACGGACGTTCCGGTTCGGTGCGGTCGGGACGGCCCACGCAACGTGACTTGCGGCTTCGGGCGGTCGGACGGTCCGAATCGGGGCGGTCGGGACGGCCCACGCACCTTGCCTTGTAGGTTCGAGTGGACGAATGGACCGGTTCAGGGTGGATGGCATGGCCGGGGCTGCCCGCGCACCATACCGTGCGGGATCAGGCAGACTGACGGTCCGATTCGGGGCGGTCAGGACTGCCCACGCACCGTGCCTTGCACATTCTGGTGGGCGGATGGTCCGGTTCGGGGCGGATGGCACTGCCCGTGCACCATGCCATGCAGGTTCGGCCGTACGCATGGTCCGATTCGGGACGGATGGCACGGACGGGGTTGCTTGCGCACAGTGCCGTATGGGTTCGGGCATACGAACGGTCCGGTTCGGGGCAGTCGGGACTGCCCGTGCACCGTGCCTTGCAGGTTCAGGCACATGGATAGACCGATTCGAGTTATCATGAATCATCAAAGCAGTGGGTAGAGCCCGCATCGGCCTTTTATCTAATAAATGCGTCCCTTTCAGAAGTCGGGGTTTTTTTTTGCACGTATTAGCTCTAGAATTAGTACGGTTATCCGAGTAGCACGTGCCATCCAAACAATCTATAACTGATTTAATGAGCCATTCGTAGTTTCGCAGTCTGAATTTTTTCATACTTACACATGCATAGCTTAATCTTTGAGAGAGGCATATGACTACTGGCAGGATCAACCAGGTAGCACACCGTCGATGATGAACGCGCAGCCGAGGTGCCCTTCCGAGCACAAGAGGACGGGTTGTCGGCAGGTGGGACATCATTCATTCATAGGTAACCGAATCGCAACCGAGTAGAGGAGCAGGGAGCAGCAGACCCCCATCCCTCTTCAAATCCACAGCACCCGCGAGCCCTGGCGAGTCCTCAACAGCCTATTGGAGCGGACGGCCACGTACGGCTGCCATTCAATGGCCGTCGCGGACCCCCATGTGTGCCTCCCCTGCCTTATCAAGCATATGGAGGAGAGCGGTCAGGAGCATCCGACGACATTGGTTTCCAAAGAAATCCGATTTGCTTCACAGGCAACGGGGCAACGCACCGAGGTGGACGCTGTCGCAGGTGAGAACCAGTGTAGGGACAACAGTGCCGGTGGTTGGCTGCGGTGAGGCAGGGGTCCCACCAGGACATGCTGAAACGAAACCACTCACATACCGACACGGAAGCTGCCCTACAAGGCCCGAATGCTCATGGCGGTCGTGTGCCCCAGTGGATGGCTCGGGCAACAACTCACAACGGGACATCGGTGCGCACACAACGTAGCTCCGCTGAGCACGGGAAATTCGAGAGAGCCAGCTAGACCAAAGTGTCTAGCCTCCCCAGGCCACCCCGCAGGCTCCACTGGAAAATAGCCAAGAAAAAGGGACCAAACTGGCATCCCGAGCACCGAAAGCCAAGCAAAACGGGCCGAACCAGCCTCCCGAGCACGTAAAAACCAATAAAAAAGAGCAAAATAGGCAGAAACGGCCTCCTGAGCACCTAAAAGCCAACAAAAACGAGAAAAATGGACCAAACCAGCCTCCCGAGCACCATAAAGCCGACAAAATCGAGCAAAATGGGCCAAACCAGCCTACCCGAGTCTCCGCTGGACATGGGCGGAACTCCGGCAATGGCCGGCAGGGTGGAACCAGCCTCCCGAGCACCTTAAAGCCGACAAAAATGAGCAAAACAGGCCAAACTGGCCTGCCCGAGACTCTGCTAGACATGGCCGGTACTTCGGCGATGGCCGGCGGCGGCGTCGACTGGGCAGCCGCCCCCCGTGGCACAACGCGTGGCGGGGTGGGCCACCCACCTGAGCCAAAATGTCCTGCTCCACACACTGCATGGCCTGCCCCTGCCATGCCCATGCGGTACCGGAACTCCGGTGATGGCCGGCGAGGCAGAACCGGCCTCTGGAGCATCTTAAAGCCAACAAAAATGAGCAAAACGGGCCAAACCGGGCTGCTCGAGCCTCCGCCCGACATGGCCAGAACTTCGGCGATGGCCAGTGTCACCGCCGGCAGGACAGCCACCCCTCGGGGCACACCGCGTGGCGGGGTGGGCCGCCCACCCGAGCCAAAGGGGCCTGCCCCTGCCATGCCCAGACGGTGCCATAGCCTGCCCATGCCATGCCCAGATGGTGCCATGACCTGCCCCTGCCATGCCCAGACGGTGCCATGGCAACTGTTTGCTTGCCCAGATGGTGCCATGGCCTGTCCCTGCCT
Source organism: Dracaena cambodiana (assembly GCA_036321105.1). Lineage (NCBI taxonomy): Eukaryota > Viridiplantae > Streptophyta > Magnoliopsida > Asparagales > Asparagaceae > Dracaena > Dracaena cambodiana. The sequence continues at coordinate 31,537,602 of JAYEPQ010000010.1, read as the reverse complement.
TACCCAGATGGTGCCACGGTCGGGACTGTCCTTGCACTATATCATGCGGGTTCGGTCGGATGGACGGTCCTGTTCGGGGCGGATGTTACAGATTGCCCGTGCACAGTGCCGTGCGAGTTTGTGCGGATGGACTGTCCGGTTCGGGGCGGTCGGGGCGGCCCGCGCACCGTGCCTTGCGAGTTCGGGTGGTCAGATGATCGGGTTCGGGGCTGCCAGGACTGCCCCCACACCGTGCCTTGCTGGTTCGGACAGATGGACCAGCTGGTGGCAGATGGCACCATGCCGTGAGGGATCAGGCGGACGGACAATCTGATTCGGGGCAGTCCGGACTGCCTGCGCACCATGCCTTGCCCGTTCGGGCAGGCGGACGGTCCAGTTCGGGGCGGATGGCATTGCCCGCGCACCGTGCATATCGGCCACGAATCAGACCGTCCGTACGCTCGAACCCGCACGGCACTAGGCGCGGACAGTCTTGGTCATGCCATCCGCCTCTAGCGGACCGTCCGCACGCTCGAACCTACACGGCACGGTGCGCGGGCATGGCCATACGCCCCAAACCGAACCATCCGTCCGCCCGAACGTGCGTGTCACAGTGCGCGGGTAGTCTCGGCCGCCTTAAACCGGTCCGTCTGTCCGCCTCGAACCGGTCCATCCGACCACCCGAACCCAGAAGGCATGGTGCGCATATAGTCCTCACCGCCCCAAATCTGACCGTCTGTCTGCCTGATACTACAAAGCACGGTGTGCGGGCAGTCCTGACCACCCCTAATTAGTCCTGGTCGCCCCCAACAGGTCCGTCCGTCCACCCCAACCTGCATGGCACGGTGCGCGGGCAGTCTCGGCCGCCCCGAACCGCTCTGTCGGTCCACCCGAATGCGCACGACATGGTGTGCGGGCAGTCCAGGCCGCCCCGATCCGTCCGTTTGCCCGAACAAGCACGGCACGGTGCGCGGGCAGTCCCGACTCTGCCATTTGCCCCGAACTGGTTCGTCCGTCCACCGGAACCCACAGGGCACGGTGCGCGGGAAATACCTTTTGCCATCCTCCACGAACTGGACAGTCCGTCAGCCATAACCCGCACGGCACGTTGAGTTGGCAGTCCCCGCTGCCCCGGAATCGGACCGTCCGTTCGCCCGAACCGGCATGGCACGGTGCGGGAGAGCGAAACAGAATTTGTCTGAGTTTTTTTGGCATCCCCTTGGGCTTCGGCCTTTCGAGGCATTTTGGACGTCCTTGCTGTGCCAGACACCGCGAACCACCTTGTCGCTGGACTGGAACCTATACCGTGTAATGTGCGAGCTGTTTTGGCCATGCCAGGCACCCTGAACCGGACCTGGCACTGGCACGGAACCCCCTTTGCGAACGGGTGGGACAGAGAATGTGAGCAATGCAGTGCCCTAAACAGCCCTGCACTCTGGCTGGGTGCGGTGTGAGCACCGCTGCCCAAGTCCCCAGTGCGGAAGAGCGAAACAAAATTCGTCTGAGTTTTTTGTGCAACCCCTCGATGCTCATGGACTGCATTCCCAAACAATCCGACTCGCCGACAATGCCTGATGGTGCGGCATGGTCCGGGCCGGACGGGGCTCTCACCCTCCCTGGCGCCCCTTTCCAGAGGACTTGGGCCCGGTCTGTCACTGAGGGCGCTTCTCCAGACTACAATTCGGGCAGCTCAGCCGCTCGATTCCCAAGTCGGGCTCTTTCCAGTTCGCCGCCGTTACTAGGGGAATCCTCGTAAGTATCTTCTCCTCCACTTTTTGATATGCTTAAGCTCAGCGGGTGGCCCCGCATGACTAAGGGTCGGGTTCCAAGGGGCGCATACGAGCGCACCTGACGGCATGGGTTCCTTGCATGCACTGTTGCAGCTGAAGGCAGAGGCAGTGTCCGGCGCCGTACGTGTCTGTCCACCACTCGGTGCATCCATTCCCGGCCGGCAGACTGCACTACAGCCTGCCGTGCAGTAAGGCATGGGGGGCCAATCTCCGCATCCGCGCCCACCACCGCCCCTGCTCGAAGGGTGGCTCACGGTGCGCGGAGCGACACGAGGCATGACGCCTAGTAGGAGTGCCCTCGGCCGGATAGCCTCGGGTGCCACTTGCATTCAAAGACTCGATGGTTCATGGGATCTACAATTCACACCAAGTATCACATTTCGCTACGTTCTTCATCTATGTGAGAGCCAAGATATCCATTGCCGAGAGTCATAAAAGTTCGACTTGTATGGAAGGATCGCACCACACGCCAAAACTAGCTTGTTGCGCTCTCCCCAACTGTGAATGTTCCTTGGCGCCCACCGCACCGGGTATTGTTCCCGCCGCCCATCCCACAACAAGGCAGGACGGGGGTAGCCATGGGTGCCCCAGGGTGGCGGGGTCCGGCAGGCGAATGCCGCCGTCCCCCCGCCCCTGCGGGAGCGTTGATGGGTTCGTGATTGTCTGTTCGGGCCTCGACAATGATCCTTCTGCAGGTTCACCTACGGATAACTTGTTACGACTTCTCCTTCCTATAAATGATAAGGTTCAGTGGACTTCTTGCGATGTCCCGGGCGGCGAACCGCCCCCGTCGCCACGATCCGAACACTTCGTCGGACCATTCAATTGGTAGGACCAAGTAAGAATGACCATGCACCACTACCTATATAATCAAGAAAGAGCTCTTAGTCAATCAATCCTTACTATGTCTGGACTTGGTAAGTTTCCCAGTGTTTAGTCAAATTAAGCCGCAGGCTCCACTTCTAGTGGTGCCCTTCCATCAATTCCTTTATGTTTCAGCCTTGCGACCATACTCCCCCCGGAACCCAAAAACTTTGATTTCTTATAAGGTGCCAGCGAAGTCCTAAAAGCAACATCCGCCAATCCCTGGTCGGCATCGTTTATGGTTGAGACTAGGACGGTATCTGATCATCTTCGAGCCCCTAAATTTCATTCTTGATTAATGAAAAGATCCTTGGCAAATGCTTTCATAGTTGTTCGTATTTCATAAATCCAAGAATTTCACCTTTGACTATGAAATACGAATGCCCCCGACTGTCCCTCTTAATCATTACTCCGATCCCGAAGGCCAATAGAATAGGACCAAAATCCTGTGATGTTATCCCATGCTAATGTATATAGAGCGTAGGCTTGCTTTGAGCACTCTAATTTCTTCAAAGTAACAGCACCGGAGGAACGACCCGGCCAGTTAAGGCCAGGAACGCATTGTCGGCAGAAGGGATGGGACGGCCAGTGCACACCGAATGGCTGACCGGCCGACCCAGCCCAAGGTCAAACAACAAGCTTTTTAACTGCAACAAATTAAATATATGCTATTGGAGCTAGAATTACCGCGGCTACTGGCACCAGACTTGCCCTCCAATGAATCCTCATTAAGGGATTTAGATTGTACTCATTCCAATTACCAGACTCGTAAGAGCTCGGTAATGTTATTTATTGTCACTACCTCCCCTTGTCAGGATTGGCTAATTTGCGCGCCTGCTGCCTTTCTTGAATGTGGTAGCCATTTCTCCAGCTCCCTATCTGGAATCGAACCCTAATTCTTCGTCACCCGTCAACACCATGGTAGGCCTCTATCCTACCATCGAAAGTTGATAGGGCAGAAATTTGAATGATGCATTGCCGACACGAGGGCCGTGCGATCCGTCGAGTTATCATGAATCATCAGAGCAGCAGGCAGAGCCTGCATCAGCCTTCTATCAAATAAATGCATCCCTCCCAGAAGTTGGGTTTTGTTGCATGAATTAGCTCTAAAATTACAATGGTTATCCGAGTAGCACGTACCATCAAACAAACTATAACTGACTTAATGAGCCATTCGCAGTTTCACAGTCTGAATTTGTTCATACTTACACATGCATGGCTTAATCTTTGAGACAAGCATATGACTACTGGTAGGATCAACCAGGTAGCACTCCCTCGATGACATCTATGCTGCTGGGGTGCCCTCCTGAGCACGGGAGGATGGGCCGTCGGCAGGCGGGATGTTGTTCATTCGTAGGTATCTGAATCACAACTGAGAAGAGGAGCGGGGGGCAGCAAATCCCCAGCCCTCTTCAAACCCACATCACCCGCAAGCCCTGGTGAGTCCTCAATAGCCTATCGGAGCAGACAACCACATACGACTATCGTTCGGTGGCTCTCGCAGACCCCCATGTGTCCCTCTCCCGCCGAATCAAGCGTACGGAGGAGAGCGGTCAGGAGCATTTGACAACATTGGTTTCCAAAGGAATCCATTTGCTACATAGGCAATGGGTAATGCACCGAGGTGGATGCTACCGCTGGTGCGAACCAGTGAAGGGACTGCAGCACAGGCGGTCGGCAGCGCAGTGGCAGGGGGCCCGTCGGGACATTCTGAACCGAAACCACTCACATGCCGACACGGAAGCTGCCCTGCGAGGCCCGAATGCTCGTGGCGGTTGTGCCCCAATGGATGGCTTGGGCAGCAACTCGCAACAGGACATTGGTGCGCATGCAACGTAGCTCCGCCAAGCTCGGGAAATCTAAGAGAGCCAGCTAGACCAGAGGATCTGGCCTCCCAAGGCCACCTCACAGGCTCCACTGTGAAAATAGCCAAGAAAATGGGACCAAACCGGCCTCTCGAGCACCAAAAGCCAAGCAAAATAGCCGAACCAGCCTCCTGAGCACGTAAAAACCAACAAAAATAATCAAAACAGGCAGAAACGGCCTCCCGAGCACCTAAAAGCCAACAAAAATGAGAAAAACGGGCCAAACTAGCCTCCCCAACACCATAAAGTCGACAAAATCGAGAAAAATGGGCCAAACCAGCCTGCCCGAGTCTCCGCCAGACATGGCCGAAAATCCGGCGATGGTCGACGGGGAAAAACCGGCCTCTCGAGCACTTAAAGCCGATAAAATGGGCCAAACCGGCCTGCCCGGGCCTCCGCCAGACATGGCCGAAACTCCGGCGATGGTCGGCAGCGGCACCGACCGGACAGCCGCCCCCGTGGCACACCGCGTGGCGGGGTGGGCTGCCCACACAAGCCAAAGGGCCTGCTTCGCACACTGCATGGCCTGTCGCTGCCATGCCCAGGCGGTGCCAGAACTCTGGCGATGGCCGGCGGGGTAGAATCAGCCTCCGGAGCACCTTAAGCCGACGAAAATGAGCAAAACGAGCCAAACCGGCCTGCCCGGGCCTCCGCCGGACATGGTCGGAACTCCGGCAATGGCAAGCGGAACTGCTGGCCGGACAGCCCCTGCCGGGGCACACCGCGTGGCGGGGTGGGCCGCCCACCCGAGCCAAAAGGGAATGCCCCTGCCATGCCCAGACGGTGCCATGGCCTGCCCATGCCATGCCCAGACGGTGCCATGGCCTGCCCCTGCCATGCCAGACAGTGCCATGGCCCCTATTTGCTTGCCCCCTACTACATGCCCGCGCACCATGCCGAGTAGGTTCGAGCGTATGGACGGTTCGGTTCGGGGCGGATGGCCATGCTTGCGCACCATGCCATGCGGGTTTCGACGGATGGACGGCCCAGTTCGGGGAGAATGGCATGGCAGGAACCACCCGAACACCGTGCCGGGCGGGTTTGGGTGGATGGATGGTCAGGTTAGGGGCGGTCGGGACAGCCCGTGCACTGTGCCTTGAGGGTTCAGGCAGGTGGACGGTCCGGTTCAGCGCAGTCAAGACTGCCAGCACACCGTGCCTTGCACATTTGGTCGGATGGAATGACCAATTTAGGGCAGCCGGGACTGCCCGCGCACCGTATCGTGCGCATTCGGGAGGACGGACTGTTCGGTTCGGGGTGGATGGCCATGCCCTGGCACCATAACGTTCAAGTTCGGGAGTACGGACGGTCCGATTGGCGGTAGATGCCACAGCCGGGACTGCCCGCACACAGTGCCGTGTGGGTTCGGGTCGGTGGACGGTCTGGTTCGGGGCGGTCGGGATTGCCCGCACACCATGCCGTGCGGGATCAGGCGGACGGATAGTCAAATTCGGGGCGGTCGGGACTGCCCGCGCACCGTGCCTTGTCGGTTCGAGCGGACGGGCGAACGACCACCGACGACCGGGACTGCCCGGGCACCGTGCCTTGCGTGTTTGGGTGGATGAATAGTTCGGGTCGGGGTGGATTGCCATGCCCGTGCACCGTGCCGTGCGGGTTCGGGCATACGGACGGTGCGTTGGGGGTGGATGGCTCTGTCGAGACTGCTTGTGCACAGTGCCATGCGGGTTCGAATGGACGAACGGTCCGATTCGGGGCGAACGGGACTACCCGCCCACCGTGCCTTGCGGGTTCATGCAGATCTATGGACTGGTTCAGGGTGGCCGGGACAGCCCGCACACCGTGTCGTATGCGTTCGGGTGGACGAACGGTTCGGTTTGGGGCGGATGTTTATGAGCGCGCACCATGTCGTGCAGGTTCTAGTGTATGGACGGTTAAAAATGGGGTGGATGGCCATGCCCACGTACCGTGCCGTGTGGGTTCCTGCTGATGGGCAGCCCAGTTCGGGGTGGATGGCACGGCAGGAATCGCTCGCACACTTTGCCGTGCGTGTTCGGGCGGACGGACGATCCGGTTCGGAGCGATCGGGACAGCCCGCGTAGATGGACGGATCGGTTCGGGGTGGTCAGGACAACCCGCGTACCGTGCCGTGCGCGTTCGTGCGGATGGACGGTTTGGTTCGGGGCAGATGTCCATGCGAGCGCGCCGTGCCGTGCAGGTTCGGGCGTACGGACGGTTTGGATATGGGCGGATGGCTATACCGGCGTACCGTGTCGTGCAGGTTCCAGCAGACGGACGACCCGGTTTGGGGCGGATGGCATGGCAGGAACCGACAGCACACCGTGTCGTGTGGGGTCAGGCGGACGGACGGTCCGGTTCGTAGCGGTCGGGACAGCCCGTGCACCGTGCCTTGTGGGTTTAGGTAGGCGGACGATCCAGTTCGGGGCGGTCGGGACTGCAAGCGCACTGTGCCATGCTCGTTCGGGCGGACAGACGGTTCGGTTCGGGGCGGATGGCCATGCCTGCGTACCGTGCCGTGCGGATTCGAGCATCTGGACGGTCCGGTTGGGGCAGATGCGACGGCCAGGACTGCCTGTGCACAGTGCCGTTCTGGTTCGGGCGGGCGGACGGTCCGGTTCAGGGCGGTCGGGACTGCCCGCGCACAGTGCAGTGAAGGATCAGGTGGGCAGACGGTCAAATTTGGGGCGGTCGGGACTGCCTGCGCACCTTTCCTTATGGGTTCAAGTGGATGGACGGACCGGTTCAGGGCGGCAGGGACTACCCGAGCATCGTGCCGTGTGCGTTCGGGGGGACGGACGGTAAGTCTCGGGGCGGATGGCAATGCCTGTGCACCATGCCATGCGGTTTCGAGCATACGGACGGTCCGCTGGGGGCGGATGGCACGGCCGGGACTGTCTGCACACAGTGCTGTGCGGGTTCGGGCGGATGGACGGTCTGGTTCGGGGCGGTCAGGATTGCCCGCGCACCGTGCCGTGTTGGATTAGGAGGACGAATAGTGAGATTCGGGGTGGTCGGGACTGCCTGCGCACTGTCCCTTGCGGGTTCTGGTGGACGGACGGTTCGGTTAGGGGTGGATGGCCATGCCCGCGCACCGTGTCATGCGGGTTCGGGTGTATGGACGGTCCGCTGGGGGCGAATTGCATGGTTGGGACTGCCCGCGCACAGTGCCATGCGGGTCGGTCGAACAAACGGTCCGGTTCGTGGCGGTCGGGACTGCCCGCCCACCGTGCCTTGTGGGTTCGTGCAGACGGACGAACCCATTCGGGGTAGCTAGGACTACCCGCGCATCGTGCCGTGCGCGTTCGGGCGGACAGACGGTTCGGGGCGGATGGCCATGTCCGCGTACCGTGCAGTGCAGGTTCGGGCATACGGATGGTTTGGAATGAGGCGGATGGCCATGCCCGCGCAACGTGCCATGCGGGTTCCTATGGACGAGCGGCCCGATTCGGGTTGGGGGCAACGCAGGAACTGCTCGCATATCGTGCCGTGCAGGTTCGGGGGGACGGACGGTCCGATTAGGGGCTGTCGGGGCAGCACGCGCACCGTGCCTTGCGGGTTCATGTAGATGGACCGACCGGTTCGGGGCGGCCAGGACTACCCGCTCACCGTGCTGTGCGCGTTCGGGCGGACGGACTGTTTGGTACGGGGGGGATGGCCATGCCCGCGCACCGTGTCGTGCAGGTTCGAGCGTGTGGACGGTTCGATTTGGGGCGGATGGCTATGCCTGCGCACCATGCCATGCGGGTTCCGGTGGACGGACGACCCTGTTCGGGGCGAATGGCATGACAGGAACTGGCAGCACACCGTGCCGTGCGGGATCGAGCGGACGGACGGTCCAGTTCAGGCCGGTCAGGATAGCCCGCGTACCGCGCGTTGCGAGTTCAGGCAGGCGGACGATTCGGTTCCGGGCGGTCAGGACTGCCAGTGCACCGTGCCATGCACGTTCAAGGCAAATGGCCATGCCGGCACATCGGGTTCGTGTGTACAGACGGTCCGGTTGGGGGCAGATGCCACGGCCGAGACTGCTTGCGCACAGTGCCGCTTGGGTTCGGGCAGACGGACGTACCGGTTCGGGGCGGCCGGGACGGCCCGCGCACCGTGTCGTTCATGTTCGGGTGGACGGACGATTCGGCTCGGGGTAGATGGCAATCCCCGCGCACCGTGCCGTGTAGGTTCGAGCATACGGACGGTCCGCTGGGGGCTGATGGCACGGCCGGGACTGCCCGCGCACAGTGCCATGCGGTTTCGAGCGCACGTACGGTCCGCTTCGGTGCCGAAGGCACGGTCGGGACTGCCAGCGCGTCGTTCTCTGAGGGTTCTGGCAGACCGACGGCCCGGTTTATGGCAGATGGAACAAACGGTACTGCCCGCTCACCATGCCGTACCGTATGGGCAGACCAATGGTGGATGGACGAACGGGACTGCCCGCGTACCGTGCCGTGCCTGTTTGGACGGATGAATGGCCCGGTTCGGGGTAGACGGGACTGTCCGAGCACCGTGCCATGCCGGTTCGAGCCGACGTACTGTCCGGTTCGGGGTGGGACTGCCCGCACATAGCGCCGTGCAGGTTCGGGCGGATGGTCGGTCCGGCTTAGGGCGGATGGCATGGCCGGGACTGTCCTTGCACCATGCCATGCGGGTTCGGTCGGACGTACGGTCCTGTTTGGGGCAGATGTTACGGAACGGACTGCCCGTGCACAGTGTGGTGCTGGATTGGATGGACAGACGGCCCGATTCGGGGCGATCGGGGTGGTCCGGGCACCGTGCCTTGCGGGTTCGGGCGGTTGGTAGGTCCAGTTCGGGATGGTCGGGAGTGCCCCGCACCGTGCCTTGCCCGTTCGGGACGGTCGAGCGGATAGACATACCGGATGGCGGCGGATGGCATGGCCGGGGCTGCCCGCGCACCGTGCCGTGCTGGTTCAAGTGGACGGACGATCTGATTCGGGGCAGTCAAGACTGCCCATGCACCATGCCTTGCCCATTCGGGCGAGCAGACGGTCCGATTCGAGGTGGATGGCCCTGCCCGCACACCGTACTATTTGAGTTCGCCTGTACTCATGGTCCAGTTCAGGGCGGATGGCACAGACGGGGCTGCTCGTGCACAGTTCCATGCGGGTTCGAGCTTATGGATGGTCCGATTCGGGGCGGTCGGGACTTCCCACGCACCGTCCTTGTGGGTTCGGGCGAATGGATAGACCGATTCGGGCGGATGGTATGGCCGGGGCTACCGGTGCACCGTGCCGTGCGGGATCAGGCAGACGGACGGTCTGATTCGGGGCGGTCGGGACTGACGCACACCGTGCCTTGCGCATTTGGGCAGGCAGACGATCAAACTAGGGGCGGATGGCACTGCCCGTGCACCGTTCCGTGCGGGTTCGGACATGCGCACGGTCCGGTTCGGGGGGATGGCATGGACGGGGTTGCTCGCGCACATTGCCATGTGGGTTCGGGCATACGGACGGTCCAGTTCGGGGCGGTCGAGACGGCCCGTGCACCGGGCCTTGCGGGTTTGGGCGGGCGGACGGACCAGTTTGGGGCGAATAGTTTGGCCGGGGCTGCCCGCGCACTATGTTGTGCTGAATCCGACGGACGAACGGTCTGATTCGGGTCAGTTGGGACGGCCCGTATACCATGCCTTGTGTGTTCGGGGGGGCGGACGGTTCGGTTCGGGAGGATGGCACTGCACGCGCACCGTGCCTGGTGCTTTGAATGTCAAAGTAAAGAAATTCAACCAAGCGCGGGTAAACGACGGGAGTAACTATGATTCACTTAAGGTAGTCATCTAATTAGTGACAGGCATGAATGGATTAACAATATTCCCACTATCCCTGTCTACTATCCAACAAAACCACAACCAAGGGAACGGGCTTGGCAGAATCAGCGGGGAAAGAAGACCCTGTTGAGCTTGACTCTAGTCCGACTTTGTGAAATGATTTGAGAGGTGTAGGATAAGTGGGAGCCGGTTCGCCCAGCGAAAGTGAAATACCACTACTTTTAACATTATTTTACTTATTCCGTGAGACGAAGGCAGGGCCCCACCCGTCTTTTTTGCTCCAAGGACGCTCTACGCGGGTCGATCTGGGTGGAAGACATTGTCAGGTGGGGAGTTTGGCTGGGGCGGCATATCTGTTAAAAGATAACGCAGGTGTCCTACGATGAGCTCAACGAGAACAGAAATCTCGTGTGGAACAAAAGGGTAAAAGCTCGTTTGATTTTGATTTCCAGTACGAATACGAACCATGAAAGCATGGACTATTGATCCTTTAGACCTTCGAAATTTGAAGCTAGAGGTGTCAGAAAATTTACCACAGGGATAATTGGCTTGTGGCAGCCAAGCATTCATAGCGGCGTTGCTTTTTGATCCTTTGATGCAGGCTCTTCCTATCATTGTGAAGCAGAATTCACCAAGTGTTGGATTGTTCACCCACCAATAGGGAACGTGAGCTGGGTTTAGACCGTCGTGAGACAGGTTAGTTTTACCTTACTGATGACCGCGTCGCGATAGTAATTCAGCCTAGTGCGAGAGGAACCATTGATTCACCCAATTGGTCATCGCGCTTTGTTGAAAAGCCAGTGGTGCGAACCTACTATGTGCCGGATTATGACTGAACGCCTCTAAGTCAGAATCTAGGCTAGAGAAGTGATGCCAGCGCCCGCCGACTGCCTCATGACCCACAAAAAAGGTGCTTGTGCCCCCTCGGGCACATGTTGAAGGCCACGGCCCCGCGGCGGACACGCTGTCGGGCCCCCTTGGAGCAAAATTACAAACGGTCCTGCCTGAATCCTTTGCAGATGACTTAAATACGCGATGGGAAATTGTAAGTGGCCGAGTGGCCTTGCTGCCACGATCCACTGAGATCTAGCCCCTCTCGCACAGATTCAGCCCCCCCAATGCATCCCCTCTGTAGCCTGCGAACCCCGAGGGGCACAAAAAACTCGGACAGATTTTGTTTCGCTCTTCCGCACTGGGGACTTCGGCGACGATGCTCGCACCCAGCCCGGCTAGAGCGCAGAGCTGTTCGAGGCCACTACATCGCTCACATTCACCATCCCACCCACTCGCAGAGGGGGTTCCGTGCTAGTGCCAGGACTGGTTCGGGGTGCCTGGCATGGCCGGAACAGTTCGCGCACTGCATGGTATAGGTTTTGGTCCAACGACAAGGTGGTTCGCGGTGTTCTGGCATGGCAAGGACGTCCCGAACGCTTGGTTCGAGTGGACGGACGGCTTGGTTCGAGGCTGATGGCATGGCCGGGACCACCCGCGCACCTTGTAGCGCATGTTCTGGCGGATGGACGGACCGGTTCGAGGCGGCTAGGAGGGCCCACGCACCATGCCGTCCGCGTTCGGGCGGACCGACGGACCGGTTCGAAGTGGCCTGGACTGCCCACGCACTGTGCCGTGCGCATTCGGGAGGATGGACGGACCATCTCGGGGCGACTGGGAATGCCCGCGCACCGTGCCATGTGCATTCGGGGCGGCCGGGACTGCCCGCGCACCGTGTCAAGCGGGTTCAGGCGAATGGACGGACCGGTTCAGGGCGGCCGAGACCACTCGCGCACTGTGTCGTGCGCGTTCGGGTGGACGGACGGATCGGTTCGGGGGGCTGGGACTGCCCACACACCATGCCATGCAGGTTCGGGCGGAAAGACGGTTTGGTTCGGGACTACCCGTGCATAGTGCCGAGCGGGTTCAGGCAGACCGACGCCCCAGTTAGGGGCGGATGGCATGGCTGGTACATTTCGCTCACCATGTCGTGCCGTATGTGTGGCCCAATGGTCCGGTTCGAGGCTGATGGCATGGCGAGACAGCCCGTGTACAGTGCTATGCCGATTCGGACGGACGAACGGCCCAGTTCGGGGCGAACGGGACTGCCTGCACACCATTTCGTGCCGGTTTGGACGGACGGACGTTCCGGTTCGGTGCGGTCGGGACGGCCCACGCAACGTGACTTGCGGCTTCGGGCGGTCGGACGGTCCGAATCGGGGCGGTCGGGACGGCCCACGCACCTTGCCTTGTAGGTTCGAGTGGACGAATGGACCGGTTCAGGGTGGATGGCATGGCCGGGGCTGCCCGCGCACCATACCGTGCGGGATCAGGCAGACTGACGGTCCGATTCGGGGCGGTCAGGACTGCCCACGCACCGTGCCTTGCACATTCTGGTGGGCGGATGGTCCGGTTCGGGGCGGATGGCACTGCCCGTGCACCATGCCATGCAGGTTCGGCCGTACGCATGGTCCGATTCGGGACGGATGGCACGGACGGGGTTGCTTGCGCACAGTGCCGTATGGGTTCGGGCATACGAACGGTCCGGTTCGGGGCAGTCGGGACTGCCCGTGCACCGTGCCTTGCAGGTTCAGGCACATGGATAGACCGATTCGAGTTATCATGAATCATCAAAGCAGTGGGTAGAGCCCGCATCGGCCTTTTATCTAATAAATGCGTCCCTTTCAGAAGTCGGGGTTTTTTTTTGCACGTATTAGCTCTAGAATTAGTACGGTTATCCGAGTAGCACGTGCCATCCAAACAATCTATAACTGATTTAATGAGCCATTCGTAGTTTCGCAGTCTGAATTTTTTCATACTTACACATGCATAGCTTAATCTTTGAGAGAGGCATATGACTACTGGCAGGATCAACCAGGTAGCACACCGTCGATGATGAACGCGCAGCCGAGGTGCCCTTCCGAGCACAAGAGGACGGGTTGTCGGCAGGTGGGACATCATTCATTCATAGGTAACCGAATCGCAACCGAGTAGAGGAGTAGGGAGCAGCAGACCCCCATCCCTCTTCAAATCCACAGCACCCGCGAGCCCTGGCGAGTCCTCAACAGCCTATTGGAGCGGACGGCCACGTACGGCTGCCATTCAATGGCCGTCGCGGACCCCCATGTGTGCCTCCCCTGCCTTATCAAGCATATGGAGGAGAGCGGTCAGGAGCATCCGACGACATTGGTTTCCAAAGAAATCCGATTTGCTTCACAGGCAACGGGGCAACGCACCGAGGTGGACGCTGTCGCAGGTGAGAACCAGTGTAGGGACAACAGTGCCGGTGGTTGGCTGCGGTGAGGCAAGGGTCCCACCAGGACATGCTGAAACGAAACCACTCACATACCGACACGGAAGCTGCCCTACAAGGCCCGAATGCTCATGGCGGTCGTGTGCCCCAGTGGATGGCTCGGGCAACAACTTACAACGGGACATCGGTGCGCACACAACGTAGCTCCGCTGAGCACGGGAAATTCGAGAGAGCCAGCTAGACCAAAGTGTCTAGCCTCCCCAGGCCACCCCGCAGGCTCCACTGGAAAATAGCCAAGAAAAAGGGACCAAACTGGCATCCCGAGCACCGAAAGCCAAGCAAAACGGGCCGAACCAGCCTCCCGAGCACGTAAAAACCAATAAAAAAGAGCAAAATAGGCAGAAACGGCCTCCTGAGCACCTAAAAGCCAACAAAAACGAGAAAAATGGACCAAACCAGCCTCCCGAGCACCATAAAGCCGACAAAATCGAGCAAAATGGGCCAAACCAGCCTACCCGAGTCTCCGCTGGACATGGGCGGAACTCCGGCAATGGCCGGCAGGGTGGAACCAGCCTCCCGAGCACCTTAAAGCCGACAAAAATGAGCAAAACAGGCCAAACTGGCCTGCCCGAGACTCTGCTAGACATGGCCGGTACTTCGGCGATGGCCGGCGGCGGCGTCGACTGGGCAGCCGCCCCCCGTGGCACAACGCGTGGCGGGGTGGGCCACCCACCTGAGCCAAAATGTCCTGCTCCACACACTGCATGGCCTGCCCCTGCCATGCCCAGGCGGTACCGGAACTCCGGTGATGGCCGGCGAGGCAGAACCGGCCTCTGGAGCATCTTAAAGCCAACAAAAATGAGCAAAACGGGCCAAACCGGGCTGCTCGAGCCTCCGCCCGACATGGCAAGAACTTCGGCGATGGCCAGTGTCACCGCCGGCAGGACAACCACCCCTCGTGGCACACCGCGTGGCGGGGTGGGCCGCCCACCCGAGCCAAAGGGGCCTGCCCCTGCCATGCCCAGACGGTGCCATAGCCTGCCCATGCCATGCCCAGATGGTGCCATGACCTGCCCCTGCCATGCCCAGACGGTGCCATGGCAACTGTTTGCTTGCCCAGATGGTGCCATGGCCTGTCCCTGCCTTACCCAGATGGTGCCACGGTCGGGACTGTCCTTGCACTATATCATGCGGGTTCGGTCGGATGGACGGTCCTGTTCGGGGCGGATGTTACAGATTGCCCGTGCACAGTGCCATGCGAGTTTGTGCGGATGGACTGTCCGGTTCGGGGCGGTCGGGGCGGCCCGCGCACCGTGCCTTGCGAGTTCGGGTGGTCAGATGATCGGGTTCGGGGCTGCCAGGACTGCCCCCACACCGTGCCTTGCTGGTTCGGACAGATGGACCAGCTGGTGGCAGATGGCACCGTGCCGTGAGGGATCAGGCGGACGGACAATCTGATTCGGGGCAGTCCGGACTGCCTGCGCACCATGCCTTGCCCGTTCGGGCAGGCGGACGGTCCAGTTCGGGGCGGATGGCATTGCCCGCGCACCGTGCATATCGGCCACGAATCAGACCGTCCGTACGCTCGAACCCGCACGGCACTAGGCGCGGACAGTCTTGGTCATGCCATCCGCCTCTAGCGGACCGTCCGCACGCTCGAACCTACACGGCACGGTGCGCGGGCATGGCCATACGCCCCAAACCGAACCATCCGTCCGCCCGAACGTGCGTGTCACAGTGCGCGGGTAGTCTCGGCCGCCTTAAACCGGTCCGTCTGTCCGCCTCGAACCGGTCCATCCGACCACCCGAACCCAGAAGGCATGGTGCGCATATAGTCCTCACCGCCCCAAATCTGACCGTCTGTCTGCCTGATACTACAAAGCACGGTGTGCGGGCAGTCCTGACCACCCCTAATTAGTCCTGGTCGCCCCCAACAGGTCCGTCCGTCCACCCCAACCTGCATGGCACGGTGCGCGGGCAGTCTCGGCCGCCCCGAACCGCTCTGTCGGTCCACCCGAATGCGCACGACATGGTGTGCGGGCAGTCCAGGCCGCCCCGATCCGTCCGTTTGCCCGAACAAGCACGGCACGGTGCGCGGGCAGTCCCGACTCTGCCATTTGCCCCAAACTGGTTCGTCCGTCCACCGGAACCCACAGGGCACGGTGCGCGGGAAATACCTTTTGCCATCCTCCACGAACTGGACAGTCCGTCAGCCATAACCCGCACGGCACGTTGAGTTGGCAGTCCCCGCTGCCCCGGAATCGGACCGTCCGTTCGCCCGAACCGGCATGGCACGGTGCGGGAGAGCGAAACAGAATTTGTCTGAGTTTTTTTGGCATCCCCTTGGGCTTCGGCCTTTCGAGGCATTTTGGACGTCCTTGCTGTGCCAGACACCGCGAACCACCTTGTCGCTGGACTGGAACCTATACCGTGTAATGTGCGAGCTGTTTTGGCCATGCCAGGCACCCTGAACCGGACCTGGCACTGGCACGGAACCCCCTTTGCGAACGGGTGGGACAGAGAATGTGAGCAATGCAGTGCCCTAAACAGCCCTGCACTCTGGCTGGGTGCGGTGTGAGCACCGCTGCCCAAGTCCCCAGTGCGGAAGAGCGAAACAAAATTCGTCCGAGTTTTTTGTGCAACCCCTCGATGCTCATGGACTGCATTCCCAAACAATCCGACTCGCCGACAATGCCTGATGGTGCGGCATGGTCCGGGCCGGACGGGGCTCTCACCCTCCCTGGCGCCCCTTTCCAGAGGACTTGGGCCCGGTCTGTCACTGAGGGCGCTTCTCCAGACTACAATTCGGGCAGCTCGGCCGCTCGATTCCCAAGTCGGGCTCTTTCCAGTTCGCTCGCCGTTACTAGGGGAATCCTCGTAAGTATCTTCTCCTCCACTTTTTGATATGCTTAAGCTCAGCGGGTGGCCCCGCATGACTAAGGGTCGGGTTCCAAGGGGCGCATACGAGCGCACCTGACGGCATGGGTTCCTTGCATGCACTGTTGCAGCTGAAGGCAGAGGCAGTGTCCGGCGCCGTACGTGTCTGTCCACCACTCGGTGCATCCATTCTCGGCCGGCAGACTGCACTACAGCCTGCCGTGCAGTAAGGCATGGGGGGCCAATCTCCGCATCCGCGCCCACCACCGCCCCTGCTCGAAGGGTGGCTCACGGTGCGCGGAGCGACACGAGGCATGACGCCTAGTAGGAGTGCCCTCGGCCGGATAGCCTCGGGTGCCACTTGCATTCAAAGACTCGATGGTTCATGGGATCTACAATTCACACCAAGTATCACATTTCGCTACGTTCTTCATCTATGTGAGAGCCAAGATATCCATTGCCGAGAGTCATAAAAGTTCGACTTGTATGGAAGGATCGCACCACACGCCAAAACCAGCTTGTTGCGCTCTCCCCAACTGTGAATGTTCCTTGGCGCCCACCGCACCGGGTATTGTTCCCGCCGCCCATCCCACAACAAGGCAGGACGGGGGCAGCCATGGGTGCCCCAGGGTGGCGGGGTCCGGCAGGCGAATGCCGCCGTCCCCCCGCCCCTGCGGGAGCGTTGATGGGTTCGTGATTGTCTGTTCGGGCCTCGACAATGATCCTTCTGCAGGTTCACCTACGGATAACTTGTTACGACTTCTCCTTCCTATAAATGATAAGGTTCAGTGGACTTCTTGCGATGTCCCGGGCGGCGAACCGCCCCCGTCGCCACGATCCGAACACTTCGTCGGACCATTCAATTGGTAGGACCAAGTAAGAATGACCATGCACCACTACCTATATAATCAAGAAAGAGCTCTTAGTCAATCAATCCTTACTATGTCTGGACTTGGTAAGTTTCCCAGTGTTTAGTCAAATTAAGCCGCAGGCTCCACTTCTAGTGGTGCCCTTCCATCAATTCCTTTATGTTTCAGCCTTGCGACCATACTCCCCCCGGAACCCAAAAACTTTGATTTCTCATAAGGTGCCAGCGAAGTCCTAAAAGCAACATCCGCCAATCCCTGGTCGGCATCGTTTATGGTTGAGACTAGGACGGTATCTGATCATCTTCGAGCCCCTAAATTTCATTCTTGATTAATGAAAAGATCCTTGGCAAATGCTTTCATAGTTGTTCGTATTTCATAAATCCAAGAATTTCACCTTTGACTATGAAATACGAATGCCCCCGACTGTCCCTCTTAATCATTACTCCGATCCCGAAGGCCAATAGAATAGGACCAAAATCCTGTGATGTTATCCCATGCTAATGTATATAGAGCGTAGGCTTGCTTTGAGCACTCTAATTTCTTCAAAGTAACAGCACCGGAGGAACGACCCGGCCAGTTAAGGCCAGGAACGCATTGTCGGCAGAAGGGATGGGACGGCCAGTGCACACCGAATGGCTGACCGGCCGGCCCAGCCCAAGGTCAAACAACAAGCTTTTTAACTGCAACAAATTAAATATATGCTATTGGAGCTAGAATTACCGCGGCTACTGGCACCAGACTTGCCCTCCAATGAATCCTCATTAAGGGATTTAGATTGTACTCATTCCAATTACCAGACTCGTAAGAGCTCGGTAATGTTATTTATTGTCACTACCTCCCCTTGTCAGGATTGGCTAATTTGCGCGCCTGCTGCCTTTCTTGAATGTGGTAGCCATTTCTCCAGCTCCCTATCTGGAATCGAACCCTAATTCTTCGTCACCCGTCAACACCATGGTAGGCCTCTATCCTACCATCGAAAGTTGATAGGGCAGAAATTTGAATGATGCATTGCCGACACGAGGGCCGTGCGATCCGTCGAGTTATCATGAATCATCAGAGCAGCAGGCAGAGCCTGCATCAGCCTTCTATCAAATAAATGCATCCCTCCCAGAAGTTGGGTTTTGTTGCATGAATTAGCTCTAAAATTACAATGGTTATCCGAGTAGCACGTACCATCAAACAAACTATAACTGACTTAATGAGCCATTCGCAGTTTCACAGTCTGAATTTGTTCATACTTACACATGCATGGCTTAATCTTTGAGACAAGCATATGACTACTGGTAGGATCAACCAGGTAGCACTCCCTCGATGACATCTATGCTGCTGGGGTGCCCTCCTGAGCACGGGAGGATGGGCCGTCGGCAGGCGGGATGTTGTTCATTCGTAGGTATCTGAATCACAACTGAGAAGAGGAGCGGGGGGCAGCAAATCCCCAGCCCTCTTCAAACCCACATCACCCGCAAGCCCTGGTGAGTCCTCGATAGCCTATCGGAGCAGACAACCACATACGACTATCGTTCGGTGGCTCTCGCAGACCCCCATGTGTCCCTCTCCCGCCGAATCAAGCGTACGGAGGAGAGCGGTCAGGAGCATTTGACAACATTGGTTTCCAAAGGAATCCATTTGCTACACAGGCAATGGGTAATGCACCGAGGTGGATGCTACCGCTGGTGCGAACCAGTGAAGGGACTGCAGCACAGGCGGTCGGCAGCGCAGTGGCAGGGGGCCTGTCGGGACATTCTGAACCGAAACCACTCACATGCCGACACGGAAGCTGCCCTGCGAGGCCCGAATGCTCGTGGCAGTTGTGCCCCAATGGATGGCTTGGGCAGCAACTCGCAACAGGACATTGGTGCGCATGCAACGTAGCTCCGCCAAGCTCGGGAAATCTAAGAGAGCCAGCTAGACCAGAGGATCTGGCCTCCCAAGGCCACCTCACAGGCTCCACTGTGAAAATAGCCAAGAAAATGGGACCAAACCGGCCTCTCGAGCACCAAAAGCCAAGCAAAACAGCCGAACCAGCCTCCTGAGCACGTAAAAACCAACAAAAATAATCAAAACAGGCAGAAACGGCCTCCCGAGCACCTAAAAGCCAACAAAAATGAGAAAAACGGGCCAAACTAGCCTCCCCAGCACCATAAAGTCGACAAAATCGAGAAAAATGGGCCAAACCAGCCTGCCCGAGTCTCCGCCAGACATGGCCGAAAATCCGGCGATGGTCGACGGGGCAAAACCGGCCTCTCGAGCACTTAAAGCCGATAAAATGGGCCAAACCGGCCTGCCCGGGCCTCCGCCAGACATGGCCGAAACTCCGGCGATGGTCGGCAGCGGCGCCGACCGGACAGCCGCCCCCGTGGCACACCGCGTGGCGGGGTGGGCTGCCCACACAAGCCAAAGGGCCTGCTTCGCACACTGCATGGCCTGTCGCTGCCATGCCCAGGCGGTGCCAGAACTCTGGCGATGGCCGGCGGGGTAGAATCAGCCTCCGGAGCACCTTAAGCCGACGAAAACGAGCAAAACGAGCCAAACCGGCCTGCCCGGGCCTCCGCCGGACATGGTCGGAACTCCGGCAATGGCAAGCGGAACCGCTGGCCGGACAGCCCCTGCCGGGGCACACCGCGTGGCGGGGTGGGCCGCCCACCCGAGCCAAAAGGGAATGCCCCTGCCATGCCCAGACGGTGCCATGGCCTGCCCATGCCATGCCCAGACGGTGCCATGGCCTGCCCCTGCCATGCCAGACAGTGCCATGGCCCCTATTTGCTTGCCCCCTACTACATGCCCGCGCACCATGCCGAGTAGGTTCGAGCGTATGGACGGTTCGGTTCGGGGCGGATGGCCATGCTTGCGCACC
>JAYEPQ010000010.1:31505008-31512508 GCA_036321105.1 Dracaena cambodiana | reverse complement strand
GACGGTTCAGTTCGAGTCGATCAGGACAGCCCGCGCACCATGCCTTGCGGGTTCAGGTGGGCGGACGGACCGTTTCGGGGCGGTCGGGACTGCCCGCGCACCGTGCCATGTGCATTTGGCCGGACAGATGGTTCGATTCGTCACGGATGGCCATGCTCGCGCACCGTGCCGTGCGGGTTCGGGCGTATGGGTGGTCTGGTTGGGGGTAGATGCCATAGCCGGGACTACTGATAAGTGCCATAAATTGCATATTTATAGCCTTCATATTACTTATTTTTGTATATAAATAATGCTACTCGGGTATTGTTATTGTGTTTTTCAGGAATTTTATTCGTACAAGGTGATGGCATGAAATCTGAGTTGGAGTGGGAAATCAAAGTCTGAAAAGTTTCCAAACTGAGCAAAGCTATGAGACTACGATGTTGTAGGGACTCAAATTCGAATACAGTTAGGAATATTAAACGTACGAGACAATTGTTTCATGTGCAAAACAATTCAAGACATTTTCACATATATTAGCTGCTAAATAGTAGTTTTTACCGCCATTTGGCGGCCCAATGTGTGCCCTACAACCCGTGTTTTCTCCTGTGACTTCGTTGTAATTTTGTAGTTTTTAATTTCTGTTAGAATTAGGGTTTGATTTCTGAAGCCTATATATTGGTCGTATCCTTTATTCTAAAGGGGATCCTGTAAGTTCTGTACTCGTTTTTAATTTAATAAAATTACGGTTTTGCTAAAAGGGTGACGGCCACAATACCGTGCTCCAAATGTAAGCCATTGCTTTTAATTCTTTATTTGTTTTTTAATTGCTTTCTAGTATAAATTTATTCGCTTTCTAGATTTGATTTAATTGTTTTCTAGAATCATGTGTAGCTAATTTAGTTTAGCTCTAGGATGTAGATGAAACTAGAATCCACCATATAATTGCTCTCTAGTATTTTTCTTCCTAATTAAAATAAATAAAGATATGATTTTTCTATGAAAAGATTAAAATATAAGAACTCGTAGATTAATACTTTGATATGTTATACTTGAGTTAAATTTCTTGATAGCCTATGCTTAGTTAGGGTTTGGAGTTGTTGGTTTTCATCTTTATCATAGTTTTATCTAATGATTTAGTTTATTTTTATGAAAAGTAGTATTTTTGATGAGTTATGCTTGCACACCACTTGATAGCTCATGCGTAGTGCACTTTAAATAAAGATTAAACTAAAATATCACCTTTTTATGAAAGAAGAAGATAATAGAAGTAAATACATAGTTGGAAACTAGTAGATTCTAGATTCTAGGCTAATTAGAACAACCAAATTTCAACCTAGAAACTCTTATTTAATCCAGTAAAATTAAAGAAATAGTAAGGATCGCAAAACACCTGAGATCTCTGTGGAACGACCTGTACAGCGCTACACCGATACTATGCGCTTGCAGTAATTTATCATATCAAGTTTTTGGCACCATTTTCGGGGATCGACGGTATTTTACTTACTTTTTCTGACGTTTTACAGGATTAACAGTGTGTGTTGAGTGTGCAGGGACAATAAAGTTCAGATACAGGAAAATAAACAGGACAAGATAAGCATTTGGAGTGAACTAAAAAAAGCAGAGAACGAGAATCCCTATTTTGGCCGCTAATGGGTGGCATAAACCTCTATTTAGCGGTACTTCAGGTACAAAATCCCACAAAATTTTCCTGGCATCTGTATTTTGTGTCTCTGATTCTGAAAAAAATACAAAAAAACCAATTTAGCAACAGTAGGAATCACATTTCTATTTAATCATATATATTCCACCGTTATTATCTCCACCACACCCCACTTCTTGCATTAGTTTACAAAATTCACGCATACACTCACGGTCGCTGGTTTATGCCACATTGAATCCGTGATCAATTTGGCCGACTAGTGAGAGCATATTTGCTCATGGATGCCAAGATGGACCAACCGATCCCGATCCTTCAGGATCGATATTGCCTATTGCGCACATCACTTCCATCATGCATAAAACTTCCACACACAGCGGGTAATCACTATGAGTTGAAGCTGCAGTACATCAGTACGCTTCCTAAATTCACTGGTTCTAATTCAGAGGATACACATCTCTTTATCAGTGAATTTCAGGAAGTATGCGTGATAATTAAACCGCAGCACTTATCTGAGGACACAATTAAGCTCCGCTTCATCCCCTTTGCACTTAAATATAATGCCAAGAAGTGGTTGTACAGTATGCCTACAAACTCAATCACTACTTGGGAAGAATTCGTTATAGTGTTTCTTAAGAAGTATTATCCCATGCATATGACGGCAAGGATACGAAATCAAATCAATCAATTCCGTCAAGTGTTGGGAGAACCCTTCTGGAAATACTTGGAACGGTTCAAGGACTTATTCGCTCAGTACCCCGACCATGCAATAGAAAAGTGCCGGTTGTGTCAAATCGTGTACGAAGGACTCGATTACACATCCAAAACTCTTCTTGAGTCCATGTGTCAGGGGGAATTTATGAGAGAGAATGAGGATGAAGCATGGGACTTTCTTGAGGACCTATCGTGGAAGACTATGCAGTGGGAGAGTCACACTGAGAAGCCCAGTGCATCAACTTCTGAACATAAGTGTGGGATCCATAGCGTCGACAGCTCTATAGCTGCCGAAGCTAAGATTGCACCTCTTATGAGTAGAATTGAGGCATTAGAGACTCCTAGTGCTTTATCGGTGAGTCAGGTAAATCAAATTCAAGTTCCCACATGCTTTAATTGCGGAACTCTGAATCATGTTATGGAGGAGTGTCCATTATTAATGAATTCCATGTGTCCCACACTTGAGCTGGCTAACGCCTTCTATCAAGGACCTATGAATAATCCTTACGCTCCTACATATAATCCTGGTTGGAGGAACCATCCAAATCTATCATGGGGACAAGGGCAATATCAGGGGGCCCTAACCCTAACATACAGCCGCCAGCCACTGGTCAGTTTCCAAGACCAAACGTGGGTGCCTACCAACACCAAACGCTTCAAATTATAGTAACAACCAGAATAGACCACTTGCACAAAATCACTCTCATCCACAACAGGGGTCTAATATTGATCAAGAAAAGCGACTTCAGTTACTTGAGAAGTACGTTGAAAATCTTCTCAAGTCTCATTCCAAATTTGACATGCATATGTCCAACCTTGACACACACATGCAAAATCTTATGAAAGTGTCAACTGACTTTATTCAAACAGCTCATGAACTCTCAATCTACAAAGAATATAGAGCAGCAGGTTGGACAATTAGCGAGTCAGATGAGTGAACGTGGCTAGGGTACATTTCCAAGTCAACCCATAACGAACCCTAATGCCAGTTCTCAAACTCCAATCAGTCGCATGTCCACCAATGCAATGCCATTCACACGCTTAGATCTGGCATGCAAGTGGAAAATAATGTAGCCATGCCCCATGATCCCACTCCTACTATCTCGCAGGCTACATCATCTCTTCCACCCCTTTCTCCACGACCATCTCCATCACCTCAATTACAGTCACATGATCATTTGGAAGAACCTATTCCTAAGCCGAAAGCACCATATCCCAATCGGCTTAGGAAGCCTTCACCGCAAGTAGAAAAGATTCTTGAAATATTTTAGCAGGTGAAGGTTAATATTCCACTACTTGACATTATACAACAGGTTCCTACTTATGCTAAGTTCCTTAACGATTTGTGTACTAAAAAACAAGCAAGAAACATTCCTGAGAAAGTTTTTTTGCTGCAAATATATTGCTAATCCTCTCTAACTCCTTGCCTATCAAGTACAAAGATCTAGGTTCCCCTACAATCTCATGCACCATTGGGAACACTATATTTGATAGGGCGTTGCTTGATTTAGGAGCAAGTATCAACTTGCTTCCTCACACTATTTATCAGCAACTGGGGTTAGAAAAACTTCAACCTACCTAGGTCACATTATAGCTAACTGATCGTTCGATCAAGAGACCACTTGGTATGGTTGAAGATGTGCTCATTAAGGTCGGCGAGTTTATCTTTCCTGTAGACTTTATTGTCTTAGAAACTGAGCCGATCTCCAATCCACGGAATCAAATTTCAGTTATCTTGGGTAGACCATTCCTTTCAACATCAAATGCATTAATTGATTGTATGAGTGGCCTCATAAAGTTATCGTTTGGGAATATGACTGTGGCATTGAACATATTTAATATAGATGAGCATGCAACGAGCTCCCTCATTGAGGTCAACATGATTTATAATTTACACTCTTATTCGACCTCTTGCACTAATGATGAACCCTCATTTGAGCAATTGTTCAAAGATGAGCTTATATTATTAGATGAATTGGCACATACAGATTCTATGTATGATGATACTTATGCAAGTGTGCCATTAATTTATGAGCAAAATTTTGAAGATTTGTTTGCAGAGGAGCTCGCATTACTTCGTGAGTTAGAAAAGCCACCACCATGTTCACTTGATCATATAGCACTCTTCTCACCTCATGATATTTCTACATGTATGCTTGTTCTAACGATGATTGGCAAGTTTATAATAAAGAATTCTTTAACCTAATTATTAATGCTTACATGTAGACAAAGAAAAAGCGAAGACGGCATAAGCTACAAACAGGTAATTTCGTGACTTGTAGGAGATTGATGAGATATAATAATACACCCACTTCACGTTTAAAACGCACACACTATGAAAGTGGGAAGCGATCGAGAGGTCGTAACCGCTTTCCATGCGTTAATAGGGTGATGATATTTAGATCGTAACTTTTACGACTCTCATTATTTGTATAGTATTTGTATAATAGTTTTCATATTTATTTTACCACACTGGGTTTGTGTATGAGGGCATACACAAGTTTAGGTGGGGGGAGTGGATTAGGAGATTTTTATTTTTTAAGGTTTTTTAGGATTTTATTTTTAATTTTAGGATTTTATTTTTTTTAGATTTTTGGGTTTCTTTCTTTTACATTTTGGGTAGTTTTAAGGGTAACTAACTGAAAAAAATTTAAAATAAAAACTAAAAATAAATTAATAAAAAAATAAATTTAACAATAAATTTATGTAATTTTTCAATAGATCAACCTAATTACAGATAAATGAACAAATTTAGACTTGAAATTGGATAGGAGAGTAGATTGGACGATACACTTTGAATTTTATGAAAAAGATTAAAATCCCAAAAATAAATATCGCTAACAGTAGTTTTGAGGCAAGTATACATCTATTTTTTACTTCACAATAGTTTATTAGGCTAAGGACAAAAATAATAACGATTGAGTAAGTTTTCTCTCTCTAAACGAAGAAAAAAAAGTAAGAATAAAATAATGGGGTGAGCCTGGTATTAAGGCAATAGTCTCGAGAGTTATAAAATAATGGGGTGCGCCTGGTATTAAGGTAATAGCCTCAAGAGTGAAAAAAGAGTATGATCCAAGTAATCGGGTACTTTGCGCCTAAGTAAGCGTGAATATTCGCATGAAAAGTGAAATATTCTAAAAAAATGAAAAAAGAAAAGAGTATGAACTGAGCAATTGGGTACGCTGCACCTAAGCAAGCATGAATATTCACATGAAATGTGAAATATTCTTAAAAAAAAGAAAAGAAAAAAAAATTGTTATGAGAGAGGAGATGAATCATGAGTTATAGTTGGAGTCTAAGGCTGAAATAAACTATCACACGTGCACGTAGCTGTATAGGAGCCAATGAATTATCTGTTAGTGGGTATTGAAAGATAGGATTTAAATTTTTGATTATAAGTTTATCTGATATGACGGTCGATTTGAAAATTGATAATCTAAATGCGTTCTTGAGTTTGTATATTAGTGAGATTAATTGATGAAAATATTATAAATTTTTTTTTCTTTTGTACAAAATTTTTATTTTTCTTGATTTTCAGTTATCCTTATTTTTCTTTTCTTTATTCCTTAATCTATTTTCTTCATGAATTTTGTGGGTATATTCACTGCAAACCCTCACGAGACAACATTCATTCATTAGGGTAACCTAGGGGTTTAAAGGCTTATTGCATGTGCTAAGTGCAATTGCGATTTCTGCGAAAGTGAGTTAGGATTTTTATTTTTCTTTTTAGGTCTAGGTTTTGCTCAAGGAATAGCAAAAGATAGGTGTGGGGGTGTGATAAGTGCCATAAATTGCATATTTATAACCTTCATATTACCTATTTTTGTATATAAATAATGCTACTTGGGTATTGTTAGTGTGTTTTTCAGGAATTTTATTCGTACAAGGAGATGGCATGAAATCAGAGTTGGAGTAGGAAATTAAAGTCCGAAAAGTTTCCAAACTGAGCAAAACTATAAGACTACGATGATACAGAGACTTAAAGTCGAATACAGTTGGGAATATTAAATGTACAAGACAAGTGTTTCACGTGCAAAAAAATTCAAGACATTTTCACATGTATTAGATGCTAATTAGCGGTTTTTACCGCCATTTGGTGGTCCAATGTGGGCTCTACAACCAGCGTTTTCTCCCGTGGCTTCATTGTAATTTTGTAGTTTTTTAGTTCTGCTAGAATTAGGGTTTGATTTTCGAAGCCTATATATTGGCTGTATCCTTGTATTCTAAAGAGGATCCTGTAAGTTTTGTACTCGTCTTTAATTTAATAAAATTAGGGTTTTGCTGAAGGGGTAACGGCCACAATACCGTGCTCCAGAGGTAAGCCATTGCTTTTAATTCTTTATTTGTTTTTTTTAATTGCTTTCTAGTATAAATTTATTCACTTTCTAGATTAGATTTAATTGCTTTCTATAATTATGTGTAGCTAATTTAGTTTAGCTCTAGGATGTAGATGAAACTAGAATCCATCATGCAATTGCTCTCTAGTATTTTTCTTCCTAATTAAAATAAATAAAGATATGATTTTTCCATGAAAAGATTAAAATACAAGAACTCGTAGATTAATACTTTGATAGGTTATACTTGAGTTAAATTTCTTGATAGCCTATACTTAGTTAGGGTTTGGAATTGTTGGTTTTCATCTTTATCATAGATTTATCTATTGATTTAGATTATTTTTTATGAAATATAATATCTTTGATGAGTTATACTTGCACACCACTTGATAGCTCATGCTTAGGGTATTTTAAATAAAGATTAAACTAAAAGATCAACGTTTTATGAAAGAAGAAAATAATAGATGTAAATACATAGTTGGAAACTAGTAGATTCTAGATCCTAAGCTAATT
This sequence comes from Dracaena cambodiana, assembly GCA_036321105.1. NCBI lineage: Eukaryota > Viridiplantae > Streptophyta > Magnoliopsida > Asparagales > Asparagaceae > Dracaena > Dracaena cambodiana. Next base: position 31,505,308 of record JAYEPQ010000010.1, on the reverse strand, counting down.
AGAATAACCAAACTTCAACCTAGAAACTCTTAGTTAATCCAGTAAAATTAAAGAAATAGTAAGGATTGTAAAACACATGAGATCTTTGTGGGACGACCTGTATAGCGCTATACCGATACTATGCACTTGTAGTAATTTATCACATCAACTACCTGCACACAATGTCGGGCGGATGGACGGTCCGGTTTGGGGCGGTCTTGACTGCCAGCGGACCATGCCGTGTGGGATCAGGCGGACGGACAGTGAGATTCGGGGCGGTCATGACTGCTCGCGTACCATGCCTTGCGGGTTCAGGGGGAC
>JAYEPQ010000010.1:31500008-31502508 GCA_036321105.1 Dracaena cambodiana | reverse complement strand
CTCGCACAGTGCCGTGTGGGTTCGAGCGAACGGACAGTACAATTTCAGAGCAGCGAGGACTGCCCACTCAACGTGTCGTGCGTGTTATGGCTGATGGACAGACCGGTTCATGGCGGATGGCAAACGGTATTGCGCTTGCACCATGCCGCGCAGGTTCCTACGGAAGGACGGCTCGGTTCGCGGCATATGGCACGGTCAGGACTGCCTGCGCACCATGTCGTGCTTGTTCGGGCGGACGGACGGACCGGTTCAGGGAGGCCAGCACTGCCTGTGCACCCTGACGTGCGCATTTGTGGGGACGGATGGACTAGTTCGGGGCGGCCAGGACTGCCCGCGCACTGAGCCGTGCAGGTTTGGGCGTACGGACGGACCTGTTCGGGGTGGCCGAGACTTCCAGCGCACCGTGCCATGCGCATTCGGGCGGACGGACGGATCAGTTCCGAGCGGTCGGGACTGCCCGCCCATTGTGCCGTGCGCAGACGGATTGTCCGGTTCGGGGCGGCGGGGACTGCCCGCATGTCGTGCCATGCGTGTTCGGGTGGTGGATGGTCCGGTTCAGGGAGGATGGAATGGCTGGAACGGCTCCCACACCGTGCTGTGCGGGTTCAGGAGGACAGACGGTCCAGTTCGGGACGGTCGGGATAGCCCGTGAACCATGCCTTGCAGGTTCATGCAGACGGTCAGACCGGTTCAGCGTGGCTGGGACTGCCCATGCACGGTGCCATGTGCATTCGGACGGACGGATAGTTCGGTTCGGGACAGATGGCTATGCCCGAGCACCATGCCGTGCGGGTTGTTGCGGATGGACGGCCCTGTTCGGGGCGGATGTCACGGCAGGAACCACCCGCCCACCATGCTGTGCTGGTTCGGATAGACGGACGATTAGGTTCGGGGCAGTCGTGACAGCCCGCGCAACGTGCCTTGCGTGTTCGATCGGACGGACGGACGGACTGGTTAGGGGCGGCCGGGACTACCCGCGCACCGTGCCGTGTGCGTTCGGGCGGACAGACGGACTAGTTCGGGGGGAGGGCCATGCATGCACACCGTGTCGTGTGGGTTCGGGCGTACGGACGGTCCGGTTTAGGGCAGTTGCCATGGCTGTGGCTGCCCGCGCACATTACCGTGCGGGTTCGGGCTAATGGTCGGCTCGGTTCCTGGTGGTCGGGACTGCCTGCGCACCGTGCCCTGCGGGATAAAACAGACGGACGGTCAGATTCGGGGCGGTCGGGACTGCCTGCGCACTGTGCCTTGAGGGTTTGGGCAGACGAACGACCAGTTTGGGGTGGCCGGGTCTGCCCGCGCACCGTGTCGTGCGCGTTCGGGCGGACGGACGGTTCGGTTCGGAGTGTATGGCCATGCCTGCACACCGTGCCGTGCGGGTTCGGGCATACGATTGGTCTGCTGGGGGTGGATGGCATGGCCGGGACTACCCCCGCACAGTGCCGTGTGGGTGCGGGCGGACAGACGGTCTGGTTCGGAGGGATCGGGACTGCCTGTCCACCGTGCCTTTCGAGTTCGTGCAGAAGGACAGCGCTGTTTGGGGCGGCCAAGACTTCCTGCACACCGTGAGCGTTCTGGCGGATGGACGGTTCGGTTCGGGGCGGATGGCCATGCCCGCACACCATGTCGTGCAGGTTCGTGCGTACGGACGGTTCAGAATGGTGCGGATGGCCATGTCCGTGCACCGTGCCATGCGGGTTCCTGTGAACGGGCGGCCCGGTTCAGGGCGGATGGCACGGCAAGAACCGCCCGCACACCGTGTCATGCTGGTTCGGACGGACGGACAGTCGGGTTCTGGTTCGAGCGTATGGACGGTCCGCTAGGGACGAATGGCATAGCCGGGACTGCCCGCGCACAGTACCATGCGGGTTCGAGCGTATGGACAGTCCGGTTTGGGGCCGATGGCACAACCGGAACTGTTAGCACACCAATCTGTGTGGGTTCGGGCAGACCGACGGTCCGGTTCGAAGCGGATGGCAGGGACGGTACTGCCCGCTCACCGTTCCAGGCTAGTTCGAGCATACGGATGGTCCGGTTCAGGGCGGGTGGCCATGCCCGCGCACCATGCCGTGCTAGTTCGAGTGTACGGACGGTCTGATTCGGGGAGGATGGCACGGACAGGGCTGCCCGTGCATAGTGCCGTGCGGGTTTGGGCGTACGGACGGTCTAGCTCGGGGCGTCGGGACTGCCCATGCACTAGGCCTTGCATGTTCGAGCAGGCAAACGGACCGATTCGGGGAGGATGGCATGGCCGGGGCTGCCCACGCACCGTGCCGTGCGGGATCCTGCGGACGTACAGTCCGATTCGGGGTGGTCGGGACTGCCCGTGCACCATGCCTTGCGCTTTCGGACGGGTAGACGGTCTGCTTCGAGGTGGATGGTATTGCCCGCGCACTGTGCCGTGCGGTTTCGGCTGTACGCACGGTTCGGTTCGGGGCGGATAGCACGGATGGGGCTACCCACGCACAGTGCCGTGCGGGTTCGTTCGTACGGGCGGTCC
>JAYEPQ010000010.1:31487508-31492508 GCA_036321105.1 Dracaena cambodiana | reverse complement strand
CAAGCGCGGGTAAACGGCAGGAGTAACTATGACTCTCTTAAAGTAGCCAAATGCCTCGTCATCTAATTAGTGAGGTGCATGAATGGATTAATGAGATTCCCACTGTCCCTGTCTACTATCCAGTGAAACCACAACCAAGGGAACGGGCTTGGCAAAATCAGCAGGGAAAGAAGACCCTGTTGAGCTTGACTCTAGTTCGACTTTGTGAAATGACATGAGAGGTGTAGGATAAGTGGGAGCCGGTTCACCCGGCGAAAGTGAAATACCATTACTTTTAAAGTTATTTTACTTATTCCGTGAGACGAATGCAAGGCCCAGCCCCTCTTTTTGGCTCCAAGGACGCTCTACGCGGGTCGATCCGGGTGAAATACATTGTCAGGTGGGGAGTTTTGCTGGGGCGGCACATCTGTTAAAAGATAACGCAGGTGTCCTAAGATGAGCTCAACGAGAACAGAAATCTTGTGTGGAAGAAAAGGGTAAAAGCTCGTTTGATTCTGATTTCCAGTACGAATACGAACCGTGAAAGCAGGGCCTATCGATCCTTTAGACCTTCTGAATTTTAAGCTAGAGGTGTTAGAAAATTTAGCACAGGGATAACTGGCTTGTGGTAGCCAACCGCTCATAGCGACGTTGCTTTTTGATCCTTTGATGCAGGCTCTTCCTATCATTGTGAAGCAGAATTCACCAAGTGTTGGATTGTTCACCCACCAATAGGGAACGTGAGCTAGGTTTAGACCATCATAAGACAGGTTAGTTTTACCATACTGATGACCACACCGCGATAGTAATTCAGCCTAGTACGAGAGGAACCATTGATTCACATAATTGGTCATCATGCTTGGTTGAAAAGCTAGCGGCGCGAACCAACTGTGTCGGATTATGACTGAACGCCTCTAAGTCAGAATCCAGGCTAGAGAAGTGGTGTCAGTGCCTGCCGACTGCCTCGCGACCCACAAAAGAGGTGCTTGCGCCCCCACGGGCACATGTCGAAGGCCACGGCCCGCGCGACGGACATGCTGCCGGGCCCCCTTGGAGCGAAATTCCAAACGGTCCGGGCTGAATCCTTTGCCGACAACTTAAATACGCGACGGGGGCATTGTAAGTGGTAGAGTGGTCTTGCTTCCATGATCCACTAAGATCTAGCCCCTCGTCACACAGATTCGTTCCTCCCCCAGCGCTTCCCCTCTGCTGCCTGCGAACTCCGAGGGGTTGCACAAAAAACTCGGACGAATATTGTTTTGCTCTTCCGCACTGGGGACTTGGGCGGCGACGCTCGCACCCCGCCCGGCCAGAGTGCAGGGCTGTTCGGGGCCACTACATCGCTCACATTTGCCATCCCACCCACTCGCAGTTGGGTTCTGAGCCAGTGCCAGGACTGGTTCGGGGTGCCTGGCATGGCCAGAACAGCTTCTGCACTGCATGGTAGAGGTCCGGTCGAGCGACAAGGTGGTTCGCGGTGTTTGGAATGGGAAGGACGCCCCGAACGCCCCGAAAGGCTGAGCCCCAAGGGGATGCCAAAAAAAACTTGGATAGATTCTATTTCACTCCCCCGCATTGTGCCGTGCGCGTTCGGGCGGACGGACGGAGCAGTTCGGGGCGGCCAGGACTGCTCGCATACCATGCCGTGCAGGTTCGGGCATCGGACGGACCTATTCGGGGTGGCCGAGACTGCCGTGCGGGTTCAGGCGGACAGACGGTCCGGATCGGGGTGGATGGCCATGCCCGCGCACCGTGCCGTGCAGGTTCTAGTGGACAGACTGGTCGGTTCGGGACGGATGGCATGGCCGGGACCGCCAGCACACCGTGCTGTGCATTTTTGGGTGAGCAGATGGACAGACCGGTTCAGGCGGCTAGGAGGGCCCGGGCACCATGCCGTCCGCATTCGGACGGACGGACAGACGGACCGGTTCGGGGCGGCCTGGACTGCCCATGTACCATACCGTTCACATTCAGGTGGACGAAAGAACCAGTTCGGGGTGGCCGGGAATGCCAGTGCACCGTGCCGTGCGCATTCGGGGCAGCCGGGACTGCCCGCGCACCGTGCCGTGAGGGTTCGGGTGGACGGACGGACCGGTTCTGGGTGGCGGGACTGCCTGCGCATCATGTCGTCCATGTTTGGGCGGATGGATGGACCGGTTCGGGGGGCCGGGACTGCCTGCGCACCATACCGTACGAGTTCGAGCGGACAGATGGTCCGGTTCGGGGCAGATGGCCCAGCCAGGACTACCCGCGCATAGTGCCAAGCGGGTTCAGGCAAACCGACGCTTCGGTTAAGGGCGGATGGCACGGACGGTACTGCCCGCTCACCGTACCATGCCATATGTGTGGACTGTTGGTCCGGTTTGAGGCAGATGGCATGGCGGGACAGCCCGCATACCATGCCATGCCGATATCAGACAGACGGACGGCCCGGTTCGGTGCGAACGGAACTGCCCGCGCACCATGTCGTGCCGGTTCGGGCAGATGGACGATCCGGTTCGGGGCGGTCGGGACGGCCCACGCACTGTGCCTTGCGGGTTCGAGCGGTTAGACTGTCCGAATCGGGGCGGTTGGGACTGCCCACGCACCATGCCTTGCGGGTTCTGGCAGACGGATGGACAGGTTCAGGGCGGATGGCATGGACGGGGCTGCCTGCGCACAGTGCTATGCGGGTTCGGGCATATGAACGGTTCGGTTCGGGGCGGTCGGGACTACCTGCGCACCGTGGCAAGGGGCAGATGGACGGATCGATTTGAGTTATCATGAATCATCATAGCAGCGGGCAGAGCCCGCATCGGCCTTTCATCTAATAAATGCATCCCTTCCAGAAGTCGGGTTTGGGTGCACATATTAGCTCTAGAATTACTACGGTTATCCGAGTAGCATGTACCATGAAACAAACAATAACTAATTTAATGAGCCATTCGTAGTTTCATAGTCTGAATTTGTTCATACTTACACATGCATGGCTTAATCTTTGATACAAGCATATGACTACTGGCAGGATCAACCAGGTAGCACACCCTCGACGACGTCCGCGCTGCCGGGGTGCCCTCTCGAGCATAGGAGGATGGATCGTTGGCAGGCGGGGCGTCATTCATTCATAGGTAACTGAGTAGAGGAGCGGGGAGCAGCAGACCCCCAGCCCTCCTCAAATCCACAACACCCGCGAGCCCTGGCGAGTCCTCGACAGCCTATCGGAGCGGACTGCTGCGTACAACTGCCATTCAGTGGCCGTCGCGGACTCCCATGTGTGCCTCCCCTGCCGCATCCAGCGTACGGAGGAGAGCGGTCAGGAGCATCAGACGACATTGGTTTCCAAAGGAATCCGGTTTGCTTCAGAGGCAACAGGGAAATCTGAGAGAGCAAGCCAGACTTGAGGGTCTGGCCTCCCGAGCACCTAAAAACCAACAAAAACAAGAAAAACGGGCCAAACCAGCCTCCCGAGCACCATAAAGCCGACAAAATCGAGCAAAACGGGCCAAACCAGTGTGCCCGAGTCTCCGCCGGGCATGGTCGGAACTCCGGCAATGGCTGGCGGGCCGAACTGGCCTCCCGTGCACCTTAAAGCCAACATAAATGAGCAAAACGGGCCAAACCGCCCTGCCCGAGCCTCCGCCAGACATGGCCAGAACTCCGACGATGGCCAGCGGCGGCGCCGACCGGACAGCCGCCCCCCGTGGCACACCGCGTGGCGGGGTAGGCCACCCACCTGAGCCAAAGGGTCCTGCTTCGCACACTGCATGGCCATCCCATGCCATGCTCAGGCAGTGCCGGAACTTTGGCGATGGCTGGCGAGGCAGAACCGGCCTTCGGAGCATCGTAAAGCCGACAAAAACAAGCAAAACGGGCAAAACCGGCCGGCCCGAGCCTCCGCCGGACATGGACAAAACTCCGGCGATGGCCGGCGTCGCCGCCGGCTGGACAGCCGCCCCTCGGGCACACCGCGTGGCGGGGTAGGCCGCCCACCCAAGCCAAAGGGGCCTGCCCCTGCCATGCCCAGATGGTGCTATGGCCTGCCCATGCCATGCCCAGATGGTGCCATGACCTGCCCATGCATTGCCCAGACGGTGCCATGGCTCCTGTTTACGTGCCCATATGGTGCCATGGCCTTTCCCTGCCTTGCCCAGATGGTGCCACGGCCGGGACTGTCCTCTCACTCTGTTGTGTGGGATCGGTTGGATGGACGGTCCTGTTTGGAGATGTTACGGAATAGACTGCACGTGCACAGTGCCGTGCGGGTTCGTGCGGATGGACGGTCCGGTTTGGGGAGGTCAGGGTAGCCCGCGCACCGTGCCTTGCGAGTTTGAGCGGTCGGACGATCTGGTTTGGGGCGGCCGGGACTTCCCTCACACCGTGCCTTGCGAGTTCGGACGAACGGACCGGTTGGTGGCAAAAGGCATGGCCGGGGCTACCCACACACTGTGCCATGTAGGATCAGGTGGACGGACGGTCTGATTCGGGGCGGTCGGGACTGCCCGCGCACCATGCCTTGCCCGTTCGGCCGGGCGGACGGTCCGGTTCAGGGCGGATGACATTGCCCACACACTGTGCATATCGGCCCCGAACCAGACCATCCGTACGCTCGAACCCGCATGGCACTGGGCGTGGGCAGTCTCGGTCATGCCATCCGCCCCCAGCGGACAGTCCGTACGCTCGAACCTGCACGGCACGGTGCACGGGCATGACCATCCGCCCCGAACCGAACCGTCCGTCCAAACAAACGCGCACGGCATGGTGCACGGGTAGTCCCAGCCGCCTCGAACAGGTCCGTCCATCCCAAATCTGACCGTCCGTCTGCCTAATCCAGCAAAGCACGGTGCGCGGGCAGTCCTGACCACCCCGAACTGGTCCTGGCCACCTCGAACAGGTCCGTCTGTCCGCCCGAACTTGCATGGCACGGTGCGCGGCAGTCTCGGCTGCCCCGAACTAGTCCGTCCGTCCGCCCAAACGTGCACGACACGGTGCACGGGCAGTCTGGCCGCCCCGAACCGATCTGTCCGTTTGCCCAAACACGCATG
>JAYEPQ010000010.1:31472508-31482508 GCA_036321105.1 Dracaena cambodiana | reverse complement strand
CGGACGGACGGCCAACGAACAACCAGGACTGCCCGTGCACCATGCCGTGCATGTTAGGGTGGATGGACGGTTTGGTTCGGAGTGGATGGCCATGCCCGTGCACCGTGCCATGCGGGTACGGGCGTACGGACGGTCCGCTGAGGAAGAATGGCTCGGTCGGGACTGCCTGCGCACAGTGCCATGCGGATTCGGATGGGCGGACGGTCCAGTTCGGGGCAGTCGGGACTGCCCTTCCACCGTGCCTTGTGGGTTCGCGCAGACGGAGGGACCGGTTCAGAGAGGTAGGGACTGCCCGCACACCATGCCATGCTCGTTCGGGCGGATGGACGGTTCGGTTCGGGGCGGATGTTCATGCGTACACACCGTGCCGTGCAGGTTCGGACGTACGGACGGTACGGAATGGGGCGGATGGCCATGCCCACACACCGTGCCGTGCGGGTTCCTGCGTACAGGCGGCTCTGTTCGGGGTTTGGGCGGATGGAAGGTCTAGTTCGAAGCGGTCAGGACATCCCGCGCACCGTGCCTTGCAAGTTCGTGTAGATGGACGGACCGGTTCGGGGCGTCCAGGACTACCCGCGCACCATGCCGTGCGCTTTCGTGTGGATGGACGTTTCGGTTCGGGGCAGATGTCCATACCAGCACACCGTGCCGTGCAGGTTCGGGCGTTTGGACGGTTCGGTTCGGGGCGGATGGCTATGCCTACGCACCGTGCTGTGCGAGTTCCGGCAGACGGAATACCCGGTTCGGGGTGGATGACATGGCAGGAACTAGCAGCACACCATGTCGTACGGGTTTGGGTGAACGGACGATCCGGTTCGTGACAGTCGAGACAGCACGTGCACCGTACCTTGCGGGCAAGCGGGCGAACGGTCCAGTTCGGGGCAGTCGGGACTGCCAGCGCACCGTGCCATGCGTGTTCAGGCGGACAGATGTTTCGGTTCGGGGCGGATGGCCATGCCAGCGCACCATGCCTTGCGGGTACAAGCGTACGGACGGTCCGGTTGGGGGTAGATGCCACGGTCGGGACGCCCGCACACAGGGCCGTTCGATTTCGAGCGGGCAAACGGTCCGGTTCGGGTCGGTCGGGACTGCCCGCAAATAGTGCCGTGCGGGATCAAGCTGGCGGACGGTCAGTTTTGGGGTGGTCGGGACTGCCTGCGCACCATGCCTTGTGGGTTTAGGCGGATGACCGGACCGGTTCGGGGCGGCCAGGACTGCCCGCGCACGTGCCGTGTGCATTTTGGCAGACGGATGGTTTGGCTCGTGGCGGATGGCAATGCCCGTGCACCATGCCATGCGGTTTCGAGCGTACGCACAGTCCGCTGGGGGTGGATGGCACGGTCGGGACTATCCGCCCACAGTGCTATGTGGGTTTGGGCGGATGGACGGTCTAGTTTGGGGCGATCAGCATTGCCCGTGCATCGTGCCGTGCGGGATTACATGGACGAACAGTTAGATTCGGGGTGGTCGGGACTGCCCGCGCACCATGCCTTGTGGGTTCTGGTCGACGAATAGATGGCCATCGAATAACCAGGACTGCCCGCGCACCGTGCCATGCTTGTTCGGGTGGATGGACGGTTCGGTTCGGGGTAGATGGCTATGTCCTCGCAACGTGCCGTGCAGGTTTGGGCATACGGACGGTTTGGAATGGGGCGGATGGCCATGTCCGTGCAACGTGCCATGCGAGTTCCTGCGGACGGGCGGCCCGGTTCGGGGTGGTGGCAAGGCAGGAACCGCTCGCAAATCGTGCCGTGCGGGTTCGGGCGAACGGATGGTCCGGTTCGGGGCAGTCGGGACAGCCCGCGCACCGTGCCTTGCGGGTTCGTGTAGACGGACGGACCAGTTTGGGGCAGCCAGGACTAACCGCGCACCGTGCCGTGCATGTTCGGGCGGACGGACGGTTCACCAAGTGTTGGATTGTTCACCCACCAATAGAGCAAGTGGTTTAGACCATCGTGAGATAGGTTAGTTTTACCCTACTGATGATCGCGCTACGATAGTAATTCAACCTAGTACGAGAGGAATCGTTGATTCACACAATTGGTCATCGCGCTTGGTTTAAAAGCCAGTGGCGCAAAGCTACTGTGTGCCGGATTATGACTGAACGCCTCTAAGTCAGAATCCAGGCTAGAGAAGCAGCGCCAACGCCCGCCGACTGCCTCCCGACCCACAATAGGGGCGCTTGCGCCCCCATGGGCACATGTCGAAGGCCACGGCCCAGCGACGGACATGCTGTCAGGCCCCCTTGGAGTGAAATTCCAAATGGTCGGCAGGTTGAATCCTTTGCAGATGACTTAAATACGTGACGGGGCATTGTAAGTGACAGAGTGGCCTTGCTGCCATGATCCTCTAAGATCCAGTCCATCAACGCACAGATTCATCCCTCCCCCAGCGCATCCCCTCTGCAGCCCGCTAGCCCCGAGGGGTTTCACAAAAAACTCGGACGGATTTTGTTTCTCTCTTCCGCACCGGGGACTTGGGCGGCGGCGCTCGCGCCCCACCCGGCAAGAGCGCAGGGCTGTTCGGGGCCACTACATCGCTCACATTCACCGTCCCACCCCTAACAGAGGGGGATCCGTGCCAGTGCCAGGTCTGGTTCGGGGTGCCTGGCATGACCAGAATAGCTCGCGCACTGCACGGTATAGGTTTTGGTCCAGCAACAAGGTGGTTCACGATGTCTAGCATGGCAAGGACATCCCGAACGCTCCGAAAGGCCGAGCCCCAAGGGTATGCAGGTTATGGCTAAACGGACGGTCTGGTTCCGGGGCAGCGGGGACTTCCCACTCAACGTGCCTTGCGGGTTATGGCTGACGGAAGGTCCAGTTCGTGGCGGATGGCAAGCGATATTGCCATCACACCGTGCCGAGCGGATTCTGGCGGACGGACGGCCCAGTTCGAGGGGAATGGCATGGTCGGGACTGCTCGTGCATTGTGTCATGTGAGCTCAGGCAGACGGACTGGTTCAGGGCGGCCGGGACTGCCCGCGCACCCTGCCGTGCGTGTTCGGGCAGAAGGACGGACTGGTTCGGGGTGGCCAGGACTGCCCGCGCACCGTGCCATGCAGGTTCTGGCATACAGATGGACCTGATCGGGGCGGCCAGGATTGCCCATGCACCATGGAGTGTGGGGCGGACGGGCGGTCCGATCCGAGGCAGATGGCCATGCCCGCGCATCGTCCCGTGCAGGTTCCAGCGGACGGACGGCCGGGACCGCCCGTGCACCGTTCAGTGCGGGTTCGGGTGGACGAATGGTCAGGTTTGGGGCAGCCCGGACTACCGCGCACCGTGTCTTGCCCGTTCGGGCATATGGATGGACCGGTTCGGGGCAGCCCGGACTACCGCGCACCGTGTCTTGCGCGTTCGGGCATATGGATGGACCGGTTCGGGGCAACCGGGACTGCCCGTGCAATGTGTCATGCGCGTTCTTACGGACGGACGGACCGGTTTAGGGCGGCCGGCCATGCCCGCATACCTTGTCGAGTGCGTTCGGGCGGACGGACGAATCGGTTCGGGACGGCCGGGACTACCCGCGCACCGTGCCATGAACATTTAGGCAGACGAAAGGACCGGTTTGGGCAGCCGGGACTGCCTGCGCACCGTGCCGTTAGGGTTCGGGCGGGAGGGCGGCCCGGTTCGGGGCGGATGGCACAGACGGACGGTCCAGTTCGGGGTGGTCGGGTCAGCCCACGCACCTTGCCTTGCAGGTTCATACAGACTGACAGACCGGTTCGGGGTGGCCAGGACTGCCCGCACACTGAGCCGTGCTCGTTCGGGCGGATAGACGGTTCGGGGCGGATGGCCATGCCCGTGCACCGTGCCGTCTAGGTTCGAGCGTACGGACAGTTCAGTTTGGGGCGGATGGCTATGCCCGCGCACCGTGCCATATGGGTTCCGACGGACGAACGACCCGGTTCGATGCGGATGGCATGGCAGGAACCGGCCATGACGTGCGGTTTCGGTCGGACGGACGGTCCGGTTCGAGGCGGTCGGGACTGCCCGCGCACCATGTCGTGCACGTTCGGGCGAACGGACGGCTCAGGGTGAATGGCCATGCCCACGCACCGTGTCGTGCGGGTTTGGGCATACGGACAGTCCGGTTGGGGGCAAATTCCACGGCCGGGACTGCCCGTGCATAGTGCCGTTCGGGTCCAAGCAGATGGACTGTCCAGTTCGGGGCGGTTGGGACTACCCGCGCACAGTGCCGTGTGGGATTAGGCAGACGGACGGTCAGATATCGGGCGGTCGGGACTGCCCGTGCACCGTGCCTTGCGAGTTCGGGCAGACAGGACAGACTGATTCGGGGCGGCCGGGACTGCCCACGCACCGTGCCGAGTGCGTTCATGCGAACGGACGGTTCGATTCGGGGTGAATGGCCATTCCAGCGCACCGTCCCGTGCTCGTTCGAGCATACGGACGGTCCGCTGGGGACGGATGGCACAGCCGGGAATGCCCGCGCACAGTGCCATGCGGGTTCGAATGTACGGACGGTCCAGTTCGGGGCTGACAGCACGGCCGGGACTGCCATCGCGCCCTGCCGTGCCATATGGGCGGACCGACGGTCCGGTTAGGGGCGGATGGCTCGGTCGGGACTGCCCACGTACCGTGTCGTGCCAGTTCGGACGGACGGACGACCCAGTTCGGGGCAAACAGGACTGCCCACGCACCGTGCTGTGCTAGTTCGTGCGGGCGGACGGTCCGTTCGGGGTGGGACTGCCCGCGCACAAAACCATGCGAATTCAGGTGGACGGTCGATCCAGTTTGGGGCGGATAGCACGGCCGGGACTCTCCTCGCACTGTGCTGTGCAGACTCGGTCGGACGGACGGTCCTGTTCGGAGTGGATGTTACATAACAGACTGCCGTCCATAGTGTCGTGCGGGTACGAGCGGACGGACAGTCTGATTCGGGGCGGTCAGGGTGGCCCGCGCACCGTGCCTTGCAAGTTCGGGCGGTCGGACGGTCCGGTTTGTGGTGGTCAGGACTGGCCGCGCACCGTCCCTTGAGCGTTCGAGCGGACAGACGGACCGGTTGGTGACGGATGGCATGGTCGAAGCCGCCATGCACCGTGCGGGATCAGGGGGACGAACAGTCCGATTCGGGGCAGTTGGGACTGGCCGCGCACCGTGCCTTGCCCGTTCGGGCGGGCGGATGGTTCGGTTATGGGTGGATGGCATTGCCTGCACACCGTGCTGTGTGGGTTCTGCCATATGCACGGTCCGATTCGTAGTGGATGGCACGGACAGGGCTGCCCGTGCATAGTGCCGTGTGGGTTCAGGCATACTGATGGTCCGGTTCGGGGCAGTTGGGACTGCTCTTGCACTCGGCCTTGCAGGCTCGAGCAGGCAGATGGACCGGTTCGGGGTGGATGGCATGGTCTAGGTTGCCCGCGCACCGTGCCTTGCACGGTCAAGCAGGCGGACGGTCCTTTTTGGGAAGGATGGCACTGCCCGTGCACCGTGCCGTGTGGGTTCGGCCGTACGCACGGTCCGGTTCGGGGTGGATGGCAGGGATGGGACTGCTCGTACACAGTGCTGTGCGGGTTCGTTCTCACGGACGGTCTGGTTTGGGACCGATGGCCCAGCCAGGACTGCCCGCACACAGTGCCGAGCAGGTTCGGCTAGACCGATGACCCAGTTCGAGGCGGATGGCACGGCTGGTACTGCCCAGCTGGGACTCCACGCGTACCGTGCCGTGCCGATTCGGATAGATGGATGGCTCGGTTCAGGGCGGACAGGATTGCCTGTGCACCATGCCGTGCCGATTCGGGAGGACGGACAGTCCAGTTTGAGGCGGTCAGGACGGCCTGTGCACCATGTCTTGCACGTTCGGACGGTCCAGTTCTGGGCAGTTGAGACTGCCCGCGCACCGTGCGTTGTGAGTTCGGGCAGACAGATGGACTGGTTCTGGGTGGAGGGCATGCCCGGGTCTGCCCGTGCACCATGCCGTGCGGGATCAGGCGGACGGATGGTTCGATTGGGGGCAGTCGGGACTGCCCGTGCACCATGCCTTTTGTGTTCAGCCGGGCCGACGGTCCGGTTCGGGGCAGATGGCAAAGCCCACGTACCATGCCATGCGGGTTCAGCCGTACACATGGTCCGGTTTGGGGCTAATGGCACGGATGGGGCTGCCCGCGCACAGTGCCGTGCGGGTGCGGGTGTACGGACGGTTCGGTTCGGTGCGGTCGGGACTGCCCGTGCACCGTGCCTTGCAGGTTCGGGCAGACGAACGGACCAATTCGGGGCAGATGGCATGGCAAGGGGCTGCCCGCGCATGTGCCATGTGGGTTCGTGTAGACGGTCGGTCCTGTTCGGGGCGGATGGCCCGGCTGGGACTGCCCACACACCATGCCGTGACGAACGGTCCAGTTCGGGCTAGATGGCTGGGCCTGGATTGCCCGCGTACCATGCCGTGCGGGTTCTGGCGGACATACGGTTTGGTTCGGGGCGGATGGCACAGTCGGGGCTGCTTGCGCACTGTGCCGTGCGGGCTCGGGCAGATGAACAGTGCAGTTCATGGGTGGATGGCACGGCCGGGACGTCCCGCCCACCTTGCCGTGCGGGTTCGGGAGGACGGACTATTCGGTTTGGGGTGGAAAGCACAGTCGGGTCTGCCCTCGACCGTGCCATGCGGGTTCGGGAGGGCGGACGGTCCGCTTTTGGGGCGGATGGCTCAGCCTGGGCAACCCGCACACCGTTCCTTGCGGGTTTGGTCGGACGAATGGTCCTGTTCGGGGCGGATGTTACGGAACGGACTGCCGTTACGGGCAGATAGGATTGCCCGCACACTGTGCCGTGCCGGTTCGGCAGACGGAGGTCCAGTTCGAGGCGGTCGGGATGGCCCGCGCACCGTGCCTTGCGGGTTCGGGCGGTCGACGGTCTGGTTCGGGGTAGTCGGGACTGCCTGCGCACCGTGCCATGCAGGTTCAGGCGGACGGACGGACAGACCGGTTGAGAGCAGACGGCATAGCCGGGACTGCTCACACACCATCTCGTGCGGGATCAAGCGGACGGACTGTCCGTTTCGGGGCGGTCCGGTCGGCCTGCGCACCATGCCTTGCGCATTCGGGCAGGCAGACGGTCTGGTTCAGGGCGGAGAGCACTACCCGCGCACCATGCCGTGAGGGTTCAGCCGTACGCATAGTCCGGTTCGGGGCAGATGGCACGGACGGGGCTGCCCACGCCTAGTGTCGTGCGGGTTCAGGCGCATGGGCGGTTCGGTTTGGGGTGGTCTGGACTGCCCACACACAGTGCCTTGCAGGTTCGTATGGACAAACCGACCGATTCGGGGGCGGATTTCATGTCATGGGGCTATCCGTGCACGTGTTGTTCGGGTTCGGACAGACGGACAGTCTGGTTCGGGGCGGATGGCCCAACCGGGACAGCCCGCTCATCGTGCCGTGATGGACAGTCCGGTTCGGGGCAGATGGCACGGTTGAGATTGCCCGCGCACCGTGCTGTGCGGGTTCGAGAGGACGGACGGTTCGCTTTTGGGGCGGGTGGCACGGCCTGGGCAGCCCGTGCACCATGTCGTGTTGGTTCGGGCGGACGGACAGTCTGGTTCGGGGCAGATGGCACAGCCAGGGCTGCCCGCGCACTGTGCCTTGCGGGCTCGGGCAGATGAACGGTGCGGTTCGCGGGCGGATGGCACGGCCGGGGCAGCCCGTGCACTGTGCCGTGCGTGCTCAGGCAAATAAACGGTGCGGTTCGGGGGCGAATGACACGTTCGGGCGGACGGACAGTCCGGTTTGGGGGCGGATGGCATGGTCGGGGCCGCCCGCTCTCCATGCCGTGCGGGGTCGGGCAGACGGACGGTCCGCTTTTGGGGCGGATGGTATGGCCTGGGCAGCCCGCGCACTGTGCCGTGCGAGTTCAGGCTGGTGGACAGTCCGGTTCGAGGCTGATGGCACCCTCGGACTGCTCGTGCACCATGCTGTGAGCGTTCGGGCGGACTGACAGTCCGGTTCGGGGTAGCTGGCATGGCCGAAACAGCCCCTGCACTGCTTCGTGCGGTTTCCGATCGTGCGACAGGCCGGTCAGGGCTTCTAGCACGGCCAGAATGGCTACCACTCCCCCCTGGCCGGGTTCCTGGGCTTTTCAATGCGCGCAGCACGGTTCTGGCTAAGTGCCATGGCTGTGCGGGCTGAGTGGCACAGCCAGAACTACAATTCTTGAGGGAAAATGGCCGTACCGTGCGGGCAGAACACTCCTGTGCACCCAGAGCGCTCAGGTCTCGAGGGTCCATCCTCAGGAATAGCCACTTTTCCACTTTAAGGTTGCCCAGCCTCTTTTGAAAAAAGTGAGCTAGTAGAGACACTTGGGTCTACAGGCGACTAAATAAGGTTAAAACCTATTCTAATGTAGTAGGGGGGCAAGCAAACTGGAGCCATGGCACCGTCTGGGCATGGCAGGGGCTTGCCATGGCACTGTTTGGGCATGGCATGGGCAGGCCATGGCACCGTCTGGGCATGGCAGGGGTAGGCCCCTTTGGCTTGGGTGGGTGGTCCACCCCGCCACGCGATGTGCCTTAGGGGGCGACTGTTCTGCTGGCGGCACCGCCGGCCATCGTGGAGTTCCGACCATGTCCGACGGAGGCCCGGGCAGGCTAGTTTGGCCCGTTTTCCTCTTTTTTGTCGTCTTTAAGGTGCTCCGGAGGCCGGTTCCGCCCCGCCGACCATCGTCGGAGTTCTGGCACTGTCTGGGCATGGCAGCGGCAGGCCATGCAGTGTGCATAGCGGCTCGAGTAGGCTGCCCACCCCGCCACGCGGTGTGCCCCGGGGGTGGCTATCCGGCTGGCGCCGCCGCCTGCCATGTCCGGCGGAGGCCCAGGCAGGCCGGTTTGACCCATTTTGCTCGTTTCTGTTGGCTTTAAGGTGCTCGAGAGGCCGGTTTTGCCCCGTCGGCCATCGCTGGAGTTCCGGCCATGTTCGGCGGAGACTCGGGCAGGCTGGTTTGCCCCGTTTTGCTCGATTTTGTTGGCTTTATGGTACTCGGGAGGCTGGTTTGGCCCGTTTTTCTTTTTTTTTTTTGCTTTTAGGTGCTCGAAATGCCATTTCGGCCTGTTTTGCTCGATTTGTTGGTTTTTATGTGCTCGGAAGGCTGATTCGGCCCATTTTGCTTGGCTTTCGGGGAGGCCGGTTTGGCCTCCTTTTCTTGGCTATTTTCGCAGTGGAGCCTGCGGGGTGGCCTGGGGAGGCCAGACCCCCTAGTCTAGCTGGCTCTCTCGGATTTTCCATGCTCGGCGGAGCTACGTCATGTGTGCACCAATGTCTCGTTGTCAGTTGTTGCCCCAACCATCCGCTTAGGCACGGCCGCCCCGACCATTCGGGCCTCGCAGGGTAGCTTTCGTGTCGGCATGTGAGTGGTTTCAGTTCAGCATGTCCCGGCAGGCCCCCTGCCTCTGCTGTCCCTTCACCGGTTCGCACCAGCGGCAGCGTCCGCCTCGGTGCATTTGCCCCGTTGCCTGTGCAGCAAACCAAATTCCTTGGTAAACCAATGTCGTCGGACGCTCCTGACCGCTCTCCTTTGTACGCTTGATGTGACAAGGGAGGACACATGGGGGTCCGCGACAAACACCGAACGACAGCCGTATGTGGCCGTCCACTTCGATAGGCTGTCGAGGACTCGCCAAGGCTCGCGGGTGCTGTGGATTTGAAGAGGGCTGGGGGTCTGCTGCCCCCCGCTCCTCTACTCGGTTGCGATTCAGCTACCTACGAATGAACGACGCCTCGCCTGCTGACGACCAGTCCTCCCTTGCTTGGGAGGGCACCTCGGCAGCGCGGACGTCGTCGAGGGTGTGCTACCTGGTTGATCCTGCCAGTAGTCATATGCTTGTCTCAAAGATTAAGCCATGCATGTGTAAGTATGAACAAATTAAGACTGTGAAACTGTGAATGGCTCATTAAATCAGTTATAGTTTTTTTGATGGTGCTTGCTAATCGGATAACCGTAGTAATTCTAGAGCTAATATGTGCAACAAAACCCGACTTCCGGAAGGGATGCATTTA
>JAYEPQ010000010.1:31432508-31465008 GCA_036321105.1 Dracaena cambodiana | reverse complement strand
ACAGTGCGAGTTTGGGCGGATGGACGGTCCGGTTCGGGGTGGTCTGGACTACCTGCGCACCGTGCTATCTGGGATCAGGTGGACGGACAGTCAGATTTGGGGCAGTCGTGACTGCCCGCGTCCCGTGCCTAATGGGTTTGTGCGGACGGACGGACCGGTTTGGGGTGGCCCGAACTGCCCGCGCACTGTGCCGTGCGCATTCGGGCGGACAGACGGTTTGTTTCATGGCGGATGGCCATGCCCGCGCACCGTGCCATACAGGTTTGGGGGCACGAACGGTCCGCTGTGGGCGGATGGCATGGCCAGCATTGCCTGCACAAAGTGTCGTGCGGGTTCGTGCGAACGGACGGTCCGGTTCAGGGCGGTCAGGACTGCCCACACACCGTGCCTTGCGGTTTTGTGCAGACGGACGGACGGACCGGTTCGGGGAGGCCGGGATTGCCAGCGCACCGTGTCGAGCGTATTCGGGCAGACGGACGGATCGGTACGAGGTGGATGGCCATGCCCGCGCACCGTGCCATGCAGGTTCGGTCATATGGTTGGTTCGGAATGGGGCAGATGGCCATGCCCACCCATCGTGCCATGCGGGTTCCTACAGTCGGGCCGATTCGGGGTAGCTTGCACGGCAGAAACCGCCCGCACACCATGCCATGCAGGTTCGGGTGGACGAACAGTCCAGTTCATGGCAGTCGGGATAGCCCGCGCACCATGCCTTGTGGGTTCGTGCAGATGGACGGACCGGTTCGGGGCGGCAAGGACTGCCCACGCACCGTGCCGTGCGCGTTCAGGCGTACGGATGTTTCTGTTAGGGGCGGATGGCCAAGGGAACAATGTAGGCAAAGGAAGTCAGAAAACGGATCCATAACTTTGGGAAAAGGATTGGATCTGAGGGCTGGGCACGGGGTCCCAGCCTCGAACCCGTCGGCTGTCGGTGGACTGCTCGAGCCGCACCTGAGGTGAGAGCGGGTCGCCGCGTGCCGACCAGAGGACAGACTGGGAACGACTCCCCCGCGATGGAGGGTTTCCCCCGGGTGTTGAACAGCCGACTCAAAACTGGTATGGACAAGGGGAATCCGATAGTTTAATTAAATCAAAGCATTGTGATGTCCCTGCGGATGATAACACAATGTGATTTTCTACCTAGTGCTCTGAATGTCAAAGTGAAGAAATTTAACCAAGCGTGGGTAAACGGCGGGAGTAACTATGACTCTCTTAAGGTAGCCAAATGCCTCATCATCTAATTAGTGACGCGCATGAATGGATTAACGAGATTCCCACTGTCCCTGTCTACTATCCAGCGAAACCACAACCAAGGGAACGGGCTTGGCAGAATCAGCGGGGAAAGAAGACCCTGTTGAGCTTGACTCTAGTCTGACTTTGTGAAATGACTTGATAGGTGTAGGATAAGTGGGAGCCGGTTCGCCTGGCGAAAGTGAAATCCACTACTTTTAACGTTATTTTACTTATTCCGTGAGACAGAGGCGGGGCCCAGCCCCTCTTTTTTGCTCCAAGGATGCTCTACGCGGGCCAATCTAGGCGGAAGACATTGTCAGCTGGGGAGTTTGGCTTGGGTGGCACATCTATTAAAAGATAACGCTAGTGTCCTAAGATGAGCTCAATGAGAACAGAAATCTCGTGTGGAAGAAAAGGGTAAAAGTTAGCTTAATTCTAATTTCTAGGACGAATATGAACTGTGGAAGCATGGCCTATCGATCCTTTAGACCATCAGAATTTGAAGCAAGAGGTGTCAGAAAAGTTACCAATAACTGGCTTGTGGCAGCGAAGCGTTCATAGTGACGTTGCTTTTTGATCCTTTGATGTCAGCTCTTCCTGTAATTGTGAAGCAGAATTCACCAAGTTTTGGATTGTTCACCCACCAATAGGGAACGCGAGCTAGGTTTAGACCATCGTGAGACATGTTAGTTTTACCCTACTAATGACCACGCTGCGATAGTAATTCAACCTAGTACGAGAGGAACTGTTGATTGACACAATTGGTCATCGCGCTTGGTTGAAAAGCTAGTGGTGCGAAGCTACCGTGTGCCGATGGATTGTGACTGAACGTCTTTAAGTCAGAATGCAGGCTAGAGAAGCAGCGCCAGCGCCTGTCGACTGCCTCCCGACCCACAGTAGGGGCGCTTGCGCCCCCGCGGGCACATGTCGAAGGCCACGGCCCGCGCGGCGGACATGCTACCAGGCCCCCTTGCAGCAAAATTCCAAATGGTTGGTGGGCTGAATCCTTTGCAGATGACTTAAATACGCGACAGGGCATTGTATGTGGCAGAGTGGCCTTGCTGTAACGATCCACTGACATCCAGCCCCTCGTCACACATATTTGTCCCTCCCCCAGCGCATCCCCCTTGCTGCCCGCAAGCTCTGAGGGGTTGCGCAAAAAACTCGGACGGATTTTGTTTCGCTCTTCCGCATCGGAGACTTGGGCGGCGGCGCTTGCACCCTGCTCGGCCAGATCGCAGGGTTGTTCGGGGCCACTTCATCGCTCACATTCGCCGTCCCACCCGCTCACAGAGGGTGTTCCATGCCAGTGCCAGGTCAGGTTTGGGGCACCTGGCATGGCCAGAATAGCTCGCGCACTGCACGGTATGGGTTCCGGTCTAGCGATAAGAAGGTTTGTAGTGTCTAGCATGGAAAGGATGTCCCAAACCGATTCTTTTTCGCTCACCCATATCGTGCCGTGTGGGTTCAGGAGAATGGACGGTCCGGTTCTGAGGTAGCAGGGACTGCCCACTCAACGTGTCGTGCGGGTTATGGCTGATGAACAGACCGGCTCGTGGCGGATGGCAAGCGGTATTGCCCACGCACCATGCCAAGCAGGTTCCTACGGAAGGACGGCTCGGTTCGCAGCGGATTGCACGGTCAGGACTGCCTGCGCACCGTGCTGTGCGTGTTCGGGCAGACGAATGGACCGGTTCGGGATGGCCAGGACTGCCCGTGCACCCTGACGTGCGCATTCGTGGGGACGGATGGACTAGTTCGGGGCGGCCAGGGCTGCCCGTGCGCCGCGCCGTTCAGTTTCTGGTGCACGGACGGACCTGTTCAGGGCAGCCAGGATTGCCCACGCATCATGCTGTGCGGGTGCGGGCGGACGGACGGTCTGATTCATGGCGGATAACCATTCTAGCGCACTGTGCAAGTTTCGGCGGACAGATGACCCAGTTCGGGGGGAATGGCACGGCCGGGACTGCCCGTGCACCGTGCCGTGTAGGTTCGTGTGGACGGACGTCTGGCTAGGGGTGGTCGGGACTGCCAGCGTGCCGTGCCGTGCGCATTTGGGTGGACGGATGGTCTAGGTCAGGGCGGCCGGGACTGACCACGCACCGTGTCATGTGGGTTTGGGTGGCGGACTATCCGGTTTGGGGCAGATGGAATGGTAGAGCGGCCCGCCAACCGTGTTGTGCGGGTTCAAGCGGACGGACCGTCCGGTTTGGGATGGTCGGGACATCCCGTGCACCGTGCCTTGCGGGTTCGTACAGATGGTCAGAAGGGTTCAACGTGGCCGGGACTGCCCATGCACTGTGCCGTGAGCGTTCGGGGAGACGGACGGTTCGGTTAGGGGTGGATGGCCATGCCTGCGCACTGAACCGTGCAGGTTCGGGTGTACGGACGGTTCGGTTCGGGGTGGATGGCCATGTCCGCACACCGTGCTGTGCGGGTTCTGGCGGTCGGCCCTGTTCGAGGTGGATGGCATGGCAGGAACCACCCGCACACCGTGCCATGTGAGTTCGAGTGGGCGGACGGTCCGGTTCGAGGCGGTCGGGATAGCCCGCGCACCATGCCTTACGAGTTCAGGCGGGCGGACGGACAGGTTCGAGGCAGCCGGAACTGCCCGCGCACCGTGCCGTGCGCATTCGGGCAGACAGATGGCTCGGTTCGGGACGGATGGCCATGCCCGCGCACCATACCATGCGGGTTCGGGCATACGGACGGTCTGGTTAGGGACAGATGCCACGGCCGAGACGACCCACACACAGTGCCGTGCGGGTTCGGGCGGATGGACGGTCCAGTTCGTAGCGGTCTGGACTGCCTGCACGCCGTGCCGTGTGGGATCAGGCGTACGGACAATCAGATTCGAGGCGGTCAGGACTGCCCGCGTACCGTACCTTGCATGTTTGGACGGATGGCTGGACCAGTTTGGGGCAGCTGGGACTGCCCGCGCACCGTGCCATACGCATTCGGGTGGACGGACAGTTCAGTTCGGGGCGGATGGCCATGCCATTCGGTTTCGGGGTTACAGACGGTCCCACGCATAGTGCCGTGCGGGTTCGGGCGAACGGATGGTCCGGTTTAGGGCAGTCAGGACTGCCCGCGCACCATGCCTTACGGGTTCGTCCAGACAGACGGACCGGTTCGGGGCGGTCGGGACTGCCCGCGCACCGTGCCGAGCACATTCGGGCGGACGGACGGTTCGGTTCGAAGCGGATGGCCATGCCCGTGCACCGTGCTGTGCAGGTTCGTGCATACAGACGGTTCGGAATGGGGCGGATGGTCATGCCCACGCACCGTGCCATGCGGGTTCCTGCAAATGGGTGGCCCGGTTCAAGGCAGATGGCACAGCAGGAACTGCCCGCACACCGTGCCGTGCAGGTTCGGTCGGATGGATGGTCCGCTCCGGGGCAGTTGGGACAGCCCGCGCATCGTGCCTTGGAGGTTCGTGCAGATGGATGGACCAATTCGGGGCGGCAAGGACTGCCCGCGTACTGTGCCATGCACGTTCAGGATGACGGATGGTTCGGTTTGGGGCGTATGGCCATGGCCGCGCACTGTGCCGTGCAGGTTCGGGAGTACGGACAGTTCTATTCGTGGCGGATGGCCAAGGGAACAATGTATGAAGGGAAGTCAACAAAACGGATCTGTAACTTTGGGAAAAGGATTGGATCTGAGGGCTGGGCACGAGGTCCCAGCCTCGAACCCGTCGACTGTCGGCGGACTGCTCGACCCGCACCCGAGGTGAGAGCGGGTTGCCGCGTGCCGACCGAGGGACAGACTGGGAACGGCTACCCCGCGATGGAGGGTCTTCCCCGGGCATCGAACAGCCGACTCAGAACTGGTATGAACAAGGGGAATCCGAGTGTTTAGTTAAAACAAAGCATTGTGATGGTCTCTGCAGATGATAACGCAATGTGATTTTCTGCCTAGTGCTTTGAATGTCAAAGTGAAAAAATTCAACCAAGCGCGGGTAAATGGCAGGAGTAACTATGACTCTCTTAAGGTAGCCAAATGCCTCGTCATCTAATTAGTGACGCGCATGAATGGATTAATGAGTTTTCCATTGTCCCTGTCTACTATCCAGTGCAACCACAGCCAAGGGAACGGGCTTGACATAATCAGCAGGGAAAGAAGACCCTGTTGAGCTTGACTCTAGTCCGACTTTGTGAAATGACTTGAGAGGAGTAGGATAAGTGGGAGCCGGTTCACCGGGCGAAAGTGAAATACCACTACTTTTAACGTTATTTTACTTATTCTGTGAGATGGAGGCGGGGCCCAGCCCCTCTTTTTGGCTCCAAGGACGCTCTACGCGGGCCAATCTCGGCCGAAGACATTGCCAGGTGGGGAGTTTGGCTGGGACGGCACATCTGTTAAAAGATATTGCGGGTGTCCTAAGATGAGCTCAACGAGAACAAAAATCTCGTGTGGAGCAAAAGGGTAAAAGCTCGTTTGATTCTGATTTCCAGTACAAATAAGAACCGTGAAAGTGTGGCCTATCGATCCTTTAGACCTTCGAAATTTGAAGCTAGAGGTTTCAGAAAAGTAACCACAAGGATAACTAGCTTGTGGTTGCCAAGCGTTCATAGCGATGCTTCTTTTGATCCTTCGATGTCGGCTCTTCCTATCATTGTGAAGCAAAATTCACCAAGTGTGGGATTGTTCACCCACCAATAGAGAATGTGAGCTGGGTTTAGACCGTCGTGAGATAGGTTAGTTTTACCCTATTGATGACCGCACCGCGATAGTAATTCAACTTAGTACGCGAGGAACTGTTGATTCACACAATTGGTCATCGCGCTTGGTTGAAAAGCCAGTGGCGCGAAGCTACCGTGTGCCGGATTATGACTGAACGCCTCTAAGTCAGAATCCAGGCTAGAGAAGTGGCACCAGCGCCCGCCGACTGCCTCCCAGCCCCTAGTAGGGGCGCTTGCGTCCCCATGGGTACATGTCTAAGACCACGGCCCGTGCGGCGGACACGCTGCCGGGCCCCGTTGGAGCGAAATTCCAAATGGTCGGCGGGCTGAATCATTTGCAGACAACTTAAAATGTGACGGGGCATGGTAAGTGGCAGTGTGGCCTTGCTGCCACGATCCACTGAGATCCAGACCCTCGTCGCACAGATTCGTCCCTCCCCAGCGCATCCCCTCTGCAGCCCGCTAGCTCCGAGGGGTTGCACAAAAAACTCGGACGGATTTTGCTTCTCTCTTCCACACCGGGGACTTGGGCGGCGGCGCTCGCACCCCGCCCGGCCAGAGTGTAGGGCTGTTCGGGGCCACTGCATCGCTCACATTCGCTGTCCCACCCGCTTGTAGAGGGGGATCCATGCCAGTGCTAGGTTCGGTTCGGTGTGCCTGACATGGCCGGAACAGCTAGTGCACTGCATGGTATAGGTTCCGATCCAGCGATATGGGGGTTCACAGTGTCTGGCATGGCAAGGACGTCCCGAATGCCCTAAAAGGCCGAGCCCCAAGAGGAGGCCAAAAAAACTCGGACGGATTCAGTTTTGCTCTCCCACACAATGCCGTGCGCTTTCCGGCAAATGGACGGTACGGTTTCGGGGCAGCGAGGACTGCTCACTCAACGTGCCGTGAGGATTATGGCTGAGGGACGGTCCGGTTCATGGCGGATGGCAAGCAGTATTGCCCGCGCACTGTGCTGCATGAGTTTCGACGGACGGACGGCCAGGTTCGGGGCGAATGGCACGGTCGAGACTGCCCGTGCACTGTGCCGTGTGTGTTCGGGCAGACGAACGAACTGGTTTGGGATAGTCAGGACTGCCAACGCACCGTGTCGTGCGGGTTCGGGGGTACGGACGGACCGGTTCAGGGCGGCCGGGACGGCCCGCGCACCGTGCAGTGCGGGTTCGGGCGGACGGACGGTCCAGTTCTGGGCTGCCGGCACTGCCCGCGCACCATGTCGTGCAGGTTCAAGCAGACAAACAGTCCAGTTTGGGGCTGCCGGGACTGCTCGAGCACCGTGCAGTACGCGTTCGGGCGGACAGACGGACTGGTTTAGGGTGACCGGGACTGCTCGCACACCGTGTCGTGCGTGTTAGGGATGACAAACGGACGGGTTTGGGGCGTCCAAGACGGCCTGTGCACTGTGCCGTGCGCATTCGGGTGGACGGACGGACCGGTTCGGGCGGCGGGGACTGCCCGTGCACCGTACCGTGCAAGTTTGGGGGAATGGACGAACAGGTTCTGGGCGGCCGGGACTGCCCGCACACCATGTCATGTGCGTTTGGGCGGACGGACAATCCCGTTCGGGGTGGCTCGCACACCGTGCTATGCGAGCTCGGGCGGACGGACGGTCCGGTTCGGTGTGGATGGCATGGTAGGAACCGCCCGCACAACGTACCGTGCGTGTTGGGGTGGATGGAGGTTCGGTTCTGGGCAGTCGGGACAGCCCGCGCACTGCGCCTTGCAAATTCGGACGGACGGACAGTCCAGTTCAGGGCGGCCGGGACTGCCCGTGCACTGTACCGTGCGCGTTCGGGCAGACGGACGGTTCGGTTCGAGGCAGATGGCCATGCCCGCGCCCCATGCCGTGCAGATTCGGGCATACGGATGGTTCGGTTCGGGACGGATGGCCATGCCCGAGCACCGTGCTGTGCGGGTTCCTGCGGATGGACGGCCCGGTTCGGGGTGGATGGCACGAAAGGAACCACCCGTCCACCATGCCATGAAGGTTCGGGCAGACGGACGGTCCAGTTCGGGGCAGTCGGGCGGCCCGCACATCGTGCCTTGCGTCTTCGGGGCTGCAGGGACTGCCCGCGCACAGTGCTCTGCGCGTTCAGGCGGACGGACGGAATAGTTCAGGGTGGAGGGCCATGCCCGCACACTGTGTTGTACGGGTTCGGGCGTATGGACGGTCCAATTCAGGGCAGATGCCACGGCCGGGACTGCCCGGGCACATTAGCGTGCAGGTTCAGGCTAATGGACGGCCCGGTTCCTGGAGGTCAGTGCCCACGCACTGTGCCGTGCGGGATCAAGAAGACGGACGGTCAGATTCGGGGCGGTCGGGATTGCCCGCGCATCGTGCCTTGAGGGTTCTTGCAGATGGACAGAGCTGTTCAGGGTGGCCGGGACTTCCACGCACCGTACTATGAGCATTCGGGTGGACGGACGGTTCGGGGTGGATGGCCATGTCTGCACACCATGCCATGCAGGTTTAGGCATACGGACGGTTGGGAATGGGGCGGATGGCTATGCCCACGCACCATGCCATTCGGGTTCCAGCGGACGGGCAGCCCGGTTCAGGGCGGAGGGCACAGCAAGAACCACTTGCACACCGTGCCGTGCGGGTTCGGACAGACGGACGGTCTGGTTCGGGGCGGTCGGGACAGCCCGTGCACCATGCCTTGTATGTTCATACAGACGGACAGATCGATTCGAGGTGGCCAGGATGGCCCGCGCACCGTGCGGATGGCTATGGCCGTGCGGATTCCGATGGATGGACAACCCGGTTCGAGGCGGATGGCCCGACAGGAACCGGCCACACACCGTGCCGTGCGGGTTCGGGTGGACTGACTGTCCGGTTCGGGGTGGTCGGGACAGCCCGCGCACCGTGCCTTGCGGGTTCAGGCGAGCGAACGGTCCGGTTCGCGACGGTCGGGACTGCCTGCGCACCGTGCTATGCGGGATTGGGTCGACGGACAGATCGGTTCTTGGCGGCCGGGACAGCCCGCGCACCATGCCATGCATGTTCGGGAAGACGGATCGTTCGGTTCGGGGCGGATGGCCATGTCCGCGCACTGTGCCATGCTGGTTCGAGCATATGGACAGTCCGTTGGGGGCGAATGGCACAGCCGGGGCTGCCCGCGCACAGTGCCGTGCTGCTTCGAGCGTATGGACAGTCCGCTGGGGGCGAATGGCACAGCCGGGACTGCCTGTGCACAGTGCCGTGCAGGTTCGAGTGTACGGATAGTCCGGTTTGGGGCCGATGGCACAGCTGGGACTGCCAGCGCACCTTTCCTGCGGGTTCGGGCAGACCGACGGCCTGGTTCAAGGCAAGGACGGTACCCAACTACGCGCTGATCTAGAACCCACAAAGGTTGTTGGTCGATTAACCCACTAAGGAGTGTGTAACAACTCACCTGCCGAATCAACTAGCCCCAAAAATGGATGGCGCTTAAGTGCGCAACCCACACTCGGCCATCGGGGCGATCGTCATGCCTCGATGAGTAGGAAGGCGCGACAGCCGCAGCAAAACCCGGGGCGTGAGGTCGTCGATGCGGATCTTGGTGGTAGTAGAAAATATTCAAATGAGAACTTCGAAGGCCGAAAAGGGTGAAGGTTCCATGTGAACGGCACTTGCACATGGGTTAGCAGATCCTATGGGACGGGGGAAGCCTGTCAGACAGCGCATCGCCGCACGAGCTCCGAAAGGGAATCGGGATAAAATTCCCGAGTCGGGACGTGGTGGCAGACGACAACGTTAGGGAGTCGGGAAACGCCGGCGGGGGCCTTGGGAAGAGTTATCTTTTCTGCTTAATAGCCCACCCACCCTGGAAACGGCTCAGCCGGAGGTAGGGTCCAGCGTCTGGAAGAGTACCACACGTCGCGCGGTGTCCGGTACGCCCCCGGTGGCCCTTGAAAATCTGGAGGACCAAGTGTCGCCTACGTCCAGTCGTACTCATAACCGCATCAGGTCTCCATGGTGAATAGCCTCTGGCCAATGGAACAATGGTAAGTCGGCAAAACGGATCCGTAACTTAGGGAAAAGGATTGGCTCCGAGGGCTAGGCACGGGGGTCCCAGCCCCACACCCGTCGGTTGTCGGCGGACTGCTCGAGCCGCACCCGTGGCGAGAGTGGGTCGCTTCGTGCCGGCAGGGGGACGGACTGGGAATGGCTCCCCCGTGAGGGAGGGCCATCCCCGGGCATCGAACAGCTGACACAGAACTGGTACGGACAAGGGGA
The DNA here is from genome assembly GCA_036321105.1 of Dracaena cambodiana. Taxonomy (NCBI): domain Eukaryota; kingdom Viridiplantae; phylum Streptophyta; class Magnoliopsida; order Asparagales; family Asparagaceae; genus Dracaena; species Dracaena cambodiana. The sequence continues at coordinate 31,454,865 of JAYEPQ010000010.1, read as the reverse complement.
ATCCGACTGTTTAAATAAAACAAAGCATTGTGATGCTCCCTGCGGATGATAATGCAATATGATTTCTGCCCAGTGCTCTGAATGTCAAAGTGAAGAAATTCAACCAAGCAAAAGTAAACGACGGGAGTAACTATGACTCTCTCAAGGTAGCCAAATGCCTCATCATCAAATTAGTGACGTGCATGAATGGATTAACGAGATTCCCACTGTCACTGTCTACTATCTAGCGAAACCACAGCCAAGGGAGCGGGCTTGGCAGAATCAGCGGAGAAAGAAGACCCTGTTGAGCTTGACACTGTCTGACTTTGTGAAATGACTTGAGAGGTGTAGGATATGTGGGAGCCGGTTCGCCCTGCGAAAGTGAAATACCACTACTTTTAACATTATTTTACTTATTCTGTGAGATGGAGGCGGGGCCCAGCCCCTCTTTTGGCTCCAAGGACGCTCTACGCGGGCCAATCCAGGCGGAATACATTGTCAGGTGGGGAGTTTGGCTCGGGCGGCACATCTGTTAAAAGAAAACACAGGTGTCCTAAGATGAGCTCAATGAGAACAGAAATCTCATGTGGAACAAAAGGGTAAAAGCTCGTTTGATTTTGATTTCCAGTACAAATACGAACCATGAATGTGTGGTCTATCGATCCTTTAGACCTTCGAAATTTGAAGCTAGAGGTGTTAGAAAAGTTACCACAGGGATAACTGGCGTGTGGCAGCCAAGCATTCATAGCGACGTTGCTTTTTGATCCTTCGATGTCGGTTCTTCCTGTCATTGTGAAGCAGAATTCACCATGTGTTGGATTGTTCACCAACCAATACGGAACGTGAGCTGGGTTTAGGCCGTCGTGAGACAGGTTAGTTTTACCCTACTGATGAACGCGCCGCGATAGTAATTCAACATAGAATGAGAGGAACTGTTGATTCACACAATTGGTCATCACGCTTGGTTGAAAAGCCAGTGGCGCGAAGCTACCTTGTGCCGGATTATGACTGAACGCCTCTAAGCCAGAATCCAGGCTAGAGAAGCAGCACCAGCGCCCGCCGACTACTTCCCACCCACAGTAGGGGCGCTTGCGACCCCACGAGCACATGTCGAAGGCCACGGCTCGCATGGCGGACACGCTGCCGGGCCCCCTGGGAGTGAAATTCCAAACAGTCTGCGGGCTGAATCTTTGCAGATGACTTATATACGCTATAGGGCATTGTAAGTGGCAGAGTGGCCCTGCTGCCACGATCCACTGAGATCCAGCCTCTCATCTCACAGATTCGTCCCTCCCCTTGCGCATTCCCTCCGCAACCCGTGAGCCTCAAGGGGTTGCACAAAAAACTCGGACGAATTTTATTTCTCTCTTCCGCACTGGAGACTTGGGCGGCGGCGCTCGTACCACGACCGGCCAGAGCATAGGGCTGTATGGGGCCACTGCATCGATCACATTCGTCGTCCCACCCGCTCATAGAGGGGATTCCGTGCCAGTGCCAGGTCCGATTCGGGGCACCTGGTATGGCCGGAACAACTCGCGCACTGCACGGTATAGGTTCCGGTCCAGCAACAAAGTGATTCGCAGTGTTTGGCCTGGCAAGGACGTCCCGAACGCCCCGAAAGGCCGAGCCCAAAGGAGATGCCAAAAAAAACTCAGACAAATTCTGTTTCGCTCTCCCGCACCATGTCGTGCAGGTGCGAGCGAACGGACGGTCCGGTTCGTGGCGGATGTTAAACGGTATTGCCCGCGCACCGTGCTGCGCGGGTTTCAGCAGACGGACGGCTTGGTTCGGGGCAAATGGCATGGTTGGGATTTCCCGTGCACCGTGCCGTTCGTGATCGGGTAGACGGAAGGACTGGTTCGGGGTGGCCGGCACTGCCTGCGCACCCTGTCGTGTGCATTCAGGCAGACGGACGGACCGGTTCAGGGCAGCCGAGACTGCTCGCGAACCATGCCGTGCAGGTTCGGGCATACGGACGGACCTGTTCTGGGCGGCCGGGACTGCCCGCGCACCGTGTCATGAGGGTTCAGGCAGACGGACGGTCCGGTTTGTGGTAGATGGCCGGGACCGCCCGCGCACCGTGCCATGCGGGTTCGGGCGGACGGATGGTCCGGTTCGGGGCGACTGGGACTGCCCGCACACCATGTCTTGCACATTCGGGCAGACGGACGAACAGATTCGGGGCGGCCAGGACTGCCCGCACAACGTGCCGAGCATGTTCGTTCTGGACTGCCCGTGCACCATGTCGTGCGCATTCGGGCAGACGAACGGTCCGGTTCGAGGTGGCCGGAACTGCCCGTGCACCGTGCCCTGTGCATTCGAGTGGATGGACGGACAAGTTCGGGGCAGCCGAAACTGCCTGCGCACCATACCGTGCGGGTTCGGCCAAATGGACGGACCACTTCGGGGCGGCCGGGACTACCCACGCACTGTGCCGTATGTGTTCGAGCAGACGGACGGACGGTTCAGTTCGGGGCAGACCGCACACCATGTCGTGCGAGTTTGGGTGGACGGATGGTCCGGTTCGGGGGCCGATGGCACGACAGGAACCACCCGCACACCGTGCCGTGTGGGTTCGGGCGGACGGAAGGTCCGGTTCGGGGCGATCGGGACAGCCCGCGCACCGTGCCATGTGGTTTCTGGCAAGCAGATGATCCAGTTCAGGGCGGTCGGGACTGCTGCGCACCGTGCCATGCATGTTCGGTCGGAAGACGGACTAGTTTGGGGCGGCCGGGACTGCCCGCGTACCGTGTCGTGCGAGTTCAGGCATACAGATGGTTCGGTTCGGGGTGGATGCCCGCACACCGTGCCATGCATGTTCGGGCGTACGGACGGTCCGGTTGGGGCAGATGCCACGGCCGGGACTGCCTCACACCATGTGCCGTGCGGGTTCGGGCAGATGGACAATTCGGTTCGGGGCGGTCAGGACCTCCCTCACACCATGCTGTGCAGGATCAGGCAGACGGACGGTCAAATTCGGGGCGGTAGGGACAGCCCGCGCACCATGCCTTACAGGTTCGGGAGGACGAACGGACCAGTTTGGGGCGGCCGGAACTGCCCGCGCGCCGTGCCGTGCGCATTCGGGTGTATGGACGGTTCAGTTCGAGGCAGATTGCCATGCCCACGCACAGTGCCGTGCGGGTTCGGGTGTACGAATAGTCCACTAGGGGAGCTGGCACGGTCGAGGCTGCCCGCACACCACATCTTGCGCATTCAGGTGGACAGACAGACCGGTTCGGGGCGGTCGGGACTGCCCGCCCACCGTGCCTTGCGAGTTTCTGCAGACGGATGGACCGGTTCGGGGCGACTAGGACGGCCCGCGCACCGTATTGTGCGCATTCAGGGCGGATGGCCATGCCCACGCACCGTGCCGTGCAGGTTCAGGCGTACGGACGGTTCAGTTCGGATCATGCCTGCGCACCGTGTCGTTCCGGTTCCGATGGACAGACGGTCTGGTTTGTGGTGGATGGCACAGTAGGAACCTGCTGCACATTGTGCCGTGTGGGTTAGGGCAGACGGACCGTCCAGTTTGGAATGGTCGGGACAGCCTGCGCACTATGCCATGAGGGCTTAGGCGGGCGGACGGTACAATTCGGGGCGGTCGGAACTGCCGGTGCACCGTGCCTTGCTTGTTTTGTCGGACAGAAGGACCGTTTCAGGGCAGCCGGAACTACCCGCGCATCATGCCATGCGCGTTTGGGTGGACAGACGGTTTTGTTCGAGGCGGATGGCCATGCCCACGCACCGAGCCTTGCGGGTTCGGGCGTACGGACGGTCTGGTTCGAGGCAGTCAAGACTGACCGCGCACCATGCCTTGCGGGTTCGTGCAGACGGATGGACCGATTTTGGGAGGCTGGGACCGCCCACGTACCGTGTCGTGCGCGTACGGGCTGACGATCGGCTCGGTTCGGGACGGATGGCCTGGTTTGGGGCAGACGGGACTGCCCGTGCACCGTGCCGTGCGGGTTTATGCGGGCAGACAGTCTGTTTCGGGGCGGGACTGCCCGCGCACAGTGCCGTGCTGGTTCGGGCTGATAGTTGGTCCTGTTCGAGGGCGGATGGCATGGCCGGGACTGTCCTCGCACCGTGCCGTGTGGGTTTGGTCGGACGGATGGTCCAATTCGGGATAGATGTTACGGAATGGACTGCTGTGCATAGTGTAGTGTGGGTTCGGGTGGGCGGTCTGGTTCGGGGTGGGTGGCACTACCCGCGCACCGTCCCGTGCTGTTTCGGCCATACGTACAGTCCGGTTTGGGGCAGATGGCACGGACGGGGTTGCCCACACACAGTGCCGTGCTGGTTCGGGTGTACCAACGGTCCGGTTTATGGCAGTCGAGACTGCCCATGCACCGTGCCTTGCAGGTTCGGGGCAGATGGGCGGCCCGCGCAAAGTGTTGTGCGGGATCGTTCGTACGGACGGTCCGGTTCGGAGCCGATGGCCCGGCCGAGACTGCCCGCGCATAGTGCCGAGCTGGTTCGGGCAAACTGACGGTCCGGTTTGGGGCGGATGGCATGGACGGTACTATCCGCTCACCGTGCCTTGCCGTATGTGCGGACCGATGGTCCGGCTCGGGGCGGATGGCATGGTTAGAATTGCCCGCATGTCGTGCTTTGCTGATTCAGATGGACGGACTGCCCGGTTCGGGGCAGACAGGACAGCCCGCGCACCGTGCCGTGCCGGGTCGGGGTGATTGGGACGGCCCGCACACTATGCCTTGCGGGTTCAGATGATCGGACGGTCTGGTTCGGGGCGGTTGGGACTGCCCGTGCACCGTGCCTTGAGAGTTCGGGCGGACAGATGGACCTGTTAAGGGCCATGGCATGGCCTTGGTTGCCCGCACACCGTGCCATGCAGGATTAGGTGGGCGGATGGTTCGGTTCGGGGTGGATGGCACTGCTCACGCACCGTGCCAATTTCGACCGTACGCACGGTCCTGTTCAGGGTTGATGGCACAGACAGGACTACCTTCACATAGTGCTGTGCGGGTTCGGACGTACGGACGGTCCGGTTCGGGGGCGGTCGGGACTGCAACGCACCATGCCTTGCAGGTTCGGGCTGATGGACAGACTAATTTGGGGCAGATGTCATGGTAAGGGGCTGCCCGCGCACGTGCCGTGCGGGTTCGGGCAGATGGATGGTCTGATTCTTGGCGGATGGCCCGGCCGGGACTGCCCGCTCATCGTGCCATGATGGACTATCGGGTTTGGGGCAGATGACACGGCTGGGACTACCCGTGCACCATGCCGTGCAGGTTCAAAGGACGGACGGTCCAGTTCGTTGCGGATGGCACGGCCAGGGCTATCGCACACCGTGCCATGTGAGGTCGGGTGGACGGACGGTGCAGTTCGGGGGCGGATGGAACGGCTGAGACAGCCCGCGCACCTTGCCGTGCGGGTTCGGGCGGACAGACGGTCCGGTTCGGGGCGACTGGCACGGCCAGGGCTGCTTGCGCACCGTGCCGTATGGGTTCGGCCAAACGGACGGTCTACTTTTGGAGTGGAGGGCATGGCCTGGGCCGCCCGCGCACTGTGCCATGTGGGTTCGGGCCGACAGACAGTCTGGTTCGAGGTTGATGGCACCGCCCGGACTGCCTTCGCACCGTTCCGTGCGAGTTCGAGCGGACTGACGGTCGGGTTCCGGGCGGATGGCACAGCAAAAACAGCCCTTGCACCCTGTCGTGCGTGTTGGCAGTGAAAATTCCTAAGTAAAAAGAGATTTTCCACAGCATAACGTGGAGCTAACTTAGTAGCTCCGCGTTTGGCTATTTTAGCCCCGTATTTGAATAAATCGCGGAGCTATTCAATAGCTCCGCATTCTGGTTTCTTAGCTCTGCGTTTTAATGCGATTAGCTCCGCGTGAGCAGATAACCAGAATCATAAATTGATTGAGATTAAGATTTGGACTTATCTAATATCCAAATTAAGTCCAATCAGAACTCTAAATCAAGAGATTTAAATCAAAACTAAGAAATTTGATTAGAATCCTTGATGAATACAAATTCTATTTAAATAGAAACTCTCATATTATCCTAAGGCTAAAAATACCCCTTTGAGTAAGCCCTAGGGATCTTTTTCGCATCTTAGAGAATTTGAGTTACGCGTGAGAGCCTTGAATTCGTGAAGACCAGAGAAGATCAAGATCCAAGTTGGCCGCCGTCATGTTCAAGAGAGAAGATTATCATTGTCAGATCGTCAAAAGGAACTGCTAGTTAGATCCCACCGCTATGAGATCCCAAGTTTTTATTGTAAAAGGGAGCGATAAATATAAATCCTCTCATTTGTTCCTTTTCTTGTTCACTTTCATTGTAATTAAGTTATCTCAATGGAAGGAAAGCAAATTTCTGCTGTGAACAAACTGACGACCACAGTGGGAGACATCTCTTTCACCAATGAAGAGATCGTGGCGCAATCTGACGTCGAGAGGATCAGATCTGACGTGAACATGCTAGTCGTAGAGATCCACCAGCAGAAGTACGAGGAGTATCTCTCCTCTGAATCAGGTAACCTGACCAAAACACGACGCTATCATCGCGTGCGCTCCAATACCCAAAGATCGGGTAATCGGGAATCCACCGTTAATCGGGGACTCGTGGAGACCACGGCCATAGAGCCGTCGTTTGAGCAGGAAACCCTAGCAGAGGATGACCTCTTTACTGCTGAAGAAAGCTTGGGAACTGGATTGACCAGAACCCAACTCCGAAATAGAAATCGGAGAGCTAGGCGAAAGCCCTCAAAACCCGCATTGAACGCGAGGCTAACTTCACAAAACGCAAGGCTACAGTCTCTTGCAAACTGGCTCGCATTAATCGCAAGACCAGCCAATATCGCGATAAATGCAAAGCTAAGACTTGCGTTAATCGCAAGATTTCTAACACTCACGTTAATCGCGAGGATAAAATTTCCTTAGAGCCAGCGTGTGATTCTCCACGCGAGGCTACTATTGAGCTTAGCGATAAACGCGAAGCCAGTACAACTTGCGATAAATGCAAGATTTCTGACACTCACCTTAATCGCGAGGATAAAATTTTTTTAGAGCCAGCGTGTGATTCTCCACGCGAGGCTACTACTGAGCTTAGCAATAAACGTGAAGCTAGTCTTGCATTAATCGCAAGACTCCTCAGCTCTGCGTAAATCGCGAAAATGATTGGCAAATTTGCGTTAATCGTAAAAATTGCACTAAACGCAAAGTTATGATTTGCGTTAATCGCAAGAATCAGCCAGCGTGCAAGAATTTTCTTCCACGCGGGGCTAATATTCCAGAAGATAAACTTCTGCAAAAAGGCAAGCAAGTATAAAACACAAGGTTAGCGTATCCAAACGCAAGGCTATTTTTCAGCCCCGCATGTCCAAACGCGAGGCTATTTCTCAGCTCCACGTACCAAAACGCGAAGGTACTTCTCAGCTCCGCATATCAAAACGCGAAGCTACTGCTCAGCTCTGCGTAAATCAACCTGAATACAAAATTTGGATTGATCATTGCACTGTTGAACCAGAACTTGACACCAATGATTCCGAGAAGCTCCAGTGGGCCCCTGGACCCTCTCAATGGAGGAGTGGGCTCCACGATTCCATATCTAAGGCCACTGATCTCAGAGAATATCTAACCAAGAAAAGGAGTATAAATCAAGTTCAGTCTGAACCTACTTGTCATTGCCAGCAGCTTATGACAGCAGTATCTGCTGTAGTAGACAGTTGTTGCTGCAGCAAGAACAGGGTATCGGTGTTCGACCGATTAACTGAGTCGGACAAAAACCATGCTAAAAAGACAAAAAATGCCCCCGAGAAAAAGAATGGAGAGTTGTAACTTCTAATATGGTCGGAAAGGGTAAGAAAATCATAGAAAAGAATAGTGATTCAGAATCAAGCAATGAAGAACCTTATCATTTTACCCGACTTAAGTCAGACGCTATCCCGGCCTGAAACTATATGAAACTTGTGAAAGGTTCTTATGACGACGATAGTGATAACTCAGCCATAGCCTCTCCTCGTTCTTCGGCATCATCTAAATTGCAGAAGTCAGCATCACATATGATGGATAGATCTGACGATATCGACCAAAGATTTGAGGCCCAAGAACAAATGATTCGGGAGCAACAAAAGACAATTGAGGATCTTAAAATGATGCTCTCAAGAGTAGTGGAAAATACTCAAAAGATTGTCGAAGATAACGCCAAGAAGGGAAAAGAAACTCCGTTCAACAAAATGAACGAGGAAGATAAAGAAGAAAAAGCCCACTCGACACATGAGGACGAGGATAAATATTCCTTTCATGACCCTCATGAAGAGAAAATCGAGAAGTTACAAAGCCAACTCGAAGCACTAATGCACAAGAAGGAGTTGAAAGAATCAGGGGTCTCCAAACCATACCTGCCTGAATGGGATTTGTCACCATACCATGAGAAATACAAACCGCTCAAATTGGAGCCATATGACGGGAAAGGATCTCCCAGTAAACATATTTATTACTTTTTGTCTCAAGCAGGGCATTTAATGGGCAATGACCCAGTAATGACCAAGGTATTTGCAAGTACCTTGCAAGGGCCTGCCTTCACTTGGTTTATGCAGTTGCCCCCAGGTACTATTAATACCTGGTTTGATGTTGAGAAGCAATTTCTCGCACGTTTCTTCGAGGATGATACCGAAATTTCGGTTCATTCCCTCCTTGCAACTAAACAAGGAGAACAAGAAACGGTAAAAGATTTTATAGAAAGGTTCCAGGAGAAGTCCGTGCATTGCAAACATGGAATGGTCCAGGAAACTCTGGTGGAGACGTGTCGGCATAATCTCAAGACCAACGTGCTCTTAAAAATGGGGGCCGTAGAGTCTAAGACTTGGAAGGATTTGCTTAAAAAAGGAGAGCAAGCTGAAGACTTGATCCGTAGAGTTGAAGAGTCTTGTAGATCAAGAAATACTGGAAATAATAGGCGTATGCGCAAAACAATAATAAAAAAAGGGGAAAGCAGTGATGGCGTCAGAAGCCGCTCTGCAGAAGACAAATCCTCCGAGCCCGAAGCCTCAAAATCAAAAAGGCATAAGACAGAATAGGCTCCAGCAAGAGAGGACATACATCTTTAAAGCGGAACAGACGCCTACACTCTGGCAAAAATGTAGGAAACCGGAAGGGAATACTGAAACTTCCAGAAAATAGGAAACCGGAGGACGCTGGCAAAACCAACGACCCCAACAATTGTCTCTACCACAGGATTGTCGGACACCCTACTAGAGATTGTTATCCTCTGAAGAACAGGATTCAAGTATTGATAGAAGCTGGAGTCTTGATGCTAAAAGAGGAGCAAGAGAAGGTCACTGCCAATATGGCAACTCTAGTGGTCGGAACTCATGAGTTCCCCGTGGGGGTGACCCCAATACCAAAGGGAAAGCTAGTCATGAAAAATCATGACCCACATAGAAAGGCACAGAAAGGACTTATCCTCGTAACAACTCAAAGAGGGAAAATCATGTGGGTCCACCCTGACCTACTACAGGATGAATAGTGGACTACTGCAGGGGGTCAAAATAAAAAGCGGACTAGCAATACTATTTCTGCAAAAATAAAAGACGAATACATAATTGAAGGGGTGTTTATAGACTCTGAAGCCGTCACTCGATCTGGTAAATCATACCTCAAAGATTACACCAGAGTGGACCCGGAGAATATATACGGGGAACTCATGAAGTCTGCGAAAAAAAGGGACTTCGTTTCCAGAAAAATTCTGCAAGAGACGAAGAAGCCAAGGAGGCTGCATTTAAGTTTGATATAATAGCTCAGCTGGTAAATATTCCGGCTCGAGTCACGCTTTATGAGTTGTTGCGATTATCAAAATCAACTCACGAGGCATTAAGAGAGGCCTTGGCAGACTCTGAGTCATTCCTAGCTCAGATTGTCGAGCCAGCTGACCAAGAACAGAACTCTTGCCCCCGCTGTCATCAAGTAAGGAGGCAGGTCCCGCGGATTACTTTCTCTCCAGAGGATGTGCAAGTAAGGAATATAAAGCATAATAGGCCTTTATATTTCACCGGATATGTCGGATCCACAAAGGTGGACCGTATTCAAATCGATCGAGGTCTGTATTAAGCGTTATTCCCAGAAGACTGATGTAACTATTGGGAATCTCTCCCCATCATTTGACACCGACAAATACTATTATATACGGGTTTAACGCTAATGAAAGTTGTTCTCTTGGCAAAATCCGACTTCGGTGTCAAATAAAAAATTTGAGGACAGACGTTATATGTTATGTTATAGACGCAGATACGTCTTATAACATTTTACTGGGGCGACCATGGATACACGGCTATATGATAGTCTCGTCGACTCTCCACCAGTGCATGAAATACTGCGATGATCAAGGAGAAGTCCAGACATTAGTTGCAGATAGGCAGTCATTCAAAGGATTAGAGAACTACTTCACGGAAGCTATGCTCTATAAGCCAGCCCACGAAGTCTCCAACAATAACTGCAAAAGGCCTCAAGAACCCAACGAAACTGGCAACGAGGCCGATACTGAGTACGAATCCCCGGAAGAGGATAACGGGGATGATTACAAAATTAACCATCGCATAAATCTTAAAATGAATTTTGATAATAATGTAGCCAATGTAGCAGACGATGAGTGGATTATTAATGAAAATATAAAATTAGTCTACGAGCCTACTGTAGTTACAGAGTCTGAGCCTTCTTGTACATCCACTAAGGCAGATGACCTATCCGAACTTTTTTGGCGGCATATCACTTGCCAATAAGGTTGTCTCTCATCTCTCGGTCTAAAATAACAAAAGGACGAGATCACTTCTTTGAAGTACCGCCGCAACATGTATCGCATAAACATATTGTATTCGGCAAAGTGATCACGTCGCCTAACCAAAGACAAAGTAGTGAAAGTGATGAACAAACATCACCTCAATTTCACTTATATGAACATAAATCCCGACAAATGATGGAAAAGATGGATTATAATTTTACCCAAAAATCGGGATTGAACTTTGGAAAATGGCGATGAAATCTCATACCCTCGTTTAGACTATGAGGGAAGAGCCCAGACTATTATCAGAAAACTAGAAGGGGGTTGCGCTATGTATCTACTCCTCCCTCATCACCATACAAATACGAAGAGAACTCTTCAGCCAACGAGGACTTACATCCGCTTGACTATGATTCGTATCTAAGTACCGACGCCTGGTTTCAATCTCTAACAGTAAACATGGTTTCAGCAGCACCAGAAAGCGATGAGGAACCAATTGATGTGCAAGATGGTTCCTGGGCAAAACATATGGACACTCTCTGGGATGTCCGCTTTGAACAGCGTGACCCACCCACAGAGGATAAACTAGTACAAGTTAATATGGGGACGGAAGAGAATCCGAAGCCTATTTTTATAAGCGACACACTGACTCCCTTGGAAAAGGAGGAGCTTATATCCCTTATCAAGGAGTATATAGATGTGTTCGCATGTAGCTATGAAGACATGCCCGGTCTTGAACCTCAGGTTGCCACACACCGGCTAAATATCAATAAAAACGCCAAGCCAGTTAAACAACAACAGAGGCGTTTTCGACTGGAATTGATGGAGGCGATAGTTGCCGAGGTTAATAAGCTCATAAAATCGGGATTTATCTGTGAAGAGGAACATCCCTATTGGGTGCTAATATAGTGCCGGTACGTAAGAAGAACGGCAAGATCCGGATATGCATCGATTTTTAGGATCTAAATGTTGCATGTCCTAAGGATGAGTTCCCACTCCCAATTACCGATGTAATGATTGATAACACCTGCGGTTACGAGAAGATGTCCTTTATGGATGGCTTCTCAGGCTATAATCACATCAAAATGCACCCAGATGATGAAAAGCACACGACCTTCAGAACACCGTTGGGGTATACTGTTTCACAGTAATGCCCTTTGGGCTAAAGAACGCTGGTGCCACCTACCAATGTGCAATGAGCATTATATTCAAAGAACATCTGCGCAAAACAATAGAGTGTTATGTGGATGACTTGGCAGTCAAAAGCAAGAACAAAGAAGATCATCTTCACGACCTAAGAACAATCTTCGGTCTTATGCGAAAACATCACTTGAAGATGAACCCTGCCAAGTCATTCATGGGGGTGTCCAGCGGGAAATTCCTTGGGTTCATAGTTACCTCAGAAGGAATCTTCCTTGATCCTAAAAAAGTAAAAGCGATAAACGAGATGCTGCCTTCCCACAATCTTAAAGAATTAAGGGGGTTATAAAGAAAACTGGCATATATCCGGTGCTTTATCTCTAACCTATCACGACGATGCCAGTCGTTTTCTAGACTCATGAAAAAGGGAGTTTCCTTTGTATGAGATGAGGCATGTCAACAGACGTTTGACGATCTCAAAGAATACCTTACCAAACCTCTCGTCCTCATAGCACCGGTCCCTGGGCAACCATTCCTCATATATGTAAGGGCCATGGATAATGCGTTAGGAGCATTACTTGCTCAGTTAATGAGCACGGCCATGAACACGCTCTTTATTACTTAAGCCAGACAATGATTGGGGCCGAGCATCGGTATACCCCGATTGAAAAGGAATGTTTAGCCCTAGTGTTCGTTGTTCAGAAAATGCAACACTATTTTTCAAGGCAAACAATTATGTCATATAACGGGTTAATCCCTTGAAAATCCTGATGACAAAACCGGGGTCTTTAAACGGCCGATTGGCGAAATGGGCATTATTGCTATCACCATATGATACACACTTCGTTCCTCAAAAAGCCATGAAGGGACAGGCGATCGCCGATTTCCTAGCAGACCATCCAATTTGGTCCAACTCTAAACAGACATCAGAAGTCAATGCAACTAATAAAGAACAACCATGGCAGATGTTCTTTTATGGTGCTGCCAGATGATCTACTGCTGGAGTGGGGGTTGTGCTGATATCCCCACATAAACACATACTGCCTAATGGTTATTCACTAATAGAGCCGTGTATGAACAATGTGGCGGAATACAATGCGCTCATTATTGGTTTAAAAATGGCTCTGCAACTTGTGGTGAACTATCTAGAGGCATATGTAGACTCTAAGCTCATCGTCAACCAAATGATGGGTGAGTATGAAGTCAGACATGAAGCCCTCATCCACTATCATCAGCTAGCCATTGAGCTAGCAGGATATTTTGAACAGTTTTATTCTATCACATATCTCGAAACGAGAACGTTTATGCGGATGCCCTTGCCGCACTAGCTGCAATGTTGGCAATCCCACCAGGTGCGACTAAAAGTATCACTATTGGTAGTAGAGAACTTCTCCATCTGGATACGACATTCCAAACCAGGGAGGTGTGCCAAGCAGGCTTAACTTTGGAACCCCATGATTGGCAATTTCCGTTTGTGGATTATGCCCTATATGGGATGTTGCGAGAGGATCCGAAGGAAGCCGCCTCGATAAAGAGGTAGGCTCAAAGATTTTATTGTGATCATACGCTTCAAACTTTATACAGAAAGACAAGTGATAGTCTTCTGCTACGCTGCATATCAAAGGCAGAAGCAGATAAAGTGATGAGAGAAACACATGATGGAGTATGTGGAGCTCACCAGCCAGGTCCAAAACTCGGAGACCACATAAGAACGCTAGGATACTACTGGCCGAAAATGATTACAGCGGCAATGGCGTACGCTAAACGGTGCCATGAATGTCAAGTACACGCTAATTTTATTCATCAACCCCTAGAGTAATTGCACAGTACCATTGCTAGTTGGCCATTTGAAGCATGGGGAATGGATATTGTGGGGGCCAATAACTCCTCCGTCATCCAGAGGATATCGGTTTATTCTCGCAATAACCGATTATTTTTCAAGGTGGACCGAAGCCGTGCCCATGAGAGAGGTAAAAACGACGGATGTGATTAAGTTCATTAAGCATCATGTCATTTACCGTTTTTGCGTCCCCCGAAGAATCATTCACAATAATAGACCTTAGTTCATCAGCCAGGGGTTCTCAAGACTCTATGAGAAGTTCAAAATCAAAGATGTTGCTTCAACGCCAAATAACCCTGCGGCAAATGGATTGGCCGAAGCCTTTAATAAAACTATTATTAAACTCCTTTGAAAGTTCGTCTCCTTCAACAAACGAGACTGGGATGAAAAGCTGGGAGAGTGTTTGTGGCTTATCGCACCACCGTTCGCACCGCAACAAAAACTACCCCGTTCTCCTTAGTTTATGGAAGTGAGGCCATCTTGCCTCTTGAAGTCCAGATACCATCATTAAGAGTGGCCCTAGCCACAAAGATGACTACAGAAGAATGCCATCAACAGAGCTTGCAGGAATTAGAAGCGTTGAATGAAAAATGTCTCCGGGCTCAACAACAAATTGAGTTGTATCAAGCCCGAATCTCGCAAGCGTTCAATAAGAACGTTAAACCAAGGACCTTTAAACAAGGAGACTCGGTTCTGGCTATTAAAAGGCCAATGATTCTAACCCACAAGACTAAGAGTAAATTTGAACCCAAGTGGGAAGGACCGTTCATCGTGGAGACGATATACTCTAGTGGAGCCTATCGCTTAAACCAGAATGGTGATAGAATGCTGATGCCGATCAATGGCAAATTTTTGAAGAAATACCATGCCTAATGAACCAGAATGGTGATAGAGTGACTATCACATCTGGTTCATATCCCTAGAAGTATAACCATCCACTTGTTCAAGTTACGCATATGAGCACTTGAACTTCTTTATCAAAACTGAGGCATGTGCAATTAGGCGCCTCTGTCTAAGTTAATGATCCTGATCTGATCATCCTGGTGTAAGTAGTTAAACGCCTTCACCAAACCGTAATTTAGCTCTGTTTAAAGAGCTCTACCAGGGTCAATAATTGTGTCCTGGTTGGTTTCAACGATCTAACTTACGCAGATGAGCCTTGGGTTGTTTTACCAAAACGATGAACTATTTTGATGACAAGTTATTTGTTGTGCAAGCAAATTTTGTAGCCAACAGATAAAAGAATCAAAAGAATTATCTTTATTCATAAGTCAAAAGAATAAAGTTACAAAAAGAATGAAATAATTGAAAGAATTCAAATAGTTGTTGAATTCTTCTTATAAAGAATAAAGAATGAATAAATAAAAAGGGAGTTATGATAACTCGACGGCGAGCCTCCTCCACGGAGTGTTGAGCTTGCCGGTGCAAATCATCATCATTTATTGCGAGTTGCTGGGTCAATCACTGACGAGACTCTTCAACAGCATGGCCTCTTATTATTCCTTCCTGTTTGAGCTATCCTTGTTGAAGGATCAACTCTTCCCGTCTCCTGATGGATTCCCCTAGCCGAGACTCGCTGGCTTCTAAAATAGCTTGGGCCTTAGCGATAGTCTCTCTAGCTCTTAGGATGGCGGCCTGGCTCCCCTCGATCTCAAGATCCACCATCTCTAGCCCCCTAAGAATCGACTCCTAGCCGGCCTGTAGCTCCGCCAACTCCCGTGACCATCCTTCTTCATGTCACCTCAACTCCTCTTGATGAGCTGTTAGCTCTGTCCGTAGCCGCGCCAACTCGATCTCGGTGATTGCTTCCACATCCGCTTGGCGAAATGTGTTTAGCGTATTCATCTGCTCCTCTAAAGCTTCTAGGCGAGTCTGATAAGGAGCTGCTCGGTCACTTCCTCCAATCCTCTCAATATTGTCCAGGTAACTGGCCAACATTGGGCATCCGAGCTCGAGAAAATCTCTTCCGTCCAGGATCATCCCGATACACCTCCTTAGCAGCCGCATAAAATCATTTACACTGTGTTTGAAGAATTCCTCAAGAGGGTCAACAGTGTCCATATTTAGCAAGGGCAGTACCAAGGAAGATGTAGTCGGAGGAGGAGTAGTTTCTGCAGGAGTCGACGAAGAAGCTCGCCCCTGTACTAGACTCATAACATGCAGGGCCAACAAAGCCAATAGTGACTTGGCAGAACTGGGAACCCGAGGAGAAGTATCATCGGTATTAGTGGGTCGAGCAACTCCGCCAACAGGGGTAGATGTTGGAGTGTCTTCGCCAAAAACTCCTCCTGTAACAGAAGTAGCTTCAAACGAGAACTTCAAGTTGTCTTCATCCCTTGTTGGCAAGCGAGCTGGAGCAGGAGGAGCCACCGGTATCTCAACGGCCATTATCGTTGACGGCGTTAGCACAACAGGATGAGGAGTAGCAGGCACGCCAACGACGACGGGGAAGGTATCCTCAGAGTAGACCGCTGGAGTTGGAGACGATAAACTCGGAGATGGAGGAGCATCCCTGGGCACGACAGCATCAGTCCTATCATCACTTCCTAATTCATCAATGGGAGGAGTTGATGAAGGAACTGAGCATGGGGCCGGAGTGAAGTAGTCTGCGTCAAACTCATTCGCAGAACTACCCAATCTGCCCAACGACCCAGTGGTGCCAAAGTAATCCACCAGCTCCTCGGACTCCATCATGGTAGTTGAGTGCATAGGAGAGTGAAGCAGACTACCTGCATCTCAGAAAACAAACAAGGAGTGTTACATATAATATAGGAAAATGAACAAAAGATAGAATATAAAATCTGAGAGAACCATATCAGGGGATACGAGTCCTGTGCTTGGACTTGTGGAGGAGCTGTGGCCGACTCCAGAAGCACACCCGTTTCGCTACTCAGAGGTAATGTCGTAGTGTGTTCAGCGGATCCCGTAGCCAGCAGGGTCGTAGCCTCAGTAGCACTGCCGACCTCGGCAGGCCTGTTCTCTTCTGCCAACCTAGAAGGCAGGGTCGAAGCAAGAAAGTTAGTGGCAAACTTGACCGCGGCCTCTTCGGGGATCACCAGTGTTTCCCCGGCCTGGATCCTTTTCTTCCGAGCTGGCTCAACCCTTACGGGCCCGTGGCGTTTTATAGTCGGACTCCGAGATTGAGTCACGATAGGTTGGGGAGTACCACCAGCGTCGTCATCATTATCAGCACCATCATCTCCGTCAGAGTCACCTGCATCTGACGGATCAGCTGCTGTGTCTAGGAACTCGTCCATTACCTTTACCCTCACTCTCTTGGCCCCTTTTCGGCGAGAGTAGAAGGCCTCCATCTCTTTACAGAAACTGTGGTTGATAGAGAAATTGGGTACGTCGGCGTTTGCAACGCTGTACCAGGTGCAGAAGCTCAAAGTCATATTTAAGTCTGGCACGTTTTGGGGCAATGAGAATTCAGCTCCGATTCCTCCAGCAACGAAATGGAACCAGCCCCGTGTTCCTGCGTACAAGTTCCCTTCGTACGCTAGCCCCTTGTTCGGATTCCCTATATAGAGCTGAGAATACACGAATTGACGAGCAAATCGGCTAGGAATATATGGCTCTATATAGCACATGGTGTCCTGCCTGTACACCAAGTATCCGGGACAAATATTCAATAGCCACCAGAAAGCCCCCAAAGATAAATTGGTAAAGTTGTTGGCTCCCAGAATATCTTTGAATTTAGATCCATACTCTCCTCCAGGGAAATCTGGGAAGCAGCAGAAGATCTCATAGTTCTGGTGGTGGCGGAGTGTTTTACGGATCACCGACATACAATAGCTCTTCCAAGTGGAGCTCTCATACTTCTTGACAAAGAACGTTTTGTCGATCGGGTTGTAATCCGCAGCACTCATCAGCGACGGGCAGTGCATGACTAGCCATGCAATTAAGTACGTATAGGGCATTTCCACCCTGGGGTGCAGTGTCTTCACCGTAGCGTCTCCTTTACTGCTTTACCCTTTCCCGCTAGTTCTTATCTGCTGGCATAAAGCTGTTGCAAAGGGCCCGGAGTCCGCTCTGGAGGTTACTGACCATTGCTGGCAGGAGCCCGAATGGTTGTCCATAGGCCAATAGAACAGCTGGATAGACAACTTTCTTGGCAATGGCCTCCTTAGGCAAAGATGGGATGGCACACCTCTTCAACCAGAGCATCAAAAAGCTTGCAAGCAGACCCCTATCCAAAATTGGGAACTATGCTTGGTAGTGAAAGCTCTGGAAGACAGGGTCTGAATCCCGCTTCATTGGATTCAGTAATATAATTCGTGGCTCCCAGCTTGGATATGCGGTCCTTTATTTCTTCTATGCTCACGGGAGGACACCCACGAACCATAGGGAGACTCTCCTTTAGGTTGATGAAGAGGTAGTCTACTCACTTCTTATGGTCGATCCCTTGATTCCTCACTCCAGCCAGATCGGCACAAATGTGGTAGTGACACATCATCTCCCAATTGGTTTGGTAGATGTGCTCATCCCCTGCTTTCAACATCTTCAGTTCTTCAGCGGAAGGGATATTTCCTTATAAGGGACTTCGCCCATTGATAACCCCGACACTTCGAATATCTCATGGAGATCAAATCCTAACTCACCCACGGGTGTATAGAAGGTTCCAGTTTCGGTGTTATACATCTCCAGCAGGCTGAAAAGGTGGTATGAACTTTGAGGTAAGCCAAACTGGACGTTTCTAATGGCTTTGTACAAGCCAATTTCCTTCATGATCCGCTCATGGGTGTCCAACACATATTTGACGAGCCTGAACCACCACATGTTGCCCGATGAATGGATCCACCTGGGCATCGGGAAATCTTTGGCAGGATACTGACCATCCTTGGCCAAGAACTCGCTAAGAAAAGTCTTAGCACGAGTCGGGACCTCACCAACAAGGTGCTCCTTGGTGACTCTGCCTGGAAGAAATCCAGTAATACATCTAGGGGGTCCGTCTTGGAAAGCCCCCGTTTGCACCAAACTTGCCTATTGCAACCCCGTCATATTCACGAGTTAGCTCCTATTCTAACTCGTGATGAGATGATAACCTCTAGAGATATACCAGAGGGTAGCTGCGCTCCATATGAGAAAGAAACATTAGCAAGTCACCGTTCTGATAGAGCCATTTGTTCTCTTCTTCAAATAGGATCTCATCAGAGTGTTATATAGCGTCTCCAAAGAGGAATGTCGGCTTCTCCAACGTCTCTCGGTTCATGGCTTCAAAGGGAGCATCCGTAACGATCTCCCGTGCAGTAGCAGGGCTGTATCTGATTAATTTCTCCCTGCGCTCCCTCAAGCCCGGCTTGTATGCAGAAAAAACGGTGGTGACACGAAACTGGGTGATTGAGTCTACACCCCCGCCATAGCTGAAGTGATGCCCTTGGGAGAGTGGGTCCTCTGAGTAGTCAATTGCAAGAGAAGAATCAAGAATTAGAAAAGTTTTTACAAATCAGAAAATTTTCAAAGTATAGAAACGCGGTGCTAAAAATAACTCCGCGCGAAGCTAAGAAAAAAAAATTGCCTCGTGTTTTAAAGAAACGTGAAGATAAAATGATAGTTTTGTGTTTGAATAAGAAACGCGAAGCTAAGTTGATAACTCCGGTTGAGAACTTCGCGTTTACATACGCGAAGCTAAATTTGTAGCCTCGCGTAAAAACGCGACAATTAGCAAAAATAACTTCGCATTTAGAAACGCGAAGATAACGCGATAAATTCGCGTGGAGGAAGACCAAAAGTCTTCTCCTTCTTTTCCAAGCCATTCGGCCGGAGTATGGCAATTTCGCTGGTTAGAAAGGTGATTGGCCAGTCAAAATCGAGCCAAATCACTCCAAAATTGTCCTAAAGTGTCCAAATCCAGAGGTTCTTACCTCCGATTGCGCAATGTAGGCTGGCTCGCTGCTGCGGCCAGTCCCTCGGCCGTTGCCGCCGCTGCTAGCGCCGGTCGCCGACAGTGAGGAGGCGCGCGAGGTCACGATCTTCTTGAGCGCCATTGATCTTCAAGGAATCTTGGTGAAATCGAAGGAAAATCGGTCGATCGGGTCGTCTGGATCGCCTGAGCTTTTAGAATTCTTGAAATCTCGAGTAAGTGAAGAAGAAGAAGAGTTAGAACTCTATTTAAATGAAAAAACCCGCCTCTTGATATTCGGCGCGAGAATCAAAGCAGTTACTGAGCAGAACGCGAGGCTATTAGCCTCGCGTGTTAAGCAAAGTGCAAAGATAGTTGGTATTAGAACTCCGCGTTTCAGTTTGAAGATCCAAATTATTTCCAAATTTGCTAAGTTCTAAGTCATTTTGAAAACTTTGGAGGGAGTTCTGTTGGCAGTGAAAATTCCTAAGTAAAAAAAGATTTTCCACAACAGAACGTGGAGCTAACTTAGTAGCTTTGCGTTTGGCTATTTTAGCCCCGCGTTTGAATAAAACGTAGAGCTATTCAATACCTCCGCATTTTGGTTTTTTAGCTCCGCGTTTTAATGTGATTAGCTCCGTGTGAGTAGATAACAAGAATCATAAATTGATTGAGATTAAGATTTGGGCTTATCTAATATCCAAATTAAGTCCAATCAGAACTCTAAATCAAGATATTTAAATCAAAACTAAGATATTTGATTAGAATCCTTGATGAATATAAATTCTATTTAAATAGAAACTCTCATATTATTCTAAGACTATAAATACCCCTTTGAGGAAGCCCTAGTGATCTTTTTCGCATCTTAGAGAATTCGAGTTACGCGTGAGAGCCTTGAATTCATGAAGACAAGAGAAGATCAAGATCCAAGTCGGCCGCTGTCATCTTCAAGAGAGAAGATCATCGTCGTCAGATCGTCAAAAGGAACTACTAGTTAGATCCCATCGCTACGAGATCTCACATTTTTATTGTAAAAGAGAGTGATAAATATAAATCCTCTCGTTTATTCTTTTTCTTGTTCACTTTCATTATAATTAAGTTATTTCAATGGAAGGAAAGCAAATTTCTGCTGCGAACAGTGCGGGCTCGGGCGGACCAAAGGTCTGGTTCGTGGTGGCAGGCACAACCATAACAGCCCTTGCAACGCTCTGTGCGGGTTCCAGTCGTGCGACGGGCTGGTTCGGGGCTCCTGGCACGGCCAGAACGGCTGCCACACCACCAATGGCCGGGCTCCTGGGCTGTTTGGTGCAGGCGGGCATGGTTCTGGCCTAGTGCCATGGCTGCTCTTGCCGAGTGGCACAGCCACAACAACAATTCCGAGGCAGGTCAGTTTGTCCCGTTTTGCTCATTTTTGTCGGCTTTATGGTGCTCGGGAAGCTGTCGGCCATCGCCGGAGTCCGGCCATGTCCGGCGGAGGCCCGGGCAGACTGGTTTGGCTTGATTTGCACGATTTTGTCGGCTTTATTGTGCTCGGGAGGCTGGTTTGGCCCGTTTTTCTCATTTTTATTGGCCTGTTGGTGCTCGGGAGGCCGTTTCGGCCTGTTTTTCTCGTTTTTGTTGGTTTATACATGCTCGGGAGGCCAGTTCAGCCCGTTTTGCTTGGCTTTCGGTGCTTGGGTGGCCGGTTTGGCCCCTTTTTCTTGGCTTTTTTCGCAGCGAAGCTTGCGGAATGGCCTGGGGAGGCCAGACCCCCTAGTCTAGCTAGCTCTCTTGTATTTCTCGGGCTCGGCGGAGCTATGTTGCGTGCGCACCGATGTCCCGGTTGCTGCCCGAGCCATCCACTTGGGCATGGTTGCCACGAGCATTCGGGCCACGCAGGGCAGCTTCCATGTCAGCATGTGAGTGGTTTTGATTCAGCATGTCCCAGCGAGCCCCCTGCCTCTGCGCAGCCAACCGCCAGTGTTGCTGTCCCTTCACTGGTTCGCACCCGCGGCAGCGTCCGCCTCGGTGCATTGCCCGTTGCCTATGCAACAAATTGGATTCCTTTGGAAACCAATGTCGTCGGATGCTCCTAACCGCTCTCCTTTGTACTCTTGATGCGGCAGGGGAGGCACACATAGGGCTCATCGACAGCCACCAAACGTCGGCCGTCCGCTCAGATAGGCTGTCGAGGACTCGCAAGGGCTCGCGGGTGTTGTGGATTTGAAGAGGGCTGGGGGTTTGCTGCCCCCCGCTCCTCTACTCAGTTGCGATTGAGCTACCTACTAATGAACGAAGCCTCGCCAGTCGACGGCCTGTCCTCGCACCATGCCATGCTAGTGAGGGCGGATGGACGGTCCGGTTCGAGGCGGTCGGGATAGCCTGCGCACCGTGCCTTGCGGGTTTGATCAGTCGGACGGTCTGGTTCAGGGTAGTCAGGACTGCCCGTGCACCGTGCCTTACGGGTACGGGTGGACGGACGGACCGGTTCAAGGCAGATGGCATGGCCGGGACTGGCCGCACACTATGTTGTGCGGGATCAGGCACACGGACTGTCCGATTTGGGGCGGTCGGGACTACTCGCACACCTTGCCTTGCACATTCGGGCAGGTGGACGTCCGATTAGTGGCGGATGGCACTGCCCGCACACCGTGCCATGCAGGTTCGGTTGTACGCATGGTCCGGTTCAGGGCGGATGGTATGAATGGGGTTTCCCGAACACAGTGCCATGCGGGCTTAGGCGAATGGAATGTTCGGTTCGGGGTGGTTGGGACTGCCCGCACACTGTGCCTTGCAGGTTTGGGCAGACGGACGGACCAATTTGGGGAGGATTTC
>JAYEPQ010000010.1:31385008-31427508 GCA_036321105.1 Dracaena cambodiana | reverse complement strand
CAACTACACACTAACCTAGAACCCACAAAGGGTGTTGGTTTATTAAGACAGTAGGACGTGGTCATGGAAGTCGAAATCCGCTAAGGTGTGTGTAACAACTCACCTACCAAATCAACTAACCCCGAAAATGGATGGCGCTTAAGCGCGCGACCCACACCCGACCATCGGGGCGATCGTCATGCCCCGATGAGTAGGAGGGTGCGAGCCTGGGTGGAGCGGCCATCGGTGTGGATCTTGGTGGTAGTAGCAAATATTCAAATGAGAACTTTGAAGGCCGAGGAGGGGAAAGGTTCCATGTGAACGGCACTTGCACATAGGTTAGCCGATCCTAAGGGACAGGGGAAGCCCGTCAGACAGCGCGTCGCCGAGCGAGCTCCGAAAGGGAATCAAATTAAAATTCCTGAGCCAGGACGTGGTGGCGGATGGCAACGTTAGGGAGTCTGGATATGCTGGTGGGGGTCTCGGGAAGAGTTATCTTTTCTGCTTAATAGCCCGCCCATCCTGGAAATGGCTCAACCGGAGGTAGGGTCCAGCGGCTGGAAGAGCACCGCACGTTGCGCGGTGTCCAGTGCGCCCCCGGCGGCCCTTGAAATCCAGACGACTGCGTGCCGCCCACACCCGGTAGTACTCGTAACCGCATCAGATCTCCAAGGTGAATAGCCTCTGGCCAATGGAACAATGTAGGCAAGGGATGTCGGCAAAATGGTTCCGTAACTTCGGGAAAGGATTGGCTTTGAAGGCTGGGCATGGGAGTCCAAGCCCCGAACCCGTCGGCTGTCGGCGGACTGCTCGAACCGCACTCGTGGTGAAAGCGGGTCGCTGCATGCCGACAGGGGGACGGACTGGGAACAACTCCGTCGCAAGGGAGGGCCTTCCCCGGGAGTCGAACAGCCAACTCAGAACTGGTACGAACAAGGGGAATCCGACTGTTTAATTAAAACAAATCATTGCAATGGTCCCTGCGGATGATAACGCAATGGTCCATGCCTAGTGCTCTGAATGTCAAAGTGAAGAAATTCAACCAAGCGCGAGTAAACAGCGGGAGTAACTATGACTCTCTTATGGTAGCCAAATGCCTCGTCATCTAATTAGTGAGGCGCATGAATGGATTAATGAGATTCCCACTATCCGTGTCTACTATCCAGCGAAACCACAGCCATGGGAACGGGCTTGGCAGAATATGCGGAGAGAGAAGACCCTGTTGAGCTTGACTCTAGTCTGACTTTGTGAAATGACTTGAGAGTTGTAGGATAAGTAGGAGCCGGTTCACCCGGCGAAAGTAAAATACCACAACTTTTAACGTTATTTTACTTATTCTGTGAGATGGAGGTGGGGTCCAGCCCCTCTTTTTGGCTCCAAGGATGCTCTATGCAGGCCAATCTGGGCGTAAGACATTGCCAGGTGGGGAGTTTGGCTAGGGCGGCACATCTGTTAAAAGATAACGCAGGTGTCCTAAGATGAGCTCAACGAGAACAGAAATCTCGTGTGGAACAAAAGGGTAAAAAATATTGTGAAGTAAAAAATAGATGTATATTTACCTCAAAACTACTGTTAGCAGTGTTTATTTTTCGAATTTTGATCTTTTTCATAAAATTCAAAGTGTATCATCCAATCTACTCTCCTAACCAATTTCAAATCTAAATTTGTTCCTTTATCTGTAAATAGATTGATCTATGATAAAAATACATAAATTTGTTGTTAATTTTTTATTTATTTGTTTCAGTTTTTTTTCAGTTTAGTTTTTAATTTTTTAGTTAGTTACCCTAAAAACTACCCAAAGTGTAAAATAAAGTAACCCAAAAATAAAATAAAAACTCTAAAAAAAACTATAATCTTAGAAAAACATAAAAAAATATCCTAACCCATTCCACCACACCTAAACTCGTATATGCCCTAATACACAAACCAAGAGTGGTAAAATAAATAAGAAAACTATTATACAAATATTATACACTTATTAGAAAATTCTAACGGTTACGACCTCTTGATCACTTTTCACTCTCATAGTGTGTCCTTTTACATTTTAATATGGATGAACTTAGTCTTTTTGTCAGTTTTGCATTTAATCTCTCCATCTTATTATTTTATTTTTCTCAATTTATTTCGACCCTTCTTTCTTTTATTAAATAGTAAAGTTTTGAGCTTAGAAAGCGTACCTTTACCGTCCATATTAGACCCACGAGCATCTTTCATGGCAGTAAGTTTTTGGTTTTATCAACTTATGAAATAACATACTCATTTTGATGTAGCAAAATGATGAGCTCGATTTTGATCGTCCTTCCAAATCATTAGGTACCATAATCTCTTCCTTTTGATGGTCCTTCCATTCTTCAATTATTATGAGCTTGTCATGCAAATTTTCTTCAATCCTGTCATCAAAATTCTCAAAAGAAAACAGCATACTAGTGGACTTATCATCAGTCGTTATTATGAAAGGATAAAATTTCTTCTTCACAAATTTCTTCACAATTTTCATCAAAAAAATCAAATGATAATGTGTCACTAGTAAGCTCACCATGAGATAAATCATCAAGCAAAATATTTTCTTTAACACTAATTTCTTTATAATTATTGTCACAATGGTCTAAAATATGTTGATCACAATGTTGAATTATAGACTCATCATGCACAAATTTATTTAACTTATTTTGAATTATATCTACATCAAAAGATAACTGAAGTGGTTGCTCGTTAGAGAAGATATATTCAAACTATTAGATCGTTGGTCTCCAAAAATTTTAGTTTGAGAAATCGCTTTGAGATGATCTTCCATACAAGATTCAATTTGAGAGAATGATTTTTGAGATGATTTTAGCAAAACTTCTATATCTTCCTCTATTCTACGTCTTTGCTCGTCATACTCATGATCATAATTTTTCTTATTTTTCTCATATGATTGCATCTCGAGATCATGAGTGAAATTTGATGGTGGATATGATAGATCTGTGTATATATTTGATGACAAATATGAAGTGGTTGTAGGTAAATTCTCATGACATGCATACATTACTTCTAATCTTTTTAATTTTTCATCTAACATGTTCAATTGAATATCTTATTCATGATTGAATATAGAACATGAAGATGAATAGCTCATAAAGAAAGGATCAGATGGAGGACTCTCTTGATACGGCTCTTGATTATATATGCAAAATTATAATTATTCATCCATTCATAATTGTAATTTTGTGTATAAGGAACACTCATAGGATCATTATATGTGTTGTGAAATTGATTATGACCTAGTCTAACGAACTTCCTATCTATTGACACTGATAATAATTATGATATGGAAAACAACAATGATAGCAACCAGTTTGATTTTGAAATATTTTTTTATTTATTATTTTTTTTGAAAAAGGTGGAGAGAGAGAGAGAGAGAGATGGAAAAGAAATAGAAAAAGATTGATTTTTTTTTATTTTTTTTAGAACCAGGAAACCAAAATACAGAACTGGTGAAAAAGTATACTCAGAGTGTACCTGATAGGCCGATAAATGGCAGGTTTAGCAGCCAAATAGCGGCTAAATCAGAGAGCTTGACTCTCTGATTTTTGCTGCTTAGTTCAGAGGCTCTTGTGATCACTTTTGTCTTCCTGTATCTGCAATTTCTATTCCATAAACACTCAACACACACTGCTAACCCGTAAAACTTTAGAAAAAGTAAGAAAAACATCGTCGATCCCTGGCAACAGCGCTAGAAACTTGATGTGATATTTAGTGCAAGCGCACAGCGTCGGTTGTAGCTCTATACAGGTCGTCCCATAAGGATCTAAGGTGTTTTTGCGATTCTTACTATTTCTTTAGTTCTAGTGGATTAACAAAGAATTCTAAGTTGGAAGGATGAGTTTTAAATTCTAGAGATTAGCCTAAGATTTTGAATCCATTAGAATAATAGCCTAATAATAAATTTTCTCCTTCTTCCTAACTTTTTAATTATGCACGGTTAAGTAACATATTAAAATGGTGATCTTTTAATTTAATTTTAATTAAGTGCCTCTAAGTATGATCTATCAAGTGATGTGCAAGTATAGACCATCAAAGATAACACTTTTCTTAAAAATAAATTATATCAAATAGAAAATCCTATAAACAAAAGCAAAGAGATAAACTTCAAATCCTAATCTAAGCATAGGATATTAAAAGACCGAACTTAAGTATAATCTATCAAAGAAATCAGATTTACAAGTTTATTCAGGTCAATTTATTTATAGGAAAATCTTGTTAATGATTCTAGAAATAAACAAAGAATATGAATTCCAAATCTCTTCTAAGCACAGATAATCAAAATATTAATTAAGCATAATCTGTCGACGAATTATGATTTTTGGACTCTATCTTCTATTTATTTATAGAAAAATCATAACTTTATTTCTTTTAGAAAGAAGAGAAGATAAATCCATATTAGATCTATTAAACTAACTTCATCTATATCCTAGGGCTAAAGCAAATTAGTTACACATAATTATAGTAAGCAAAATCCTATTTTTATTCATGAAAGCAAATAATCTAATCTAGAAAGCAATAAAATCTAAACTAGAAAGCAATTAAATCTATTTAGAAAGCAAATAAATATCTCAAAATAATGGCTTACCTCTGGGGCACGGTGTTGTGGCCGCCACCCCTTCAGTAAAATCCTAATTTTATTAATTTAAAATGAGTAAAAATTACAGGATTCTTTTATAATATAGGGATACGGCCAATATATAGGCTTTGGAAATCAAACCCTAATTCTAACAGAACTAAAAAACTAAAAAATTACAACGAAACCACCGAATAAAAATCAGCTTGTGGGGCCCACTTTGGGCCACTATTTGGCAGTAATTACCGCTGATTGGCTACACTTTTTTGAGATATTGGCTTAAAATTTCTTCCGCATGAGTCTCATGTCTCGTTCTTTTGGTGTTCTTGACTGTATTTGACTTTTGACTCTCATAAGTATTTTAATATTGTAGTCGTGCTCTCTTTAAATTCTTCTCATGACTAGATTTCCTAATCCGGCTCTGATTTCATGCCATCTCCTTATACAAATAAAATTTTTGAAAAACGCACTAAAAATACCCGAGTAGCATTATTTATATATGAAAATAGGTAATATGAAGGTTATAAATATGCAATATATGGCACTCATTAACAGTGTCATGTGGGTTCGGGCTGACGGACGGACCAGTTCGGGGCGGCCGGGACTGGCCGAGCACCGTGCCATGCACGTTCGGGCGGACGGACGGACCGGTTCGTGGTGGCCGAAGCTGCCCGCGCACTGTGCCATGCGTATTCAGGCGGATGGACGGATAGGTTCGTACAGACGAACGGACCGGTTCACGGTGGCCAAGACTACCTGCGTACCGTGCCGTGCGCGTTCGGGGGCATAGACGTTTCAATTCTCAACGGATGGCCATGCCCATGCACCGTGCCTTGAAGGTTCGGGCAGACGGATGGTGCGGTTCGGGGCGGATGGCTATGCCCGTGCACCGTGTCATGCGGGTTCCGACGGATAGACGGTTCGGTTCGGGGTGGATGGCACGACAGGAACCGGCCGCACACCGTGCCGTGTGGGATCGGGCGGACGGACGGTCCAGTTCGGGGCATTCGAGACAGCCCGCGCACTATGCCTTGCAGGTTCAGGTGGGCAGACGGCTCGGTTTGGGGCGGTCGGGACTGCCCGCGCAACATGCCTTGCGTGTTTGGTCGGCGTTCGTGTTTGGGCAGACGGATGGTTCGGTTCGGGGCGGTCGGGACTGCCCGCGCACCGTGCCGTGCGGGATCAGGTGGACGGATGGTCAAATTTGAGGCGGTTGGACTGCCCGCGCACCGTGCCTAATGGATTCGGGCAGATGGATGGACTGGTTCGAGGTGGCCAGGACTGCCCGTGCACCGTGCCGTGCGCATTCGTGCAGACAGATGGTTCGGTTCGGGGCGAATGGCCATGCCCGCGCACCATCTCATTGCAGAGGGCATGGTCGGGACTGCCAGCGTACCATGCCATGCCGATTCGAACGGACGACGGCCCGGTTCGTGGCTGACTGGACTGCCCGAGCACCGTGCCTTGCTGGTTCGGACGGACGGACGGTCTGGTTCGGGGCGGTCGGGACAGCCCACACACATGGCTTGCGGGTTCAAACGGTCGGATGGCTATCTGGCAGAGGCCTGGACAGGCTGGTTTGGCTCGTTTTGCTCGATTTTTTCTGCTTTACGGTGCTTGGGAGGCTGGTTTGGCTCGTTTTTCTCGTTTTTGTTTGCTTTTAGGTGCTCGCGAGGCTGTTTCGGCTTGTTTTGCTCATTTTTGCTGGTTTTTACGTGCTCGGGAGGACGGTTTCGCCCGTTTTGGTTGGCTATTTTACAGCGGACACTGCGGGGTGGCCTGGGGAGGCCAGACACCCTGGTCTAGCTGGCTCTCTCGGATTTCCCTTGCTCGTCGGAGCTATGTTGCATGCGCACTGATGTCCCATTGTGAGTTGTTGTCTGAGCCATCCACTTGGGCACGACCGCCATGAGCATTCGGGCCTTGCAGGGCAGCTTTCGTGTCGGCATGTGAGTGGTTTCAGTTCAACATGTCCCGGCAGGCCCCCTGCCTCTCCGCAGCCGACCGCCGGCACTGCTGTCCCTTCACTAGTTCGCACTAGTGGCAGCATCCGCCTCGGTGCATTACGCCGTTGCCTGTGCAGCAAACCGGATTCCTTTGGAAAACAATGTCGTCGTATGCTCCTGGATGAATGCCATATATTGCATATTTATAACCTTTATATTATCTATTTTTGTATATAAATAATTCTACTAAATTATTTTTAGTGTCTTTTTCAGCAACTTTATTCGTACGAGGAGACGACATGAAATCAAAGTTGGAGTAGGAAATCAAAGTCTGAAAAGTTTTCAAAGTGAGAAAAACTATGAGACTACAATATTGTAGAGAGTTAAAATGAAATACAATCATATGAAACAAGATAACAAGACAATAGTTTCAAGAGGAAAAAAATTCAAGAATGTTTCAAATAATATTACCGCTAAGTAGCGGTGTTTACCGCCAATTGGCGGTCCAAAGGTGGTCCATCTAGATGAGATTTCTCCGAGGGCTTCAATATAATTTTTTGATTTTTCAGTGCTGTTATAATTATGGTTTGATTTCTGAAACCTATATATTGGCCGTATCCTTGTATTCTAGAGAGAATCCTATAAGTTTTGTACATGTTTTAAATTAATAAAATTAGGGTTTCGCTGAAGGGGTGGCGGCCACAACACCGTGCTCCGGAGGTAAGCCATTTCTTTTAATTCTTTATTTGCTCTCTAGATAGAGTTAATCGCTTTCTAGTTTAGGTTTTACTGCTTTCTAGATTAGGATTAACCATATTTGTGAATAAAAATTTGATTTTGCTTATTAAAAATATGAGTAGCAAATTAGTTTAGCTCTAGGATGTAGATGAAGCTAGGATCGACCATGTAATTACTTTCTAATATTTTTCTTCTTAAATAAAATAAATAAAGACATGATTTTTCTATAAAAAGATTAAAATACAAGAACTCGAAGACTAAGACTTTGACAGGTTATACTTGAATTAGGTTTCTTGATAGCTTATACTTAGTTAGGGTTTGAGGTTGTTGATTTTGTCTTTTTCATTGAATTATATAAAGATTTACTTTGTTTTTATGAAAAGTAGTATTTTTGATGAGTGCACACAGTGTCGTAC
Source organism: Dracaena cambodiana (assembly GCA_036321105.1). NCBI lineage: Eukaryota > Viridiplantae > Streptophyta > Magnoliopsida > Asparagales > Asparagaceae > Dracaena > Dracaena cambodiana. The sequence continues at coordinate 31,419,829 of JAYEPQ010000010.1, read as the reverse complement.
GGGTGCGGGCGGACAGACAGTTCGGTTTGGGGTGATCGGGACAGCCCACGCACCGTGCCTTGCGGGTTCAGGTGAGCGGACGGTCCGGTTCGTGGCGGTCGAGACCGCCCACGCACCGTGCCTTGTGTGTTCGGTCGGACGAACGGACCGGTTCAGGGCGGCCGAGACTGCCCGCGCACAGTGCCATGCGCGTTCCGGCAGACGGACAGTTCAGGGCGGATGGCCAAGCCCGCACACCGTGCCATGCATGTTCGAGCCTGGGGGCAGATGGGACGGCCGGGACTGCCCGCGCATGATGTTCCTTCCATTCTTCAATTATTATGTGCTTGTCATGTAAATTTTCTTCAATCCTGTTATCAAAATTCTCAAAAGAAAATGGCATACTAGTGGACTTATCATCAGTCAAGTTATTATGAAGGGATAAAAATTCTTCTTCACAAAATTCTTCACAATTTTCATCAAAAGAATCAAATGATAATGTGTTACTAGTAAGCTCACCATGAGATAAATCATCAAGCAAAATATTTTCTTTAATACTAATTTCTTCAAAATTATTGTCACAATGGTCTAAAATAGGTTGACCACAATGTTTAATTATAGACTAATCATGCACAAAATTATTTAACTCATTTTGAATCATATCTACTTCAAAAGATGACTGAAGTAGTTGCTCGTTGGAGTAAGATATATTCAAACTATTAGATGGTTGATCCCCAAAAATTTTAGTTTGAGAAATAGCAAAGTTTCTATATCTTCCTCTATTCTACATCTTCGCTCCTCAGACTCATGATCATAATTTTTCTTATTTTTCTCAAATGATTGCATCTCGAGATCATGAGTGAAATTTGATGGTGGATATGATAGATCTGTGTACATATTTGATGACAAATATGAAGTGGTTGTTGGTAAATTCCCATGACATGCATACCTTACTTCTAATCTTTTTAATCTTTCATCTAACATGTTCAATTGAATATCTTGTTCATAATTGAATGTAGAACAAGAAAATGAATAGCCCATAAAGAAAGGTTCAGATGGAGGACTCTCTTGATACGGCTCTTGATTATATGCAAAATTAGAATTATTCATCCATTCATAATTATAATTTTGTGTATAAGAAGTGCTAGTAGGATCATTAAATGTGTTGTGAAATTGATTATGACCAAGTCCTAATGAACTTCTATCCTTAGACACTGATAATAATTATGATATGGATCACGATAATGATAGCAACTAGTTTGATTTTGAAATATTTTTTTATTTTTTTATTTTTTTATATTTAAAATTTTTTGAAAAAGGTTGAGAGAGAGAGAGAGAGAGATGGAAAAGAAATAAAAAAAAAGATTGATTATTTTTTTTGGATTTTTTTAGAACCAGGAAACCAAAATATAGAACTAGAGAAAACGTAGACTCAGAGTGTACCTAATAGGCCGCTAAATGGCAGGTTTACACGTCAGATAGCGGCTAAATCAGAAAGTTTGACTCTCTGATTTTCACTGATAAGTCCAGAGGCTCTTGTGATCCCTTTTGTCTTCCTGTATCTGCAATTTCTATTCCCTGCACACTCAACACACACTGTTAACCCGTAAAACTTTAGAAAAAGTAAGAAAAACGCCGTCGATCCCCAGCAACGGCGCCAGAAACTTGATGCGATATTTACTATAAGCACACAGTGTCGGTTGTCGCGCTATACAGGTCGTTCCATTGAGATCTAAGGTGTTTTTGCGATTCTTACTATTTCTTTAGTTCAACTTGATTAACAAAGAATTTTAAGTTGGAAAGATAAGTTTTATATTCTAGAGATTAGCCTAGAAATTTGAATCCATTAGAATAATAGCCTAACAATAAATTATCTCTTTCTTTTTAACTTCTTAATTATGCACGGTTAAGTAACATATTAAAAGGTGATCATTTAATTTGATTTTAATTAAGTGGCCCTTAATATGACCTATCAAGTGATATGCAAGTATAGACCATTAAAAATAATACTTTTCTTAAAAACAAATTATATCAAGTAGAAAATTTTATAAACAAAAGCAAAGAGATAAAGTTCAAACCCTAATGTAAGCATAAGCTATCAAAAGACCGAACTTAAGTATAATCTATCAAAGAAATCAGATTTACAAGTTTATTCAAGTCAATTTATTTATAGAAAAATCTTGTTAAGGATTCTAGAAATAAACAAAGAATATGAATTCCAAATCTCATCTAAGCATAGATTATCAAAATATTAATTAAGCATAATCTATAAAAGAATTTTTATTTGTGAACTCTATCTTTTATTTATTTATAGAAAAATCATAACTTTATTACTTTTTAGAAAGAAGATGAGATAAATCCATATTAAATCTATTAAACTAACTTCATCTACATTCTAGGGCTAAAGAAAATTAGTTACCCATAATTCTAGTAAGCAAAATCCTTTATTTTTTATTCATGAAAGCAAATAAATCTAATCTAGAAAGTAACAAAACTTAAATTAGAAAGCAATTAACTCTATCTAGAAAGCAAATAAATATCTCAAAATAATGGCTTACCTCTGGAGCAAGGTGTTGTAGCCGCCACCCCTTCAATAAAACTCTAATTTTATTAATTTAAAATGAGTACAAATTACAGGATTATCTTAGAATACAAGTATAATGCCAATATATAGGTTTCGAAAATCAAATCCTAATTCTAACAGAGCTGAAAAACTAAAAATTACAACGAAACCACTGAAGAAAAATCAGCTTGTGGGGCCCACTTTGGGCCGCTATTTGGGGGTAATTACCGCTAATTCTGCAATTTTTTGAGATATTGGTTTGAAATTTCTTCCGCATGAGTCTCATATCTTATACCCTTGGTTTTCTTGACTGTATTTGACTTTTGACTCTCGAAAGTATTTTAATCTTTTAGTTTTGCTCTCTTTAAACTTTTTTCAGAACTTGATTTTCTAATCTGACTCTGATTTCATGCCATCTCCTTGTGTAAATAAAATTCCTAAAAATCACACTAAAAATATCCGAGTAGCATTATTTATATACAAAAATAGGTAATATGAAGGCTATAAATATGCAATATATGGCACTCATCACACCCGCACACCTATCTTTTGCTAGTCCTCGAGCAAAACTTAAATCTAAGAAGAAAAGTAAAAATCCTGACTCACTTTCGTAGGAATCGCGATTGCACTTAACATGTGCAATAAGCCTTTAAACCCCTAGATTACCCTAGTGGACGAGTGTCATATCAAATACACTTATCATTTTAATTTTAAATTATATCTTTCAATACCGACTAACAGATAATCCATTGACTCCTATACATCTACATGCACGTGTGATAGTCTACTTCGGTTTTGGACTCCAACTCTAACTCATGATTCATCTCCTCTCTCATAACAATTTTTTTACTTTTTTTCTTTTTTTTCTTTTTTAAGAATATTTCACCTTTCATGCGAATATTCACGCTTGTTTAAGCGCAACGTATCCGATTACTCGGTTCATTATTTCTTTTTCTTTTTTTAAAATATTTCACCTTTCATATGAATAATCTCGCTTACTTAGGCGCAAAGTACCCGATTACTTGGACCATATTCTTTTTTTTTCACTCTTAAGGCTATTGCCTTAATACAAGGCGCACCCCATTATTTTATTCTCACTTTTTTTATTTAGAGAGAAAAGACTTACTCAATCGTTATCATCTTTATCCTTAACCTAATAAACATTGTGAAGTTAAAAATAAATATATACTTGCCTCAAAACTACTTTAGCAGTATTTATTTTTTTGGATTTTGATCTTCTTCATAAAATTCAAAGTGTATCATCCAATCTACTCTCCTATCTAATTTCAAATCTAAATTTGTTCATTTATCTGTAATTAGTTTGATCTATTGATAGGAATACATAAATTTGTTGTTAATTTTTTTATTTATTTTTTTTAGTTTTTTCAGTTTCGTTTTTAATTTTTTTTCAGTTAGTTACCCTAAAAACTACCCAAAGTGTAAAATAAAGAAACCCAAAAATAAAATAAAAACTCTATAATCTTAGAAAAACACAAAAAAAATATCCTAACCCACTCCCCCACACCTAAACTCGTATATGCCCTAATACACTAACCAAAAGTGGTAAAATAAATAAGAAAACTTTTATACAAATATTATACACTTATTAGAAAATTCAAATGGTTACGACCTCTTGATCGCTTTCTACTCTCATAGTGTGTCCTTTTACATTTTAATATGGATGAACTTAGCCTTTTTGTCAGTTTTGCATTTAATCTCTCCATCTTATTTTTTATTTTCCTCAATTTATTTCTACTCTCTTTTCTTTTTTTAATAGTAAAGTTTTGAGGTTAGAAAGCATACCTTTACCGTCCATATTTGACCCACGAGAATCTTTCATGGAAGTAAGTATTTTGGTTTTATCAACTTGTGAAATAATATACTCACTTTGATGTAGCGGAATCATGAGCTCGATTTTGAGCGTCCTTCCAAATCATTAGGTGCCATGACCTCTTCCTTTTGATGTTCCTTCCATTCTTCAATTATTATGATCTTGTCATGCAAATTTTCTTCAATCCTGTCATCAAAATTCTCAAAAGAAAATGGCATACTAGTGGACTTATCATTAGTCAAGTTATTATTAAGGGATAAAATTTCTTCTTCACAAATTTCTTCACAATTTTCATCAAAAAAATCAAATGATAATGTGTCACTAGTAAGCTCACCATGAGGTAAATTACAAGCAAAATATTTTCTTTAACACTATTTTCTTCATAATTATTGTCACAATGGTCTAAAATAGGTTGATCACAATGTTGAATTATAGACTAATCATGCACAAAATTATTTAACTCATTTTGAATTATATCTATTTCAAAAGATGACTGAAGTGCTTGCTCGTTGAAGTAAGATATATTCAAACTATTAGATGGTTGATCTCCAAAAAGTTTAGTTTGAGAAATCGCTTTGAGAAGATCTTCCATATAAGATTCAATTGGGGAGGATGATTTTTGAGATGATTTTAGCAAAGGTTCTATATCTTCCTTTATTCTACGTTTTCGCTTTTCAGACTCATGATCGTAATTTTTCTTATTTTTCTAAATTATTGCATCTCGAGATCATGAGTGAAATTTGATGGTGGATATTATAGATCTGTGTACATATTTGATGACAAATATGAAGTGGTTGTAGGTAAATTCTCATGACATGCATATATTGTTCTAATCTTTTTAATCTTTCATCTAACATTTTCAATTGAATATCTTATTCATGATTGAATGTAGAACATAAAGATGAATAGCCCATAAAGAAAGGATCAGATGGAGGACTCTCTTAATATGGCTCTTGATTATATGCAAAATTAGAATTATTCATCCATCATAATTGTAATTTTGTGTATAAGAAGTGCTCGTAGGATCATTATATGTATTGTGAATTTGATTATGACCTAGTACTAACGAACTTCCTATCTATGAACACTGATAATAATTATGATATGGATCACGACAAAGATAGCAACCAATTTGATTTTGAAATATTTTTTAATTTTTTATTTTTTTGAAAAAGGTGGAGAGAGAGATGGAAAAGAAATAAAAATAGATTGATTGTTTTTTTTGATTTTTTTTAGAACCAGGAAACTAAAATACAGAACTGGAAAAAAAGTATACTCCGAGTGCACCTGATAGGCCGCTAAATGGCGGGTTTAGCCGCCAAATAGCTGCTAAATCAGAGAGCTTGACTCTCTGATTTTTGCTGCTTAGTTCAAAGCCTCTTGTGATCCCTTTTGTCTTCCTGTATCTGCAATTTCTATTCCCTGCACACTCAATACACACTGCTAACCCGTAAAACTTTAGAAAAAGTAAGAAAAACACTGTCGACCCCGGTAACGGCGCTAGAAATTTGATGCGATATTTACTGCAAGCGCACAGTGTCGGTTGTAGCGCTATATAAGTCGTCCGATAGGGATCTAAGGTGTTTTTGTGATTCTTACTATTTCTTTAGTTCTAGTGGATTAACAAAGAATTCTAAGTTGGAAGGATGAGTTTTAAATTCTAGAGATTAGCCTAAGATTTTGAATCCATTAGAATAATCGCCTAACAATATATTATCTCTTTCTTCCTAACTTTTTAATTATGCGCGGTTAAGTAATATATTAAAAAGGTGATATTTTAATTTGGTTTTAATTAAGTGTCCATAAGTATGACCTATCAAGTGATGTGCAAGTATAGACCATCAAAGGTAACACCTTTCTTAAAAACAAATTATATCAAGTAGAAAATCTTATAAACAAAAGTAAAGAGATAAACTTCAAACCCTAATCTAAGCATAGGCTATCAAAAGACCGAACTTAAGTATAACCTATTAAAGAAATCAGATTTACAAGTTTATTCAAGTCAATTTATTTATAGAAAAATCTTGTTAATTATTCTATAAATAAACAAAGATATGAATTCCAAATCTCATCTAAGCATAGATTATCAAAATATTAATTAAGCATAATCTATCGAAGATTATGATTTGTGAACTCTACTTTTATTTATTTATAGAAAAATCATAACTTTATTTCTTTTTAGAAAGAAGATGAGATAAATCCATATTAGTTCTATTAAACTAACTTCATCTACATCCTAGGGCTAAAGAAAATTAGTTACACATAATTCTAGTAAATAATATCTTATTTTTATTCATGAAAGCAAATAAATCTAATCTAGAAAGTACTAAAACCTAAACTAGAAAGCAATTAACTCTATCTAGAAAGCAAATAAATATCTCAAAATAATGGTTTATCTCTGGATTACGGTGTTGTGGCCGCCACCCCTTCAGCAAAACCCTAATTTTATTAATTAAAAATGAGTACAAATTACAGGAGTCTCTTAGAATATAAGGATACGGCCAATATATAGGCTTTGAAAATCAAACCCTAATTCTAACAGAACTGAAAAACTAAAAATTTACAGTTAAACCACCAAAGAAAAATAAGCTTGTGGGGCCCACTTTGGGCTACTATTTGCCGATAATTACTGCTAATTGGCTGCACTTTTTTGAGATATTGGCTTGGAATTTCTTCTGCATGAGTCTCATGTCTCGTTCTCCTAGTGTTCTTAACTATATTTGAATTTTGACTCTCGAAAGTATTTTAATCTTGTAGTTTTGCTCTCTTTAAACTCTTCTCTGGACTTGATTTCCTAATCGGGCTCTGATTTCATGCCATCTCCTTATAAAAATAAAATTTCTGAAAATAACACTAAAAATACCCGTGTGGCATTATTTATATACAAAAATAGGTAATATGAAAGTAGTAAATATGCAATATATGGCACTCATCGACAGTGTCGTGCGGGTTCGAGCGGACGGACGGTCCGGTTCGGGGCGGTCGGGACTGCCCGCCCACCGTGCCTTGTGGGTTTGTGCAGACGGATTGACCCGTTCGGAGCTGCCGGGACTGTCTGCGCACAGTGCTGTGCGTGTTCGGGTGGGTGGACGGTTCGGTTCGGGGTGGATGGTCATGCCCGCGCACCATGCAGTGCAGGTTCAGTTGTACGGACGGTTCGGAATGGGGCGGATGGCCATACCCGCGCACCATGCCGTGCGGGATTCTGTGGATGGGCAGCCCGATTCGGGGCGGTTGAAACGGTAGGAACCGCCCACACACCGTGCCGTGCGGGTTCGGCCGCATAGACGGTCTAGTTCAGGGTGGTCGGGACAGCCCGCGCACCGTGCCTTGCAGGTTCGTGCAGATGGATGGACCGGTTCGGGGTGGCCAGGACTGCCCGCGCATCGTGCCATGTGCGTTCGAGTGCACGGACGGTTCGGTTCTGGGTGGATGGCAATGCCTGTGCACCGTGCCGTGCAGGTTTGGGCGTACGTGCTGCTCGGTTTGGGGTGGATGGCTATGCCCGCGAACCACACCCTACAGGTTCCGGCGGATGGACAGCACGGTTCAGGGTGGATGGCCATGCCCGCGCGCCGTGCCATGCAGGTTCAGTTGTACGGATGGTTCGAAATTGGGCGGATGGCCATACCCGCGCACCATACTGTGCGGGTTCCTGCGGATGGGCGGCCTGGCTCGAGGCAGATGGCATGGCAGCATCACCCGCACACTATGCCGTGTGGGTTCGAGCAGATGGACGGTCCGGTTTGGGGCAGTCGGGACAGCCCACGCACCGTGCCTTGCGGGTTCGTACAGATGGACGACCCATTCGGGGTGGCCAGGACTGCCTGCATAATGTGTCATGCTCGTTCGGGAGAACGGACGATTCGGTTCTGTGCGGATGGCCATGCCCGCGCACCGTGCTGTGAAAGTTCGGGCGTACGGACTACTCGGTTCGGGGCAGATGGCTATGCCCGCGCACCGTGTCGTGCGGGTTCTGGCGGATGGACGGCCCGGTTCCGGGCGGATGGCACGACAAGAACTGGCCGCACACCGTGCCGTGCGGGTTCGTGCGGACGGATGGTCTAGTTCAGGGTAGTCGGGACAGCCCGCGCACCGTGCCTTGCAGGTTCAAGCGAGCGGACGGTTCGGTTCTGGGCGGTCGGGACTGCCCGCGCACCGTGCCTGGCGTGTTCGGTTGGACGGACCGGTTCGTGGTGGCCAAGACTGCCCGCGCACCGTGCCGTGCGCGTTTGGGCGGACAGACGGTTCGGGGCGGATGGCCATGCCCCCGCACCGTGCTGTGCTGGTTCGGGCGTACGGACAGTCCGGTTGGGGGCAGATGCCACGGCCGAGACTGCCCGCGCACTGGGCCGTTCGTGTTCGGGCGGACGGACGGTTCGGTTTGTGGCGGTCAAGACTGCCGCGCACAGTGCCATGTGGGATCAGGCTGACGGACGGTCAGATTTTGAGCGGTCGGGACTGCCCACGCACTGTGCCTTAGGGGTTCGGGCGGACGGACTGGTTCGGGGCGGCAAGGACTGCCCGCGTACCGTGTCGTCCTCGTTTGGGCTGACGGACGGTTCGGTTTGGGGCGCATGGCCATGCCCGCGCACCTTGCCGTGCGGGTTCAAGCGTACGGATAGTCTGGTTTGGGGCCGATGGCACGGCCAGGACTGCCAAAGCACTGTTCCGTGCGGGTTCAGGCAGACCAACAACCCGGTTTGGGGGAGATGGCACGGACGGTACTACCCCCTCACCGTGCCGTGCCGTATGGGCAGACCGACGATCCGATTCGAGGTGGATGGTTCGGCCGGGACTGCCTGAATACTGTACCGTGCCAGTTCGTTCGGACAAATGGCCCGGTTCGGGGCAGACGGGTCCGCCCATGCACCGTGGCATCTGGTTCGTGCGGGCGGATAGTCCGGTTCGAGGCGGGACTGCCTGCGCACAATGCCATGCATGTTCGGGCAAATGGTCACTCTGGTTCGGGGCGGATGGCATGGCTGGGACTGTCCTCGCACCGTGTCGTGCGGGTTCGGTCGGAAGGACTGTCCTGTTCGTGGTGAATGTTATAGAACGAACTACCCGTGCAAAGTGCTGTGCGGGTCCGGGTGGATAGACGGTCCGGTTCGGGGTGGTCCTGCCGGCCCGCGCACCTTGCCTTGCAGGTTCGGGCGGTTGGACGGTTCGATTCGCGGCGGTCGGGATAGCCCGCAAACCGTGCCTTGCGGGTTCAAGTGGAAGGACGGACCGATTCGGGACAGATGGCATGGCCGAGGCTGCTCGCACACTATGCCGTGCGGGATCAGGCGGATAGACGGTCTGATTCAGGGCGGTCGGGATTGTCTACGCACCATGCCTTGCACGTTCGGGCGAGCAGACGGTCCAGTTCGGGGCGGATGACACTGCCCGTGCATCGTGCCGTGCGGGTTCGGCCGTACGCACAGTCCAGTTAGGAGCGGATGGCATGGATGGGGTTGCCCGTGCATAGTGCCGTGCGGGTTCGGGCTTGCAGAGGTTCCGGTTCAGGGCAGTCAGGACTATCCGCGCACCGAGTCTTGAGGGTTCGGGTGGATGGACGGACCGGTTTGGGGCGGATGGCAAGGCCAAGGCTGCTCGTGTACCGTGCTGTGCGGGATCCGATAGACGGACGGTCCGATTCGGGGCAATCGGGTCTGCCCCCGCACCGTGTCTTGTGCGTTTGGGCGAGCGGACAGTCCTGTTCGGGCGGATGGCACTGCTCGTTGACCGTGCCATGCGGGTTCGGCCATACTGACGGTCCGATTCGGGGCGGATGGCATGACTAGGCTGCCCGCGTACAGTGCCGTGCGGGTTCGTTCGTACGGACGGTCCGGTTCGGGGCCAATGGCTCGGTCGTGACTGCGTACAGCGCCGAGCGGGTTCGGGCAGACCGATGGCTCGGTTCGGGGTGGATGGCACGGCCAGTACTGCCCGCTCACCGTGCCGGTTCTGTATGTGCGAACCGATGGTCCGGTTCGGGGCGGATGGCATGGTCGGGATTGCCCACGTACCGTACCCTACCAATTCAGACGGGCGGTCCGGTTTGGGGCGGACGGAACTGCCCGCGCACCGTACCGTGCCGGTTCGGTAGGACGTACGGTCCAATTCGGGGCAGTCGGTACGGCCCGCGCATCGTGCCTTGGGGGTTTGGGCGGTCGGATGGTCCAGTTCTGGGCAGTTAGGACTGCTCGCGCACTGTGCTTTGTGGGCTCGGGCCGACGGATGGACCAGTTCAGCGCGGATGGCATGGCCGGGGCTGCCCACGCACCGTGCCGTGTGGGATCAGGCGGCTGGACGGTCTGATTTGCGTCAATCGGGATTGCCCGCGCATCGTGCCTTGCGCATTTGGGCAGACGGTTGGTCCGGTTCGGGGCGAATGGCACTGCCCGCGTACCGTACCATGCGGGTTCGGCCATACGCTTGGTTCGGTTCGGTGCAGATGGACGGTCCGGTTCGGGATGGTCGAGACTGCCCGCGCACCGTGCCTTGTAGGTTCGGGCAGATGGACGGACCGATTTGGGGTGGATGGCATGGCAAGGGGCTGCCCGCGCATGTGCCGTGCTAGTTTGGGCGGACGGACGGTCCGATTCGAGGCGGATGGCCCGGCCGGGACTGCCTGCTCACCGTGCCGTGACGGACGGTCCGATTCGAGGCAGATGGCATGGACGGGACTGCCCGCACAAGTGCCGTGTGGGTTCGGGAGGATGTACGGTCCAATTCCTTGCGGATGGCTCGGCCGGGACTGCCCGCTCACCATGCCGTGACAGACAGTCCGGTTCATGGCGGATGGCATGGCCGGGACCGCCAGCGCACCGTGCCGTGTGGGTTTGGGCGGACGGACGATCCGGTTCGAGGTGTCATGCCTCGCGTCGCTCCGTGCACCCTGAGCCACCCTTCAAGCAGGGGTGGTGGCGGGTGCAGATGCGGAGATTGTCCCCCATGCCTTTTGGCACGACGGGCCGAAGTTCATGCCATCGACCAGGAACGATGCATTGAGTGGTGGACGGACACATACGGCGCCGGATACTGCCTTCGCCCCCGGTGTATGCAAGGAACCCACGCCGTCGGGTGCGCTCGTACGCGCTCCTCGAAACCAGACCCCAGGTCAGGCAGGGCCACCCACTAAGCTTAAGCAATCAATAAGCGGAGGAGAAGAAATGAGGATTCCCCTAGTAATAGCGAGCAAACCGGGAAGAGCCTGGCTTGGGAATCGGGCGGCCGCGCGACCCGAATTGTAGTCTGGAGAAGCGTCCATAGAGACGGACCGGGCCCAAGTTCTTTGGAAAGGGGCACCAGGGAGGGTGAGAGCCCCGTTGTTTGGGAATGCAGCCCCAAACGGGCGGTCAATTCCGTCCAAGGCTAAATAGCGGTGAGAGACCGATAGCAAACAAGTACCGCGAGGTCAAGATGAAAAGGACTTTGAAAAGAGAGAAAAGAGTGTTTGAAATTATCGGGAGGGAAGCAGCGGCCGATGCGAAACGGCCCATGCGGGGTTGGTCCGCCGCTCGGTTCGGCGCGCGGACCGTTGCGGGCTGTGCCGGTGGCCCAAGCCCGGGTGGACGACCCCGCCTGCTGAAATGCTGCCGGCGCGGCTAGGGAAGCAGCGCCCGCTGCCTCGGCGTGCCCCCTCGAGGGCACCAACATGCTCCTGGCACTGGCCTGTGGGCTCCCTCTCTGACCCGTCTTGAAACATGGACCAAGGAGTCTAACATGCGTGTGAGCCGACGGGCATGAAAATCCGAAAGGCGCAAGGAAGCTGATGGGTGGGATCGCCCTTGCGCGGTGCACCGCCAATCGACCCCGATCTTCTTTGAAGAGATCGAGTGGGAGCATGCCTATCGGGACCCGAAAAATGGTGAACTATGCCTGAGCGGGGTGAAGCCAGAGGAAACTCTGGTGGAGGCCCGCAGCGATACTGACGTGCAAATTGTTTGTCTGACTTGCGTATAGGAGCGAAACACTAATCGAACCATCTAGTAGTAGGTTCCCTCCGAAGTTTTCCTCAGGATAGCTGGAGCCCGCATGCAAGTTCTATTGGGTAAAGCCGATGATTAGAGGCATCGGGGGCGCAACGCCCTTGACCTATTCTCAAACTTTAAATAGGTAGGACTGCGCAGCTGCTTCAATGAGCCACGCCACAGAATCGAGAGCTCTAAGTGGGCCACTTTTGGTAAGCAGAACTGGCGATGCGGATTAACCGAAAGCGGGTTACGGTGCCCAACTGCACGCTAACCTAGAGCCCACAAAGGGTGTTGGTCAATTAAGACAGCAGGACGGTGGTCGTGGAAGTCGAAATCCGCTAAGGAGTGTGTAACAACTCATCTGCCAAATCAACTAGCCCTAAAAATGGATGGCGCTTAAGTGCGTGACCCACACCCAGCCATCGGGGCGATCGTCATGCCCCGATGAGTAGGAGGGCGCGGCGGTCGCCGTAAAACTCGGGGCGCGAGCCCGGGCGGAGCAGCCCTCGGTGCGGATCTTGGTGGTAGTAGCAAATATTCAAATGAGAACTTTGAAGGCCGAAGAGGGGAAAGGCTCCATGTGAACGGCATTTGTACATGGGTTAGCCGATCCTAAGGGATGGGGGAAGATCGTCAGATAGCGCATCGCCACGCGAGCTCCGTAAAGGAATCGGGTTAAAATTTTCGAGCCGGGACGTGGCGGCGGAGGGCAACGTTAGGGAGTCCGGAGACGCCGGCAGGGGCCTCGGGATGAGTTATCTTTTCTGCTTAACAGCCCACCCACCCTGGAAATGGCTCAGCCGGAGGTAGGGTCTAGCAGTTGGAAGAGCACCGCACGTCGCGCTGTGTCCAGTGCGCCCCCGGCGGCCCTTGAAAATCCGGAGGACCGAGTACCGCCAACGCCCGGTCGTACTGATAATCGCATCAGGTCTCCAAGGTGAATAGCCTCTGGCCAATGGAACAATGTAAGCAAGGGAAGTCGGCAAAACGGATCTATAACTTTGGGAAAAGGATTAGCTCTGATGGTTGGGCATGGGGGTCCCAGCCCCGAACCCGTCGGCTGTCAGCGAACTGCTCGAGCCACACCCGTGGCGAGAGCGGGTCGCCGCGTGCCGACCGGGGGACGGACTGGGAATGACTCCCCTGCGAGGGAGGGCCTTCCCCGGGCGTCGAACAGCCGACTCAAAACTGGTATGGACAAGGGGAATCCAACTGTTTAATTAAAACAAAGCATTGCAATGGTCCCTGCGGATGATAACACAATGTGATTTTTTGCCCAGTGCTCTGAATGTCAAAGTGAAGAAATTCAACCCAGCGCGGGTAAACGGCAGGAGTAACTATGACTCTCTTAAGGTAGCCAAATGCCTCGTCATCTAATCAGTGATGTGCATGAATGGATTAACGAGATTCCCGCTGTCCCTGTCTACTATTTAGCAAAACCACAGCTAAGGGAACGGGCTTTGCAGAATTAGCGGGGAAAGAAGACCCTGTTGAGCTTCACTCTAGTACGACTTTGTGAAATGACTTGGGAGATGTAGGATAACTTGGAGCCGATTCGCCCGGCGAAAGTGAAATACCACTGCTTTAATGTTATTTTACTTATTCTGTTAGATGGAAGCGGGACCCAGCCCCTCTTTTTGGCTCCAAGGACGCTCTATGCTGGCCGATCCGGGAGGAAGACATTGTCAGGTGGGAAGTTTGGCTAGGGCAGCACATCTGTTAAAAGATAACATAGGTGTCCGAAGATGAGCTCAACGAGAATAGAAATATCGTGTGGAACAAATGGGTAAAGGCTCGTTTGATTCTGATTTCTAGTACGAATACGAACCGTGAAAGCGTCGCCTATCGATCCTTTAGACCTTCGGAATTTGAAGCTAGAGGTGTCAGAAAAGTTACCACAGGGATAACTGGCTTGTGGCAGCCAAGCATTCATAGCGACGTTGCTTTTTGATCCTTCGATGTCGGCTCTTCCTATTATTGTGAAGCAGAATTCACCAAGTGTTGGATTGTTCACCCACCAATAGGGAACGTGAGCTGGGTTTAGACCGTCGTGAGATAGGTTAGTTTTACCCTACTGATGATCGCGTCGCGATAGTAATTCAACCTAGTATGAGAGTTACCGTTGATTCACACAATTGGTCATCGCGCTTGGTTGAAAAGCCAATGGCGCGAAGCTACCGTGTGCCGGATTATGACTGAATGTCTGTAAGTCAGAATCCAGGATAGAGAAGCAGTGCCAGCGCCTGCCGGCTGCCTCCTGACCCACAGTAGGGGCGTTTGTGCACCCACAGGCACATGTTGAAGGCCACGGCCTTCGCGGCGCACATGCCGCCGGGTCCCCTTGGAGCGAAATTCCAAACGGTCGGCAGGAGGAATCCTTTGTAGACGACTTAAATACGCGACAGAGCATTGTAAGTGGCAGAGTGGCCTTGCTGCCACGATCCATTGAGATCCAGCCCCTCATCGCACAAATTTTTCCCTCCCCTAGCGCATCCCCTCAGCAGCCTACGAGCCCTGAGGGGTTGCACAAAAAACTCAGACGGATTTTGTTTCGTTCTTCTGCACTGGGGACTTGGGCGGCGGCGCTCGCACCTCGCCCGACCAGCACGCAGGGCTGTTCGGGGCCACTGCATCGCTCACATTCGCCGTCCCACCAACTCGCAGAGGGGGTTCCGTGCCAGTGCCAGGTCTAGTTCGGGACGCCTGGCATGGCCGGAACAACTCGCGCACTGCACGGTATAGGTTCCGGTCCAGCGACAAGGTGGTTCGCGGTGTCTGGCATGGGAAGGACGTCCTAAATGCCCTGAGGGCCGTGCCCCAAGGGGATGCCAAAAAAAACTCGGACGGATTCTGTTTCGCTCTCCCGCACCGTGCCGTGTGGGTCCGACGAACGGACAGTCTGGTTCCAAGGCAGCAGAGACTGCCCACTCAATGTGTCGTTCGGGTTATGGCTAACAGATAGTCCAGTTCGTGGCGCATGGCAAGAGGTCTTGCCCGCACACTGTCCCGCGCAGTTTCCGACGGACGGACGGCCCGGTTTGGGGCGGATGGCACAATCAGGACTGCCCGCGCATCGTGCCATGCGTGTTCGGGCAGATGTACGAGCCGGTGGCCGGGACTACCCACGTACCTTGTAATGCGCATTTGGGCGGACGGACGGACTAGTTCGGGGCGGCCGGGACTGCCCGCTCACAGTGCCATGCAGGTTTGGGCAGACAGATAGCCAGGTTGAGAGTGGATGGCATGGCAAGGACCGCCCGCGCACCGTGTGTGTGCATTCGGGCAGATGGACGGACTGGTTGGGGGCGGCCGGGACGGCCCGCGCATTGTGCCGTGCACATTCGGGTGGACGGACGGACCGAATTGAGGTAGCCGAGACTGCCTACGCACCGTGCCGCGCACGTTCGGCGGACGGATGGACTGGTTCGGCGTAGCCGGGACTGCCCGCGCACCGTGCCGTGTGGCTTTGGATGGACAGACGGTCCAGTTCGGGGCAGATTGCCATGCCCGCGGACCGTGCTGTGCAGGTTCGACCCGATTCGGGGCAGATGGCATGGCTGGGACCGCCCGCACACCATGCCGTGCGTGTTCGGGTAGATGGACGGAATAGTTTGGGGCGACCGGGACTGCCCACGCACCGTGCTGTGCGCATTTGGTCGAACGAACAGACCGGCTCTGGGCGGCCGGGACTGCCGGCGCACCGTGCTGTGTGTGTTCGGGCAAACAGACAGACAGGTTCAGGGCAGCCGGGATTGCTTGCGCACCGTGCCGTACGCGTTTGGGTAGACGGACGGATCGGTTCGGGACGACCGAGACTGCCTGCGCACCCTGCCATGTGCGTTCGGGAGGACGGACAGTCAGGTTCGAGGAGATGGCATGGAAACCGCCGCACACCTTGCTGTGCGTGTTCGAGCAAACGAACGGTCCGGTTCGGGGCGGTCGGGACAGCCCGCGAACCATGCCTTGTGGGTGCAGACAGATGGACCAATTTGGGGTGGCTGTGTCTGCCCGCGCACTGTGCCGTGCGCATTTGGGTGGACAGACGATTCGGTTCAGGGCAGATGGCCATGCTTGCGCACCGTTTCGTGCGGGTTTGGGCGTAAGGACGGTTCGGTTGGGGGCAGATGTAACGACTGGGACTGCCCGCGCATAGTGCCGTGTGGGTTCATGTGGATGGACGGTCCAGATCGGGGCAGTCGGAATAGCCCGCACACCGTGCCATGCGGGATCAGGCGGACAGACGGTCATTTCGGGGTGGTCAAAACTGCCCGCGCACTGTGCCATGCGGGTTCGGGTAGACGAACAGACCGATTGGGGGTGGATGGCATGGCCGGGGCTGCGCGCGCACCGTGCCATGCAGGATTAGGCAGACGGACGGTCTTATTTGGGGTGGTCGGGACTGCCCGTGCATAGTGCCTTGCCCTTTCGGGCGGGCGGACGGCCCGGTTCGGGACGGATGGCACTGTCCGCGCACCATGCCGTGCGGGTTCGGCTATACGCATGGTCCAGTTAAGGGCGGATGGCACGAACGGGGCTGCCCACGCACAGTGCCGTGTGGGTTCATGGTTACGGATGGTCCGGTTCGGGGCGGTCGGGACTGCCTGCACACCGTGCCTCGTGGTTTCGGGCGGACGAACAAATCGATTCGAGGCGGATGGCATGGCCGGGGTTGCCCGCGCACCGTGCCGTTCTGGATCAGGTGGACGGACGGTCTGATTCAGAGTGGTCGGGACTGTTCGAGGCGGATGGCACTGCCCGCGCACCGTGCCGTGCAGGTTTGGCCGTACGCACTGTCCGGTTCGAGGCGGTCGGGACTGCCCACGCACCAGGCCCTGCGAGTTCGGGCGGCCGGAAGGACCAGTTAGAGGTGGATGGCCGGGGATGCCCGCGCACCATGTCGTGTGGGATCGGGCGGACGGACGGTCTGATTCAGGGCAGTCGATACGGCGCACGCACCGTGCCTTATGTGTTCGGGTGGGTGGAATGTCCAGTTCGGGGCGGATGGCACTGCCCGCGCACCGTGCCATGCGAGTTCGGCCGAACGCACAAACCGGTTCGAGGCGAATGGCATAGACAAGGTGCCCGCACACAGTGCCGTGCGGGTTCAATCGTATGGGCGGTCCGGTTCAGGGCCGATAGCCCGGCCGAGACTGCCCGCGCACAGTGTCGAACGAGTTCGGGCAGACCGACGGCCTGGTTCGTGGTGGATGGCACTGCTGGTTCTGCCCGCTCACCGTGCCATGCCGTATGTGTGGACCGACGATCGGTTCGAGGCGTATGGCATGGCCAAGATTGCCCGCATATCATGTCTTGCCGATTCAGACGGACAGACGGCCCGGTTCGAGGCGGATGGGAATACCCGTGCACCGTGCCATGTTGGTTTGGATAGACGGACGGTCCAGTTCGGGGCGGTCAAGACGGCCCGCGCACCGTGCCTTGCATGTTCGGGAGGTCGGACGGTCCGGTTCGGGGCAATCGGGACTGCCCGCGCACGGGTTCGAGCAGATGGATTGACCAGTTCAGGGTGGATGGCATGGCCTGGCCCGCCCGCGCACCGTGCCGTGTGGGATCAGACGGACGGACGGTCCAATTTGGGGCAGTCGAGACTGCCCGCGCACCGTGCCTTAAACGTTCATGCTGGTGAATGGATCGGTTCGGGGCGGATGGTAGGGATGGGGCTGCCCACACACCGAGCCGTAAGGGTTCGGGCATACGGATGGTCCTGTTCGGGGCGGTAGGGACTGCCCGCGCACCGTGCCTTGCAGGTTCGAGCAGACAGACGGACTGATTCAGGGCGAATGGCATGGCAAAGTGCTGCCCGTGCACGTGCCGCGCGGGTTCGAGTGGACGGACTGTTCAGTTCGGGGCGGATGGCCCAACCGGGACTGCCTGCACACTATCCTTGACGGACGGTCCGCCTCGAGGTGGATGTCATGGCCGAGATTGCCCACACACCGTGCCATGCAGGTTCGGGTGGACGGTCCGGTTCGCAGCGGTCCGGACAGCCCACGCACCGTGCTTTGCGGGTTCAAGCGGGCTGACGGTCCGGTTCGGGGTGGTTGGGAATGCCCGCGCACCGTGCCTTCCGTGTTCGGTCGGACAGACGGACCGGTTCGAGGCGGCGGGGACTGCCCGCGCACCATGCCGTGTAGGTTTGGACATACGGACGGTCCGGTTCGGTTCGGGGCGGATGGCCATGCTCGCGCACTGTGCTGTGCGGATTCGGACGTATGGACGGTTCGATTGGGGGCAAATTCAACGGCCGGGATTGCCTTTGCACAGTGTTGTGCTGGTTCGAGCGGATGGACGGTCTGGTTCAGGGCGGTCGGACTACCCGCGCACCGTGCCGTGCGGGATCAGGCGGACGGACGGTCAGATTTGGGGTGGTCGGGATTGCTCGTGCGCTGTGCCTTGCAGGTTCGGGCGGACGGACGGATGGCCACCGAACAACCGGGACTGCAGTGCGCGTTCGGGCAAACGGACGGTTTGGTTCGGGGCGGATGGCCATGCCCGCGCACCGTGCCAGTGGGTTCGGGCGTACGGACGGTCCGCTAGGGGTAGATGGCATGGTCGGGACTGCCTGCGCATAGTACTGTGCGGGTTTGGGCGGATGGACGGTCTAGGGCGATTGGGACTGCCCGCCCACCGTGCCTTGTGGGTTCATGCAGATGGATGGACCGGTTCGGAGCGGCCTGGACTGATCGCGCACTGTGCCGTGCACGTTCGGGCGGACGAACGGTTCGGTTCGGGGTGGATGGCCATGCCCGCGCACCGTGCCTTGCAGGTTCGGGCGTACAGACGGTTCAGAATGGGGAGAATGGCGATGCCAGCGCACCGTGCCATACGGGTTCCTACGAACGAGCGACCCAGTTCGTGGCTGATGGCACTGCAGGAACCATCCGCACACTGTGCTGTGCGGGTTTGGTTGGACGGACGGTCTGGTTTGGTGCGGTCGGGACAGCCTGCGCACTGTGCCTTACGGGTTCGTGCAGACGGATGGACCGGTTTGAGGCAGCCAGGACGGCCCGCGCACCGTGCTGTGCTCGTTTAGGCGCACAGAGGGTTCGGTTCGGGGAGGATTGCCATGCCCGCGCACCGTGCCGTGCAGGGTCGGGAGTACGGACAGTTCGGTTCCGGGCGGATGGTTATGCCCGTTCACCGTGTTGTGCGGGTTCCGATGGATGGACGGCCCGGTTCGGGGCGGATGGCACGGCAGGAACCGGCAGCACACCGTGCCGTGCGGGTTCGGGCGGACTGACGGTCCGGTTCGGGGCGGTCGAGATAGCCCGCGCACTATGCCTTGCAGGTTCAAGCAGGTGGACGGTCCTGTTCGAGGCGGTCGGGACTGCCCGCGCACCATGCCTTGCGTGTTCGGTCGGACGGATGGACTAGTTTGGGGCGGCCGGGACTGCCCGCGCACAATGCCATGCGCGTTCGGGCAGACAGACAATTCGGGGCAGGGCGGATTGCCATGCCTGTGCACCGTGCCGTGCAGGTTAGGGCATATGGACGATTCGGTTGGGGGCAGATGCAACGGCTGGGACTGCCCGCGCATTGTGCCGTTTGGGTTCGGGCGGACGGACGGTCCAGTTCAGGGCGGTCAGGATGCCCACACACCGTGCCTTGCGGGTTCAAACGGACGGACCGGTTCGGGGCGGCCGGGACTGCCCGCGCACCGTGTCGTGTGCATTCGAGCGGACGGACGGTTCGGGGCGGATGGCCATTTTCGCCATAAAAATTGCTAATGACACTCTATTGAAGGTTTTTCAATAAAGGATTACAATCCAACGGTTTTCCGTTTATAGAAAATGAGAAAAATGGATTTCTCTTTGTTTAAAACTTGGTTCCTATGTAGCTATGGAAGACGATCCTGCTCTCCGTTGACACTCCGCACAATCTCTCTAAGTTGGCTGGGAAAAGAAAGGCTCTGGACTCTTAATCACAAGGGTAATTCAAGAAGAAGATAATTGATCTCTCTGTCTCTTCGTCTGTGTGTGTGTGTTCTCTTTTGCTCCCCCGCCTTTTATAGGGGTTCCAGGGTAACGTCCCGCCTTATTTACTCGACTGTTAGCTCCCACTACTCAAGAAGTGCCTACATATTCGTTAGATGGTTGCTCCCACGATCGAAGTAATGCCGCTACATCCGTTTGGCAGTTAACTCCACGATCCGAGGTGGCAACTCTCTTGTTCGGGTCGGGTGACTTTGTATTAAATCCCTACCCGAAAGCTACGGGTAGTACCGCAAATCTCAGTTTTAGATTTGTGAACTTGTTCTGTCATCGTTGGGTCGTGAACCTCAATCTTTAAGTTCGCAGATCTGTTGAGTTGCGGATTTCCATCTCTAAATCCGCGGATCTGCTTTGTCTTCTAGAATTTTTCGCCGACAAAAACCCCTCCAAAGTTTTCAAAACTCTCATGATCCTTTGAGGAGTTTTGGAATACTTTGGATATAATATTTTGTATTAGAATCTCCATATGAGAGTACAATTCTGTATTAGAACTTTCTTCAATTGAGGGCAGCATGACTCTGTCTCAATATCTCAAACTCTCATTTTGAAAGAAACGCGATTATGTATTAGCGCCGTGAATTTGCTGTGTTTGAAGAAAAATACGACTCTGTATCGCAATTTACTGTTTTTGAAGGAAAATGTGACTCTGTATTAGTGGCACAATTTGCTGCATACGACTCTGTGTTAGGATCGTAAACTTTCGCTTTGGAAGAAACACGACTCTGTATTAGGGTCACGAACTTTCACTTTGTAGAAGAAAACGACTCTGTGTTAGGGTCGCAAACTGAAATTTCTGAAGGATCGTGACTCTGTATTAGGAATGCTAGCTTTCACTTTGGAGAAGAAAATGACTTTGTGTTAGGGTCGCAAACTGTACTTTCTGAAGGATCGCGACTCTGTATTAGGATCACGAACTTTCAATTTGGAGAAGAAGACGACTTTGTGTTAGGGTCGCAAACTGTCATTTATGAAGGAACGTGACTTTGTATTTGGGGCACGAACTTTCACTTTTTTGGTTACGGAAAGGCCGGAAGGCGGTTGCTTTCTACAGCGTAGGAATTGAGACGTTCTCTGAGCCGCATTAAATGAAAAGGTACTCACGAGATTTGGGCCAGAGATCACGTCTATCCAAAGATCTCGGCCGTTAAATCAGAGGCTATTCTTATCTCAAGAAATTTGAAATCCGGGCTTTTCTTTTAGAGTTCTTCAAACTTCTCGTCTTCAACCTCCTTTAGCTTCCAATTCTCTGCATGAAGGATTTCCTCAATCTGCAAAAGATATCGAAGAAAGCTTCTTCCTCCAATGCTTCTGCTAGTGGTCATCAAGATCCTCAAGCAACCTCTAGTTCAATAGTGGTTCGGCAGGAACCCTTGATTGGAGGTAATAATAACTTTCGAAAGGCAGTCCCTTTCTCAGATTTTTTTTTATCTTGAATATGAATGTCTCTTGCAGTTGATTATGCCTTGAATCCTTGGCCTAAAGATCATTACTTCGGATACTCAGATGGTTATGACGAGAAGAAAGAGTTCAGATTTGTCCACATCTTTCCGCATTGTACAACATCAGATAGCCAAGAGAGAGAAGATAAAATTCTCCACCCTTCTCGCTCAACATTGCGAGAACTAATGACCAATGTACATTTTGAAGGAGATGACCGGTCCTTACAACACAAACCTGCCTTTTTATTCGGGGACCATGTTTCGGTGCCTGATAGCGGTTTGGAAGATGGAGATTACAAGTGGCTTTGTTAAGTTGAAGGTCGCTACTTCTTTCTCCCCAATATGGAGAGGTCTTATCCGTTTTTATTCCTCCAATCCCTTTCTGTGCCCAGATGAATGGACTGGCACATGAACAGGCCGCAGGACGGCATTTTATTGGGAGGATTCACCTCTCAAGGTGCTTTTCACCATACCACTGGGAAACACTTTTGTGGATTGCTCCTAGGATTGCTCAAACACGACCTCCCCAGAGATGAAATTCCCATAGTCGCATATACTTTCTTACACTGATTCATCAATGCACGAGGGGAGTATCCTATTTAGGATTTTCGTCCCCCTGGATGGATTCACTGCTCTTCAAAAGGAGAGTGGGCAGTTTTGACTGACTTATTTTTGAAAAGTTTCAGAGATCAGCTTCATTATGCAGGGTTGTATCGCGTTATCAGGGCTGTTCAGCACGGTATTCCTGTTAACAGATTCCATTTTTTTGCTCTAATAGAACTGTATAATACTGATACTTGTACAATTTTTTGCCCTCGAGGCAAATTGGGTTTTGCCCTTCACGAGATGTATGAAATTTCGGGCTTGCCCATGGGAGACATCCCGTATGCAGAGTACGTCCCCACTGGGGAAGAACTCCATTTACTAAAGACCCGGGATCCTTTGGCCTATAATATTTACTGGGAGTTGCTCTGCCACTATCACATTTGCACCCACATATCTGGCACCCGCAGTTTGAAGCCGAAGAAATGGTTGCGATATCCTTTCCCCAATTTTTCCAAGAGTAATCCTAATTTTACTCGCCTTCCTCCAGTTTCTGAAAAGGAGGTTGAGAGAAGAATCGTAAGTTTCGGGACAGATGCTTGTGTCACCAAATCTGATGAGGATGTTTTCAAGGCTGGGACGTCCCTTGAAAGGTTTCATTATCAGGCTCTCCAACCCTTATCTGATCCTGCCTTCTTGGCGGGCTATTTGATGGTATGGTTAAAGATGTGTGTTATTTGCAGGAAAGCATATCAATCGGGGCAGTATACCCAGTCGTCCTACTTGCACTCGGCAGACGACTCAGTCTGTTGCTCGCAATGGTGTGCAGCATCCAAAGCGGACTGAGAAGATTAGGTGATAAATTATGTAATGTGAAGAAGGAGCAGAGGAAGAAAGGAGAACCGATTGTTAAGACTCCTAACCCACGTGTAGAACTCCCTTATACTTATTTGATGGCTTGACTAGTTCTACATTGCCCCATTTTGATGAGTCCTGCCGACTCGCAAATTGATTTGAATGCTCCCAAAGTGCAGCATTACGAAAGGTCGCAATGGAAAGGGGGCTACATGGCCATGATCCGCAAGGCTCTCCGTCACTTCGCGACTTTTGAATTATTCAGATGTTTTTTGTACTTTCCAAATGTTGGAAACGGGGAGAAATTCGCGGACATTGTTGGTGCTGATAAGTTCACTACTCTGTCCTCGGGGTGTTTCTGGTGGTTGATAAACATCCGCCCAGGACATCTGGTTCTTCATTTGGGGAACCATTGCTATATAGAGCCCTATTACTTAAGCTGTTTCACTCGACAGTTCGGGTATGATCAGCTCTATGTTGGTAATCCAAACAGGGAAATGAGTTTTGTTGGGAATGCCTTTGGAGGAGCTCAAGCTTGGTTTCATTTCGTCGCAGGTGGAACCTAGGCTAGATTTGATCTTCCTCTAAAGACCCCAAACTCAGATATGAGTTTCAGCTTCTGTAAGTCGTTTGCGGATGCTAACTCCGCTCCCCAGAACTTTAGTATAAATCATACCTGTCTGAGGGAGATCAGAGCTTGGTATGTTCAGAAAAAGAAGGCTGGCAGTACGAAAGTAGCGGGGTTGGAGGATTTCGGGGCAGAAAGTGCCTCTGATGAATCGAAACCAGTGACCCAACAATGAGAGGAAGATAATAATGCACTGGCTTTATCGGCTCAGCCTGCCTCTTTTGATGTTTCTCCTCTCCCAACATTGAAGAAGACTTCTCCTCAACCGCAGTCTCCTCCTAAGAAGCTTTTGCACAAGCGAAAAGGCTAAGATGCCCCAATGATTTCCTACCGACCCGCAGGGTGTTGATTCGCAGAACACCTCATCTGGAGCTGGCACTGCGATGCCTAGTCTGGTTTCTAAGTCCCTTGCTGAGGAACCTGAAGAAGATGAGGATGACTCATCTTTAACTTTCCGCTCCCTTAAGAGGCGTCGGAGTCAAGGTCCTGTTCTTCGCAATGATCCTACTCCCGTCATCCAAGAGGTTTCTACCCCTGCTACTGGACAGGTCACTGTTGAAGTCAATGTTTCTTCGGCCATACAAGAGAATTCTGTAGCTCCTGCTGTTCAAATTATTGCAGATGATGAAGTACAAATTATTTGGGAGACTCGCATATCAGATCCCCCAAAAGTGGCTCCTCCTTCGGAAGATCAAGATGAATGGGGTGATGACGATGATGTCAGTAGTGGCAATCTTCACTCTTCTACCCCTCCCTAAGACCATGGTAAGTACGTCTATCTGAACGAGGGTGTTTAGGCTGAAGTATACAGGCCTGAAGTGTTTGGTCCTGAGGTGTACGGACTGGAGAATCCAGTGTCCAACCTTTAGGTCTGCATCTTCTTCGTTTAGCAATTATGTTATTATCGAATGATACTGTAACATTTAACTATTAACTTTCTCCTTTTGCCAGCTCCAGTTTCGACTCCAGATTTAGAGTGCATGGGTGCGAAGGTAACTTCGCCAGATGACACCATCGCGGAAGCTGACACTGATGAGGCGACCGAAGTTATCACTTCTGTTGTTGATACTAGGAAGCAATGATTTCTAAGACTACTGTGTCTATGGTTTTGGCTGCAGCTCTCCGACTGATATTTTGGTTCAGGATGCTGCAGTTGGTAGCTCTGCTGAAGTTTCCAAAAGTCCCATTCCTCCTAATACTAGTCTGGTTGCTCCTATACAACAGAGTACAGATCAGACCGCCTCTGCCTCAGCCAGTGTTACTCCCTCTCATGCAGAGATTGATATGCTTGAGATTGATTTATTGAAGGACACGGTGGAGACTTTCCTTCACTTCCTTGACCGCTGTATTGATAAAATACTGAAGCGGGCTTCTTTTGCTTCACTCGCCAATATTCTCAACATTTACTTAACTGGCATTGTTAGCATTGGAGGAGAAGAGAAAGCTGCTCCCTTTAGACTTATGATAACTCAGCTTCAAAGGCATGTTGAATTCCAATCGAAAGCCGGAAGTGCTGACAAATTTGAGACAGTGGAAATCATTTTCCAGAAGCTGAAAGAGGAACAATTTAGGTTCTAGAAGGAAACTCAGGAGAAGTCAAATGCTTGCAAAGTTTCCTTAGAAAAGGGTCAATCAGACCGTGAGTCTTTAGTTCTTCAAGTGGAGGTTGCTGCTGCGATTGTCAAGGACCATGACCAGGCCATTGTCAGGACTCAAGAGACTATCGCCAAAACTCAAGCTTTCTTGGCCAAAATCACCAAGGAGCGGATGAGTCAATGAGGAATCTCACCAACTTATCACGCCAGCGGCACAATACAACCGGAGATCTCCAGGTGATACAAGCTGAATTGGATATGCTGGAGGCTGCTACAGCGCAGAATGTCGTTGCTAGTGACGAGGAATTGCGTCGTCAAGCTACTGTCCAAGCTTATGTGGTCCTCCAGAAAGACATTGATGATGCGGAGGAGAAAACAAAAGCTCTCTTGAAACATTGAACTGTAAAAGCTTGTATATATATATATATATATATATATATATATATATATATATATATATATATATATGTTTTAGTTCTTTGCTCCTTCTTTTTTTTTTGTAATAGTTCCCCTGACATTTATAGAGAACATAATTTTGGCTTTCTAAGGCATGGCTTTGCATTTTCTTCAAAGATTTGCAACAAACTCGCCATCTTTTGTCTGAAATTTGCGAACCTCCATAAAACTCTGGTATCTATGTATCTGTCATGTGACTTTCATGAGTCACGTGAAGTCTGAGACTTTGCATCTAGAGATTCGCGGACTAACACAATCCATACTGAATTCACGACCCTTATTCTGGAAGATTTAGGTTCGCGATGTTCCATCTAGAAGTTCTCGGGTTAGAATTTGTAGAGACTTCTGCGAGCCATGGGATGAAGCCGTCGGGTGTGGAATCCCAAGCGTTACACGTCTTTATTAATGATGAGATCTCCGGGCTGCGATATCTAAACGTCCCATGCAACAGTAATAAATTCTGTTGAGATCTGAATTGAAATTCTTGACCGAAGATTTCAGCTTTATCTCTTCCAAACTAAGGTTCATAGTTAGCAGACTGTCTATATAAGACACATGATCCATTCAGTGGAAGATCATTTAGTCGTGAGAAAATTTCTTCCTGACTCTCTTCCCTTCCATTCTTTTATAGCCGATCTACCTGTGCAGCTATATTTTCTTCTTCCTCAACCGAAGTGATGGATAGGAATTTGCATGTTACAAGACCTCTAGACTGCATCAATCCAGTGGAGTGTTCCACCAAAAAGGTCTTTCTGACCGTAGTCATTTTCCTTAATTAAGGTAAGCTTCTTCTTCTGATTAATATTATCCCCTTTCAACTTTTCTTCCTTTTTAACAGGGATTTGACTTGGTTGTAGGAGATAACCGTAGTCATTCTCATATAACAATGACCCAGACCCGATGGGCTCGTAATTGCTTCCAATACCTCTAGGGCCCTGGAAGGTCTCATGATTTTTCATGAGAGAAAAGATTTTGGGTCTGTGGCATTATTTTTCTTCTTTCCTAACATCCCACAAGGTTGGGGTGTTAATGATTAGACCTTGAACTTGTGCAACTCCTCACGCTGTATGTCTGGGTGCTCACATGTGGTATGCCCAGTTTTGAGCTAATCAAGTCATTGACATCATCACTGGGGGAACCAACTAGAAGGTCCCCGATTGTGGTCGGAAAGAAAAAAAAGATTATACCCTTAAGCCATCCTTAAAGAGGCGGCTATAAGAGCAAATTGGAAGTTGGAGTTTCAGGAGCAAACTTTTTGATCCGAGCCATGCTAAAAGAGAAGGCTACAGAAGCAAGTTTGTCATTCCAGAAGAAGATTTTGCGGGGACAAACTTTTTTGGTCTGAGCCATGCTACAGAGACGGCTACAAAAGCAAGTTTGTCATTCCAGAAGAGTCTGTAAGAGCATACTACTGCCTTTAAGCCATCCTTGGGAAAGGAGGCTACAAAAGCAAATTTTTTTCTTTTTTTTTCAATGATTTGTATTCACTTTTGTTGACTGTATAATACCAGAGAATTCTCTGTAATTTTGATCTGATAGTGAATAAAAAAGCTCTTTTTTTTTACATAACTAAGAGTATTTGATGGATGATTCTGATGTTGATTACCAGAGGTAACTGTTAACTTGATAATCTTGAAATCAATCAAAATTTTCCAAGTACCCAAAATTACTGCGAATGAAAGAACTTCTTGTTGACAAATTTGATTCGCCATAGGTATTTTTAACTTGGCAAGTTAGAAAAAGGGAAAAATGAGATTCACCAGAGGTATTTTTAACTTGGCGAGGCTGCTCCCACGATCAAAGTAATGCCTCTACATCCGTTTGGCAGTTAACTCCACGATCCGAGGTGGCAACTCTCTTGTTCGGGTTGGGTGACTTTGTATTAAACCCCTACCCGAAAGTTATGGGTAGTAACTTCTGATTACAGGCAAACTTTTGTTCAATATTTGCATTGAACTACCCACAGTGTGTTGCGACTGGTGTTCTGCAATTTTACTAAGAATAATATTTCTTCAGGAATTTGCCGTTAATCGGCATCATAATCTTATCACCATTCAGTTTCGCCAACCAATATGCGTCGTTGGAATAGACGGTATCAATGACAAAAGGTCCCTCCCACTTCAGCTGGAACCTTCCCCTAAGCTTTTTGTTAGTTATGATCGGTCCTCTGACTGACAGGACCAGATCACCCTTCTTGAAAGTTCTCCGTTTGGCCTTCTTGTTAAAGGTTCTGGAGATCCGCGCTTGGTATAGTTCAATACTCTGTTGAGCTTCCAAGCGCTTATCATCCAAGACTTCTAATTCTTGGAGCCTTTGCTGATGCCTTTCTTCTTCCGTCAACCTAGTTGTTAACGCGACTCGCAATGATGGAATTTGGATTTCCAAAAGCAAGACTGCTTCTGATCCGTATACCAAGGAGAAGGGTGTGGCATTGGTGGGAGTTCAGACTGTAGTGCGATATGCTCACAGACATTCTCCGAGCTTCTCATCCCAGTCCCTCTAATTGGACGTTACGTACTTTTTGAGAAGTTTTACAATGGTCTTATTAAAAACTTCTGCTAGATCATTGGCTGTAGGGTAATATGGCGATGAAGCTACATTTTCGATCCTGTACTTATTGCAGAATTTGGAATATACTTGGCTCACAAACTGGGGCCCGTTGTCATGAATTATTCTTCTGGGCACCCCAAAGCGATAAAGCACATGGTGCTTGATGAATTTGATAACATCTGATGACTTTACTTCGGTTAGGGAAATGGCCTCAGTCCATTTCGAAAAGTAGTCTATTTTAGCTAAAATGAACCGGTGTCCTCTAGTTGATGGCTGAGAAATTGGCCCGACAATGTCCATACCCCATTGCTCAAATGGCCACGGCGTAGCCGTTGTGTGGAGATACTCTGGAGCTTGATGTATAAAATCCGCATGTAGTTGGCAGGCCCTACACTTCTTGGCATAGTTAACCGCTTCTGTCATTATCTTAGGTCAGTAATAACCCATCCTTCAGATTCTATCCCAGAGTTTTGGCCCTGGCTGGTGCGCTCCGCAAATGCCAGCATGAGCTTCTTTGAGTACTTTTTGAGCTTCGCGGTTGGAGAGACAGCGGAGTAAAATTTCATCATAAGATTTTCTGTACAATGTCTGGAGCTCTGCATTGTAGTAGAACCGGGCAACCCTTCTCTGAATTGCCCTGGCTTTTTTTTGATCTTCAGGTACCGTAAAGGACATAGTCTACATAAGGAAAACGCCAATCCCTTGGTTCTAGGTTTGATTCGAAAACATCAGCTTCGTCTTCCTGTGATTTCTGCGTTTTCTCTTTGAGTTCGTCCTTTGGACAAAATAATTCTTTGCTCCCTACTGTAATTTGCGTTGTAGCATGCTTGGGCGAAGCTAATGTAGCAGCTAGGAAAGCTAGTGAATCTGCATAACTATTTCGGTGATGCTTTACGTGGCTGATGTAGAAACTATCAAAACCATCGGCGATCTTGATCACTGTGCGATAATACGGCAGGAGGTCATCATGTTTGACCTCGTACTCCCCTTTTACTTGATTTACAACGAGTTGAGAGTCTCCATATGCCTCCAAATATTTGACCCCCAGTTGCTTAGCTATTTTTAAGCCGATTAGGAGGGCATTATACTCCGCGACATTGTTGGAGCATGAGCTTGTTAATGAGTAAGCTCGAGGAATGATGTGGTTGTGAGGGGAAATGAAAACAACTCCTACCCCTGCTGTCATCTTTCTTTCGGATCCCATTCGGGAGGCACCATCGACGAAAAGCTGCCATACACCTTTTGATACTGTATTTGCCTCGGAAGGCTTTCGCGAGTCATCTTTTTCTGGAATCGGGTTCCATTCTTCTAGCTCTTGCGGGATTTGCTCGTATAATTTGAGGATGTTGGGATTGGATGTTCGGCTAGGAAGTCGGTCACGGCCTGTCCTTTAACAGACTTCTGTTGGACAAAGCGCATATCATACTGTGATAGCAGAATAGCCCAATTGGATAGTCTTGAATTTAATGATCCGGGTTTAGTCATTAGTATTCTCAAGGGGTTAACACTCGATACAACGTGGATGGTTTGTCCAACTAAGTAGTGTCGCATTTTCTGTATTGCGAACAATAAGCTAGACATTCCTTTTCCACTGGATTATACCAGTGCTCTACCTCGATCATCATTCTGATGAGGTAATAAATAGCTTGTTTGTGACTTGACTCATTCTTCTGTGCTAACAATGCTTCCAAAGAATGGTCCATCGCCCTTACATATAGCAGGAAAGGTATTCCCGAGACTGGGGCTACAAGCATAGGTGACTTCATGTGATATTGCTTGATTTCTTCAAAAGCCTTTTGGCACGCGTCATCCCAAACAAATGACACTCCTTTCCTCATTAATCTGGTGAAAGGCTGACACTTACCAGACAAATTTGATATAAACTTGCAGATGTACGCCAGCCTACGTTGCAGTCCCCTTAACTCTTTGAGGTTACGGGGAGATGGCATGTCTTGGATAGCCTTGACCTTATCTGGATCAAGATAAAATCCTTTCGACATTACGACGAAGTCGAGAAATTTTTCACTAGAAACCCCCAGGAAAGACTTGGTGGGATTCATCTTGAGCTGGTGTTTTCTCATAAGATCGAACACCGTTTTCAAATCCTTCAGGTGGTCATCCTTGTTCCTGCTTTTAATTGCTAAGTCGTCTACGTAACTCTCCACTGTCTTTCGGAGATGCTCTTGGAATATTACGTTCATGGCGCATTGATATGTAGCACATGTGTTCTTCAAGCCGAAAGGCATGACTATGTAGCAATACACCCCGAGTAGTGTTCTGAAGGACGTATGCTTCTCATCATCAGGGTACATCTTTATTTGATTATACCCCAAGAACCCATCCATGAATGTCATACGCTCATACCAGCAAGTATTATCAATCATAACATCTGTGATGGGTAACAGGAATTCGTCCTTAGGGCAGGCCTCATTCAGATCCCTAAAGTCTATGCATATTCGGATCTTTCCATTTTTCTTGGTTACGGGAACTATATTCGCGATCCAATCAGGGTGTTGTTCCTCGCGAATAAAGCCTGACTCAATCAACTTCTTGATTTTAGCTTCAATAGCTTCCATGATCTTTGGGCAGAATCTTCGTTGCTGTTGTTTTACTGGCTGAGCATCTGACTGGATATTCAATTCGTGAATCGCTACACTTGGGTCTAATCCTAGCATCTCCTCATAACTCCAAGCAAAAATGTTAATGTATTTGCGAATGAGGAACATCAAAACCTCCCTTTACTCTGAGGATAGGTTCTCACTTATAAATATGGGTTTAGGATTCCTTTCATCCCCCATATTTATTTGAATCACTTTATCCTTGGTAGGAGGCTCGCGTTGTTCAAACTGGATCTCCCACTTCACATTAAGATGCTTGGTCCAGGGGTCATCTTTTATTGGCGAGGCTTCCTCTAAGTCTTCACCTTCTTGGATCGCGGAAGTCATGTTCGCAGAAAAGCATGCCTACACTGACATCTGAGTCCCAGCAGGACGATTCTGGCAAATGATCGCACTGTCTTTCTTCGGTTCTTCCACTTGAAGAGTCCTCGGGAGTGGTGACATATCCTAACCCCCTGCCGGTTCTCTGGTAATAATCCAACATTTTCCCATCTGGGACGAAGGGTTGAAGGATTGTCCTTCTTCCTTTTTCGAAATTCAACCCCTGCCTACGGCCAGATTATATCCCATTTTTTTTACTAATCTATGAGAGTTTTGACCGTAATGAAAGAACTCGAGACTTTCCTGTTCTTCCTCATAATTTAAGCATTTCTTTTTGTTTCGGTGACTTGCCCTTCCGAATACTATGGCTTTTTGGGTTTCGTCCTTGAGAGGAATCTAAAAAATGACCTTGTTAGCACTCTCAACATCATTACTTAATTCGTGCAAGGATGATCGGTGTTTGGAAGGAAATCAGAGAACATATCTCATTCGCACAGTCGCTAAATGCATCCGTGCTAGTGTTGAGGGCTCAGAATCAACACCGGAAGAATAAGCAAACTCTAAATTTTCATTTACCACCCATTCACCATCAGAGTGAACGGTGTTATTTACATCAAGGCCTTCAAGGCTTATTACAATGGGCTCACCGTCCCAAATTACATCTTCGGATTCTGAATCTTCGGATCCTGATTCTGTATCAGCCTCCTCGCCACTATCAGGGTCATTTGGAATAGGCTGATCTGCAACACTGAATGCATCTTGATATAGTGTTGTGTCAGTAAAGTACTTCTCAACTCCTTTAAAGGGTTGCTTCTCTGCGATCAGCATTTTTACGTTCCCATCTTCGTCCACATACATCATGTTTTGATGTAACGTGGAGGGCACAATGAGATTGCTGTGGATCCAAGGTCTTCCCAATAGAAGATTGTATGATGTGTCCACATCTATCACGTAGCAGGTGACTTCCATCTTTAGGTCCCCGATTTGGCACTTAAGCTTTATTTTACCCAACGGTCTGCTACCATTAGCATTGAATCCGAAGATGGTAGTATTAGTCGCTGCTAATCTATTCATCGGAACCCCAAGGTATCGTAGCATCCTCCATGGCATGATGCTTAAGGCTGAGCCTGGATCAACTTGAATATGATTGATCTCCGCAGACCCTATGTACCCTTTATAATGCAAGGGGCGGTGATGCTTATTTCTCTTGACTTGCATATCTTCCGGAGAGAAAGTGATGCAAGGGACGTTCTTACCAGAGACTTGGTGACACGTCATACAAGGGGATTCCTCCTCCTCAATTATTTCTGGTATCTATGCCAGGAATACCTCCGAATCTTGTAGAGCTTCTCTTAAAGCTTCTCTAGTAGGTTTAGAGAGCTTCAGGAGTTCATACAAAGTTATCCTTGAAGGAATATTGGCCAGCTGCGTTAGGATGTTGAACTGAAATAGCTTCCGTAAATCCTCGGCAGGCTCTTTTCCTTTCTTCCTTAGCATCTTATCGAACTTGAGTTCTTTCTGTTTGACTTTCTCTGGAGGTTGTTGGGAATCCGTTGCCTGATAGCAGTTCTTCAAGTAATCTTTTCCTGAACGGGTCCCTGAGGGAGGAGGATCCGCGTCAGCCACCAAAGAATTTTCGATTTCTTCTTCCGAGTCAGTTAGAGCAGGAATGACTCTGTCGTCTTCGGGAATCACGAAAACGACATTGGAGGTAAAGATCTTCCCTTTTCGCTTCCTTCCAGATGAACTGGAAGTCCATTGTTTATCATTTAGGAGATTTGGATGCACCCACAATATCTCCCCTCTATCAGTTTCAAAGGGGAATAGTCCTTTCTTCTGCTGTTGGTGTGGATCAAAATTTATGACCTGCATCCGTGCCTCTAGGAATAGGTTGCACTCCATCTTGCACTGTTGACTCTATCCAGTCGGGCGCTTTGCCAAACCTGACAGTTATCATGTTCGCGGTACCTTCTTCTGTTGCTCTTGGAGCTTGATGACGTTAGCATCCACTAAGGCTTGAATTTTA
This sequence comes from Dracaena cambodiana, assembly GCA_036321105.1. Taxonomy (NCBI): domain Eukaryota; kingdom Viridiplantae; phylum Streptophyta; class Magnoliopsida; order Asparagales; family Asparagaceae; genus Dracaena; species Dracaena cambodiana. Next base: position 31,386,452 of record JAYEPQ010000010.1, on the reverse strand, counting down.
TCCTTAAGGATGTAACAGTTTTGGGTGTGGTGGTTAACGATCCTATGGTAGACACAGTAATTAGGATCATTAACTCTCCCTACTTCTTCTGGGCGAGTCTCGTAGCTTTAGCTTCTTCTTACCCATGAAGAGGTTGAAGATATTTTTCGTATGCTCATCCTTGAAGGAGTATTACTTTTGAGGCATACGTGTGTTTGAGGAGGGAGCTTCTGAGAAGTTTTTACGAGTTACGGGGCATCCGTTACCATTGTCTCCTTCCCCTTATATCCTCGGGATCGGGACTTATGGTTGTTATTGCTACTCTTCTTCTGTTTTTCCTCGCCTCCTTCTTCTTCGAGCCTTTGTGCAATCACCTCAACCTCCTCAGCTTGCAGGGCAAGGTCCTTACAAGTCAAGGATTTTACTGCTCCAATCCTGGCCAGAACCTTAGTCGATAAATTATGTCGATAAGTTTATACCAGGTCTTTTCTGGCATCCTATGCGGGCATCTGAGAGAATCATTCCAAAATCTTTTAATGAAGTCCCGGGCTGACTCTCCTTTTCTTTATTTAGTAGCTAGAAGTGCCGGCATTGACACCTCCATATCATCTTCATAGAATCTGCTCAGAAAGGCTTTCTCCATGTTACTCCATGAATTGATGGTTCCCGGTTCTAGCCTCCGGAACCATTCAAAAGCTAGTCCTGTTAAGGTACTAACGAATACTCACGTAATAATGTGGTCATTTCCTGCTAAATGCCCAATCTGCGATTTAAAATAGTTGAGGTGCTGGTTTGGCGATCCTTTACCATCAAAAGATTTGAGCTTCAATGATTTATAACTTTCCCGGAACGGCACACTTTCCCATTCCATGGGATATGGCCTTACCATACCTAACTCTTGTAAATCGCTCTTATGCATGAGAGCGTTCAGTTGATTTTGGAAGCTCTCCATCCAAACAACATTTGTGTTTCCTTCCTGATGCACGGAACGATCGCCATCATCCTTATGATGTTCTGATTCTTTTTCATTATTGTGAAGACCTTCTTCTATCTTCTTTCCCTTGTCAAACTTCGAGTGTGAAGACGTATCCTTTAATCTAGTCTTCTCCAATTCCATCAGAACATGTAGCATGTCTTTGAGCTCGCTGATAGCATTCTACTGTTGCTGGATATACTTGTCTTGTTAAACCATTCTCTGCATGAACTCCTCTAAGGTGTTGTTTTGAGTCATGTATGCAGAGGCGGAGTCTTCTAGGAGTGAGTCGGATGTCTGCGACTCAGCCGTAACAGACTTGATCATATCTTCTTCATCAGAAGAGATTCCCGCCATCTGTCTATAATTCATGGGGACTGCCATCCCACTTTTGAGTCGAATGTTTTGAAAAACTCGTCGCTCTTCATTGAGCAGATCCTTCGAACTCGAAGAGTGTTCTGGGTCAGAAACATCTCCTTCGAAGACTTTCTT
>JAYEPQ010000010.1:31367508-31380008 GCA_036321105.1 Dracaena cambodiana | reverse complement strand
TAGGAAATCAAGCCAGAAAAGTTTTGAAAGTGAGCAAAACTACGAGACTACGATGCTACAGACCCAAAATCAAATACAATCGGGAATATTAAATATACAAGAGAAGACGTTCACGAGGGAAAAGTTTCATGATTTTTTGGCGTAATTTAGTCGCTATTTAGCGTTTTTTACTGCCATTAGCGGCCAATTATGGCCCCATGCGCCGAGATTTTTCCCGTGGCTTCGATGTAATTTTGTAGTTTTTCAGTTCTGTTAGAATTAGGATTTGATTTTCGAAGCCTAGATATTGACCTATCCTTGCATTCTAAGAGAATCCTGAAGTTTTGTACTCGTTTTAATTTAATAAAATTAGGGTTTTGCTGAAGGGGTGGCGGCCACAATACCGTGCTCCAGAGGTAAGCCATTGTTTTCTAATCTTTATTTTCTTTTTAGATATATTTAATTGCTTTCTAGTATAGATTTATTTGCTTTCTAGATTAGATTTAATTGCTTTCTAGAATCATGAGTAGCTAGTTAGTTTAGCTCTAGGATGTAGATGAAATTAGGATCCATCATGTAATTGCTCTTTAGTATTTTCTTCTAAAATAAAAATAATAAAGACATGATTCTTCTATAAAAAGTTTAAAATACAAGAATTCGAAGATTAAGACTTTGATAGGTTATACTTGAATTAGGTTTCTTGATAGCCTATGCTTAGTTAGGATTTGGGGTTGTTGATTTTATCTTTTTCATTGAATTATCTAAAGATTTAGTTTGTTTTTATGAAAAGTAGTATCTTTGATGAGTTATACTTGCACACCACTTGATAGCTCATGCTTAGGGCACTTTAAATAAGAATTAAACTAAAAAGATCAAATTTTTATGAGAGAAGAAGATAATAGAAGTAAGAATATGGTTGGAAACTAGTGGATTCTAGATCCTAGGCTAATTAGAATAACCAAACTTCAACCTAAAATTCTTTGTTAATCCGTTAGACTAAAAAAAAAGTATGGAACGCAAAAACACCTTAGATCCCTGTGGGACGGCCTGTACAACGTTACATCGACACTGTGCGCTTGCAGTAATTTATCACATCAAGTTCTTGGCGCCATTGCTGGGGATCGACGGTGTTTTTCTTGCTTTTTCTGATGTTTTATGGGCTAACAGTGTGTGTTGAGTGTGCAGGGAATATAAAATTGCAGATACAGGAAGACAAAAAGGATCGAAGAAGCCTCAGATCTGCGTAGCAGAAACCAGAGAGTCAGACTCTTTGGTTTGGCTGCTATTTAGCGGCAACAACCGCTATTTAGAGGCCACAAAGGTAAATTCGAGTTACTAATTTTCTCCAGTTCTGTATTTTGGTTCCCTGGTTTTGTAGAAAAATCTAAAAAAAAAAAATTGGAACAATAGGAATCACATTTTTATTTGATCATATCTATTTCACCATTTTTATCTCCACCATACCCCACTTCTTGCATTAGTTTAGGAATTTCACGCACACACTCACGGTCGCTGGTTCATGCCACATTGAACACGTGATCAATTTGGTCGACTTGTGAGATCAGATTTGTTCATGGGAGCCAAGATTGACCAACCGATCCCGATCCTTCAGGATCGATATTACCCGTTGTGCACATCACTTCCATCATGCATAAAGCTTCCACACGAAGCGTGTAATCACTATGAATTGAAGCTGTAGTACATTAGTATGCTTCCTAAATTCACTGGTTCAGATTCAGATGCATATCTCTTTATCAGTGAATTTCAGGAAGTATGCGTAATGATTAAACTGCAACACTTATCGGAGGACGCAATTAAGCTTCGCTTCATCCCCTTTGCACTTAAGGATAATGCCAAGAAGTGGTTGTACAGTATGCCTACTGATTCAATCACTACTTGGGATGAATTCGTTACAGTGTTTCTTAAGAAGTATTATCCTACGCATAAGACGGCAAGAATACGAAATCAAATTAATCAATTCCGTCAAGTGCCGGGAGAACCCTTCTGGAAATATTTGGAACGGTTCAAGGACTTATTAACTCAGTGCCCCCATCATGCGATAGAAAAGTGGTGGTTGTGTCAAATCGTGTACGAAGGACTCGATTACACATCCAAAACTCTTCTTGAGTCCATGTGTCAGGGGGAGTTCATGAGAAAGAATGAGGATGAAGCATGGACTTTCTTGAGGACCTATCATGGAAGACTATGCACTGGAAGAGTCCCACTGAGAAGTCCAGTGCATCAACTTCTGCGCATAAGGGTGGGATCCATAGCATCGACAGCTCGATAGATGCCGAAACTAAGATTGCAGCCCTTATGAGAAGAATTGAGACATTGGAGACTCCTAGTGCTCCACCGGTGAGTCAGGTAAATCAAATTCAAGGACCCACATGCTTTAATTGTGGAACTCCGAATCATGTTATGGAGGAGTGTCCATTATTAATAAATTCCATGGGTCCCACACTTGAGCAGGCTAACGCCTTGTATCAACAACCCATAAACAATCCTTATGCTCCTACATACAATCCTAGCTGGAGGAACCATCCAAATTTATCATGGGGTCAAGGGTAATATCAGGGGGCCCCTAACCCTAACATGTAGTCTTCAGCCAATGGTCAGTTCCCAAGACCAAATGTGGGTGCTTATCAACACCCAAACGCTTCAAATCATGGGAACAACCAGAATAGACCACCTGTACAAAACCACTTATATTCACAATAGGGGTCTAATAATGAACAAGAAAAGCGTCTTCAGTCACTTGAGAAGCACGTTGAAAATCTTCTCAAGTCTCATTCCAAGTTTGACACGCATATGTCCAGCCTTAACACACACATGGAAAATCTTATGAAAGTGTCAGCTGATTTTATTCAAAATACAGGTCAGCAACTGCTCGTGAACTCTCAATCTATTAAGAATGTAAAGCAGCAGGTTGGATAATTAGCAAGTCAAATGAGTGAACGTGGCCAGGGTACCTTCCCAAGTCAACCCATAACGAACATCAATGCCAGTTCCTCAAACTCCAATCCGTCGCATGTCCACCAATGCAATGCCATTCACATGCTTAGATCTGGCAAGCAAGTGGACAATAATGTAGCCATGCCCCCTGATCCCACTCCTACTATCTCGCAGGCTACACCATCTCTTCCACCCCTTTCTCCACAACCATCTCCATCACTTCCATCATCGTCACATACTCATTTGGAAGAACATGTTCCTAAGCCGAAAGCACCATATTCCAATCGGCTTAGGAAGGCTTCACCACAAGTAGAAAAGATTCTTGAAACATTTCAGCAGGTGAAGGTTAATATTCCACTCCTTAACAAGTTCCCACTTATGCTAAATTCCTCAAGGATTTGTGTACTAAGAAACGAGCAAGAAACATTCCTGAGAAAGTTTTTCTTACTGCAAATATATCACATATCCTCTCTAACTCCTTACCTATCAAGTATAAAGATTCAGGTTCTCCTACAATCTCATGCACCATTGAGAACACTACATTTGATAGGGCGTTGCTTGATTTAGGGGCAAGTGTCAACTTGCTTCCTTATACTGTTTATCTGCAACTGGGATTAGAAAAACTTCAATCTACCAAGGTCACATTACAGTTAGCTGATCGTTCGATCAAGAAACCACTTGGTATGGTTGAAGATGTGCTCATTAAGGTCGGCGAGTTTATCTTTCTTGTAGACATTATTGTCTTTGAAACTGAGCCGATCTCCAATCTACGGAATCAAATTCCCGTTATTTTGGGTAGACCATTCCTTGCAATATCAAATGTATTAATTGATTGTAGGAGTGGCCTCATGAAGTTATCGTTTGGGAATATGACTGTGGCATTTAACATATTTAATATGGATGAGCACGCAACAAGCTCCCTCATTTAGGTCAATATGATTCATAATTTGCACTCTCATTCGACCTCTTGCACTGATGATGAACCCTCATTTGAGCAATTGTTCAAAGATGAGCTCATACTATTAGAAGAATTGGCACATACTGATTTTATATATGATAATACTTGTGAAAATGTGCCATTAATTTATGAGCAAACTTTTGAGGATTTATTTACAGAGGAGCTCACATTACTTCGTGAGTTAGAAGAGCCACAACCACATTCACTTGATCATATTGCACTCTTCTCACCTCATGATATTTCTACATATATGCTTGTTACTAACGATGATTGGCAGGTTTATAATAAAGAATTATTTAACCCAATTGTTAATGCTTATATGTGGACAAAGAAAAAGCGAGGACGGCATAAGAAGAAGGCAGTTAATCTTGTGACTTGTAGGAGGATGATGAGATATAATAATGCACCCACTTCACGTTTAAAATGCACACACTATGAAAGTGGGAAGTGATCGAGAGGTCGTAACCGCTTTACATGCGTTAATAGGGTAAGGATATTGAGATCGTAACTTTTTACAACTCTCATTATTTGTATTTGTGTAATAGTTTTCTTATTTATTTTACCACCCTTTGTTTATGCATGAGGGCATACACAAGTTTAGGTGTGGGGGAGAAGATTAGGAGATTTTTATTTTTTTAGGGTTTTTAGGATTTTATTTTTATTTTTTTAGGATTTTATTTTTATTTTTGGGTTTCTTTATTTTACACTTTGGATAGTTTTTAGAGTATTTTAGGGTAAAAAACTGAAAAAAATAAAAACAATTAATAAAAAATAAATTTAACAACAAATTTATGTATTTTTATCAGTAGATCGAACAATTACAGATAAAGGAACAAATTTAGATTTGAAAATAGATATGAGAGTAGATTGGATGATACACTTTGAATTTTATGAAAAAAGATTAAAATCCGAAAAATAAATACCACTAATAGTAGTTTTGATGCAAGTATACATCTATTTTTTCACTTCACAACAGTTTATTAGGTTAAGGCTAAAGATGATAACGATTGAGTAAGTCTTCCCTCTCTAAACAAAAAAAAAGTGAGAATAAAATAATGCGGTAAGCCTAAGGCAATAGCCTCGAGAGTGATAAAATAATGGGGTGCGCATGGTATTAAGCCAATAGTCTCAAGAGTGAAAAAAAAAAGAGTATGCTATGAGTAATTAGATACTTTGCCCCTAAGTAAGCGTAAATATTTGCATGAAAGGTGAAATATTCTAAAAAAAGAAAAAAAAAAGGAAAAGAGTATGAACTGAGTAATCGGGTATGTTGCGCCTAAGCAAGCGTGAATATTAGCATGAAAGGTGAAATATTCTTAAAAAAAAAAGAAAAAGAAAAAAAGAAAGAAAAAAAAGAAAAAAAATTGTTATGAGAGAGGAGATGAATCATGAGTTAGAGTTGGAATCTAAAACCAAAGTAGACTATCACACGTGCACGTAGATGTATAGGAGCCGATAGATTATCTGTTAGTGGGTATTGAAAGATAGGATTTAAATTTTTGATTAAAATGATAAGTGTATCTGATATGACGCTCGATTTGAAAATTAATAATCTAAATGCGATCTTGAGTTTGTATATTAGTGAGATTAATTGATGAAAATATCATATAGAAAAATAGATTTTTCTTTTTTTTGTATAAAATTTTTATTTTTCTTGATTTTCGGTTATCCTTATTTTTCTTTTCTTTATTTCTTAATCTATTTTCTTCTAGAATTTTGTGGGTATATTTACTGCAAACCCTCACGAGACACAACTCGTCCACTAGGGTAACCTAGGGGTTTAAAGGCTTATTGCACGTGCTAAGTGCAATCGCGATTCCTGCGAAAATGAGTTAGGATTTTTATTTTTCTTTTTAAGTTTAGGTTTTGCTCGAGGACTAGCAAAAAATAGGTGTGGGGGTGTGATGAATATCATATATTGTATTTTTTTCCACTCTTACTTTATCTATTTTTGTATATAATTAAATATTACTCAGGTATTTTTAGTGTCTTTTTCAGGTAATCCGATTAGTACAAGGAGATGGCATGAAATCAAAGTTGGAGTAGGTAATCAAGCCAGAAAAGTTTCTAAAGTGAGCAAAACAACGAGACTACGATGTTACAGAGACCTAAAGTCGAATATAGTCAGGAATATTAAATATACAAGACAAGACGTTCACGAGGAAAAAAGATTCATGATTTTTTGTCATTATTTAGCCTCTATTTAGCGGTTTTCACCGCATTTAGCGGCCTATTATGGGCTCTATGCGCCGAGATTTTTCCCATGGCTTCAATGTAATTTTATAGTTTTTCAGTTCTGCTAGGATCAGGATTTGATTACCGAAGCCTATATATTGGCGTCTATCCTTGTATTCTAAGAGAATCCTGAAGTTTTGTACTCATTTTAATTTAATAAAATTAGGATTTTGCTGAAGGTGTGGCGGCCACAATACCGTGCTCCAGAGGTAAGTCATTGTTTTCTAATCTTTATTTGCTTTTTAGATAGATTTAATTGCTTTCTAGTATAGATTTATATGCTTTCTAGATTAGATTTAATTGCTTTCTAGAATCATGAGTAGCTAATTAGTTTTCCAGCGCCCGCCGACTGCCTCCTGACCAACAGTAGGGGTGCTTGCGCCCCCACGAGCAAATGTCGAAGGCCATGGCCCGCGTGGCAGACACGCTGTTGGGCCCCCTTGGAGCGAAATTCCAAATGGTTGGCGGGCTGAATCCTTTGCAGATGACTTAAATACGCGACGGGGCATTGTAAGTGGCAGAGTAGCCTTGCTGCCACGATCCACTGGGATCCAGTCCCTCGTCGCATAGATTCATCCCTCCCCCAGTGCATCTCCTCTGCAGCTCGCGAGCCCCGAGGGGTTTCACAAAAACTCAGACGGATTTTGTTTTGCTCTTCCGCAACGGGGACTTGGGCGGCGGCGCTCGCACCCCTACAAGCCAGAGTGCAGGGCTGTTCAGGGCCACTGCATCGCTCACATTTGCTGTACCACCCGCTCGCAGAGGGGGTTCCGTGCCAGTGCCAGGTCCGGTTCGGGGCGTTTGGCCGGAACAGCTCGTGCACTGCACAATATAGGAACCGGTATAGGGTTCATACAAACGAACGGTCCGGTTCCAGGGCAACGAGGACTGCCCACTCAACGTGCCGAGCGGGTTATGGCTGATGGATGGTCCGGTTCATGGCGGATGGCAAGCGGTATTGCCCGCGCACCGTGCTGCACGAGTTTCAGTGGATGGACAGCCCAGTTCGGGGTGGATGGCACGGTTGGGACTGTCTGCGCACCGTGCCATGCGTGTTTAGGCGGACGGAAGGACTGGCTCAGGGCGGCCGGGATGGCCCGTGCACGCTACCGTGTGTGTTCGCACAGATGGACGGACCGGTTCGGGGCAACCGAGACTGCCGCGCACCGTGGCGTAAAGGTTTGGGTGTACAAACGGACCTATTTAGGGCGACCGAGACTGTCCGCGCACCGTGCCATGTGGGTTCGGATGGACGAACGGTCCAGTTCGGGGCAGACGGCCATGCCCACACACGGTGCCAGGCGGGTTCTGGCAGACGGGAGGCCCAGTTCGGGGCGGATGGCACGGCCAGGACTGCCCGCGCACCATGCCGGAGCAAGTTCGGGCGGACGGACGATCTAGTTTGGGGTGATCGGGACGGCCCGCGCAGCGTGCCTTGGGCGTTCGGGTGGACGGACGGACTGGTTCGGGGCGACCGGGACTGCCCGCACATCTTACCGTGCCGCTCGGGCGGATGGACGGACCGATTCGGGGTAGCCAGGACTGCCCGCGCACCGTGTCGTGTGCGTTCGGGTGGACGGGCGGACAAGTTCGTGGCGGCCGGGACTGCCCATGCACCGTGCCATGCGCGTTCAAGCGGACGGATTGATCGGTTCGGCGCGGCCGGGGCTACATGCACACCGTGCCTTACGCGTTTTGGCAGACGAACGGTCCGGTTCGAGGCGGCCGAAGCCCGCACACCATGTCGTGCGAGTTTGGCGAACAGGCGGTCCGGTTCAGGGCGGAAGGCACGGCAGGAACCGCCCGCACACCGTGTTGTGCGGGTTCGGGCAGGTGGTCTGGACAACCCGCGTACTGTGCCTTGCGGATTCGTGCAAACGGACAGACCGGTTCGGGGCAGCCAGGACTGCCCGCACTCCGTGTCGTGCACGTTCGAGCCGATGGACGGTTCGGGGCGGATGGCCATGCCCACACATCGTGCTGTGCACGTTTGGGGGTACAGACGGTTTGGTTCGGAACTACTCGCGCGCCGTGTCGTGCGGGTTCCGGCGGACAGACGGCCCAATTCGGGGTGGACGGCATGGCAAGAACCAACCGCACACCATCCCTTGCGGGTTCAGGCGGTCGGACGGTCCAGTTCGGGGTGGTCGGGACTACCCGCGCACCGTGCCCTGCGTGTCCGTTCAGACGGATGGTCCTATTCGGGGCGGATATTTCGGAACGGACTGCCCGTGCACAGTGCCGTGCGAGTTCGGGTTAACGGACGGTCCGATTCGGGGCGGTCGGACGGTCCGGTTCGGGGCGGTCGGGACTGCCCGTGAACCGTGCCGTGCCTTGCAGGTTCGGACGGACGGACGGACCGGTTGGGGGTGGATGGCATGGCCGGGGCTGCCCGCGTACCGTGCCGTGAGGGATCAAGCGGACGGACTGTCCGATTCGGGGCGGTCAGGACCAAATGTGCACCGTGCCTTGCCCATTCAGGTGGGCGAACGGTCCAGTTCGGGACGGATGGCACTGCCTGCGCTCCATGCCTTGCGAGTTTTACTGTACGCAACGTCCGGTTTGGGGCGAATGGCACGGACGGGGCTGCCCGTGCATAGTGTCGTGCTGGCTCGGGTGTACGGACGATCAGGTTCGGGGCGGTCAGGACTTCCCGCGCGCCGGGCCTTGCGGGTTCGTGCGGGCGGATGGACTGGTTCGGGGCGGATGGCATGGCTGCAGCAGCCCACACACCATTCCTAGCAAGTTTGGCGGGCGGACGGTCCGTTTCGGGGTGGATGGCACTTCCCGCGCACTGTGCCGTATAGGTTCGGCCGTACGCACGGTTCGTTTTGGGGCGGATGACATGGACGTGGCTGCTCGCGCAAAGTGGCAAACGGGTTCGTTCATACGGTCAGTCTGGTTCGGGGCCAATGGCCTGGCCGGTACTGCCCACGTAAAGTGCCCGCGCACAGTGCGATGCGTGGTCGGACAAACCGACGGCATGGTTCAAGGCAGATGGCATGGCCCGTACTGCCAGCTCACCGTGTCGTGTTGTATGTGTTGACCGACGATATGGTTCAGGGCAGATGGCATGGCCGGGACTGCCCGCGTACCGTGCTTTGCCAATTCGGACGGACGGACGGCCCGGTTCGTGGCGGATGGGACGGTCTGGGACGGCCCGCGCACCGTGCCTTGCGCATTTAGACGGGCGAACGGTCTAGTTCGGGGCGGAAGGCACTGCCTACGCACCGCGCCATTCAGGTTCGGTCATACGCATGGTCTGGTCGGGGGCGGATGGCACGGACGGGGCTGCCTGCACATAGTGCCTTGTAGGTTCAGGCAGATGGACGGACCGATTCAGGGCGGATGGCAGGGCAAGGGGCTGCCTACGCACGTGCTTTGAAAGTTTGGGCAGACGGAGGGTTCGGTTCGAGGCGGATGGTTCGGCCAGGACTGCCCTCTCACCGTGCCGTGACGGACGGTCGGTTCCGGGCGGATGGCTTGGCCGTGACTACTTGCGCACCGTGTCATGTGGGTTCGAGTGGACGGATGGTCCGGTTCGGGACGGATGGCACACCGGGGCTGCTCGCGCACCTTGCCGTGCGGTCTCGGGAGGACTGACGATGTGGTTCAGAGGCAGATGGCACAGTCGAGACTTCCCGCGCACATTGTCGTGCAGGTTCGGGCAGACGGACGGTCGGGTTAGGGGCGAATGGCACGGCCGGTACTGCCCACTCATCGAGTCATGCCGTATGTGCAGACCAACAGTCCGGTTACGGGTTGATGGCATGGCCGGGACTGCCCGCGTACCGTGCTGTGTCGATTCGGATGGACGGACGGCCCGGTTCGAGGCGGACGGGATGGCCCACGCACCGTGCCGTGCTGGTTCGGACGGACAGACGGTCTGGTTTAGGGCGGTCGGGTCATCCCGCGCACCGTGCCTTGTGGGCTCGGGCGGTCGGGACTACCCGCGCACCGTGCCTTGCAGGTTCGGGCAGACGTACATACCGGTTCCGGGTGGATGGCATGGCCGGGGCTGCCCGCGCACCGTGCCGTGCGGGATGAGGTGGACAGACGGTCCAAATCGGGGCGGTCGGGACTGCCTGTGCACCTTGCCTTGCACATTCGGACAGGCTGACGGTCTGAGTCGGGGCGGATGGCACTGCCCGCGCATCGTGCGGGTATGGCCGTACGCACGTTCTGGTTAGTGGTGGATGGCATGGACGGGGTTGCCCACACACAGTGCCGTGTGGGTTCGTGCATATAGACGGTCCGGTTCGGGGCGAACGGGACTGCCCGCACATCGTGCCTTGTAGGTTCAGGTCAGACGGACGGACCGATCGGGTCGGATGGCATGGTAAGGGGCGGCCCGCGCAAGTTCCGTGCGGGTTTGGGAGGACGGACGGTCCGGTTCTTGGTGGATGGCTGGGCTGGGACTGCCCGCTCACTGTGCCGTGAAGGACGGTCCTGTTTCGGGGCCGATTGCATGGCCGGGACTGCATGCGCACTGTACTGTGCGGGTTTGGAAAGACGGACGGTCTGGTTAGGGGCGGATTGCACGACTGTGGCAGCCCGCGCACCATCCCATGCGTGCTCGTGCGGACGAACGGTGCGGTTCGGGGGTGGATGGCACGGCCGGGATTGCCCGTGCACCTTGCCGTGCATGTTCGGGTGGACGGACGGTCTGGTTCGAGGCGGATGGCACGGCCGGGGCTGCCCGCGCACCGTGCTGTGTGGTTTCGGGTGGACGGACGGTCCGCTTTTGGGGAGGATGGCGCAGCCTGGGCTGAGCGCTCACCGTGCAGTGACGGACGGTCGGTTCGGGCGGATGGCTTGGCCGTGGCTGCCCGCTCACCGTTCCGTGCAGGTTCAGGCGGACGGATGGTCCGGTTCAGGGCGGATGACACGACCGAGGCTACCCACACACTGTCCGTGCAGGCTTGGCGGACGAATGGGGCGGTTCAGAGGCACATGGCTCGGCCAGGATTGCCCTGGCACCTTGTCGTGCGGTTCGGGCGGACGGACGGTCCGGTTCGGGGTGGATGGCACGGCCGGTACTGCCCGCTTACCTTGCCGAGCCATACGTGCGGACCGATGGTCCAGTTCGAGGCAGATGAGATGGTCGGGACTACCCACGTACCATGCTGTGCCGATTCGGACGGACGAACGGCCTGGTTTGGGGCGGACGGGACTACCCGCGCACCGTACCGTGCCGGTTCGGGCGGGGGACGGTCCGGTTTGGGGCGGTCGAGATGGCCCGCGCACCGTGCTTTGTGGGTTCGGGCGGTCGGATGGTCCGGTTCAGGGCGGTCGAGACTGCTCGCGCACCGTGCCTTGCGGGGTCAGGCAGACAGATGGACCGTTTCATGGCGGATGGCATGGCTTGGGCTGGCCGCGCACCGTGCCGTGCAGGATCAGGTGGACGGACGGTCCAATTCGGGGCGGTCGGGACTACCCGCGCACCCTGCCTTGCGCATACGGACGGACGGATGGTCCGAGTCGAGGCTGATGGCACTTCCCGCGCACCCTGCCTTGCGCATATGGACGGGCGGAAGGTTCGAGTCGAGGCAGATGGCACTGCCCGCGCATTGCGCTGTGTGGGTTCGGCCGTACGAACGGTCCGTTTCGTGGTGGATGGCACAGACGGGGCTGCCCGCACACAGTGTCGTGCAGGTTCGGGCGTACGGACGGTCCGGTTTGGGGCGATCAGGACTGCCCACGCACCGTGCCTTGCAGGTTCAGGTGGACAGACGGACCGATTCGAGTCGGATGGCATGGCAAAGGGCTGCCCACGCACGTGTTGTGCGGGTTTGGACGAACGTACAGTCCAGTTCGGGGCGGATGGCCTGGCCGGGACTGCTAGCTCACCGTGCCGTGAAGGGCTGTCCGATTCGAGGTTGATTGCATGGCCGGGACTGCCTGCGCACCGTGCCGTGTGGGTTCGGACGGACGGACGGTCTAGTTCGGGGCGGATGGCATGACCGTGGAGGCCAGCGCACCCTGCCGTGTTGCTCAAGTGGATAGACGGTGCAGTTCGAGGCGGATGGCATGGTCGGGACTGCCCGCACTCCTTGCCGTGCGAGTTCGGGCGGACGGACGGTCTGGTTTTGGGCTGATGGCACGGCAGAGGCAGCCCGCGCACCGTGCCGTGGGGTTTCGGGTGGACGGATGGTCCGCTTTTGGGGTGGATGACACGGCCTGCACTGCCCGCGCACCGTGCCGTGCGGTTTCGGGCCGGTGGACGGTCCAATTCGGGGCTGATGGCACCACCCAGACTGCCCGTGCACCATGCCGTACGGGTTCTGGGCGGACTGACAGTCGGGTTCCGGGCGGATGGATAGCTCGGGAAGACCGACGGTCCAGCTTGTGGCGGCTGGCATGGCCAGAACAG
>JAYEPQ010000010.1:31330008-31362508 GCA_036321105.1 Dracaena cambodiana | reverse complement strand
TCGGGGCGGTCGAGACTACCCGTGCACTGTGCCTTGCTAGTTCGGGCGGATGGACAGACCAGTTCGGGGGCGGCCGAGATAGCCCGCACACCGTGCCGTGCACGTTCGAGCGGACAGATGGTTCGGTTCGGGTGGATGGCCATGCACATTCACTGTGCCATGCGGGTTCGAGCCTACAGACAGTCCGCTGGGGGCAGATGGCTCAGCGGGGACTGCCTGCGCACAGTGCTGTGCGGGTTCGAGCGCACAGTCCGGTTCGTGGTCGATGGCTCGGTCATGACTGCATCTCACCGTTCCGTGCGGGTTCGGGTAGCCCGACGGCCCGGTTCAGGGCAGATGGCACGGACGGTACTGCTCGTTCACCATGCCATGCCGTATGGACGAACGACGGTCCGGTTCGGGGCAGATGGCTCGGTCGGGACTGCCCGCATACCGTGCCGTGCTGGTTCGGACGGATGGACGGCCTGGTTCGGGGTGGACGGGACTGCCCGTGCACCGCGCCATGCCGGTTCGTGCGAGCGGATGGTCCGGTTCGGGGCGGAACTGCCCACGCACAGTGCCGTGCGGGTTTGGGAGGACGGTCAGTCCGGTTCAGGGCTGATGGCATGGTCAGGACTATCCGCAAACCATGCCATGCGGGTTCGGTCGGACAGACGGTCCTGTTTGGGGCAGATGTTAGGGAATGCACTGCCCATGCATAGTGCCGTCCGGGTTCGGGCGGACGGACGGTCCAGTTCGGGGCAGCCCGTGCACTGTGCCATTCGGGTTCGGGCAGTCGGACCATCCGGTTTGAGGCGGTCGGGACTGCTCGCGCACCGTCCCTTACGTGTTCAGGCGGAAGGACAGACCGGTTGGAGGCGGATGGCGTGGCCGAGGCTACCCGCGCAATGTACCGTGCGGGATCAGGCAGATGGACGGTCCGATTTGGGATGGTCGGAACAGCCAATGCACCGTGCCTTGCCCGTATGGGCCGGCGAACGGTCTGGTTCGGGCGGATGGCACTGCCCGCTCACGTGCTATACGTGTTCGACTGCACGCACGGTCTGGTTCATGGTGGATGGCGCGGACGGGGCGGCCCGTGCATAGTGCCATGTAGGTTTGGGCGGACGGACGGTCCGGTTCGGGGCGGTTGGGACTGCCCGCCCACCTTGCCTTGGGGGTCGTGCAGACTAACGGACCGGTTCGGGGTGGCCGGGACTGCCCGCGCACCGTGCCGAGCGAGTTCGGGCGGATGGATGGTTCGGTTCGAGCGGGATTGCCATGCCCGTGCACCATGCCATGCAGGTTTGGGCGTAAGGATGGTTTAGAATGGGGTGGATGGCCATGCCCTCGCAACGTGCCGTGTGGATTCCAGCAGACGGGCAGCCCGGTTCGGGGTGAAAGGCACAGCAGGAACTGCTTGCATAGCGTGCCGTGCGGATTCGGGCGGACAGACGGTTCAGTTCCGAGCGGCCGAGACAGCCCGTGCACCGTGCCTTGCAAGTTCGTGCAGACGGACGGACCGGTTCAGGGCAGCAAGGACTGCCCACACCCCAAGCCGTGTGCGTTCAGACAGACGGATGGACGGTTCGATTTGGGACGGATGGCCACGCCTGCGCACCGTGCCATGTAGGTTCAGGCATACGGATGGTGCGGTTCGGGATAGATGGCTATGCCCGTGCACCAAGCCGTGCAAGTTCGGGTGGACGGACAGCCTGGTTCGGGGCGGATGGCCCGGCAGGAACCGTCCGCACGCAGTGCGTCCGGGTTCGGGCGGATGGACGGTCTGGTTCGGGGCGGTCGGGACAGCCTGCGCACCGTGCCTTGCGGGTTCTGGCGAGCGGACGGTCCTATTTGGGGCAGTCGGAACTGCCCACATACCATGCCTTGCATATACTGTTTTACGGATGGACCAGTCCAGGGCAGCTGGGACTGCCCACGCACCGTGCCATGTGCGTTCGGGAAGACAGACAGTTCGGTTCGAGGCGAATGACCATGCCCACACACCGCGCCGTGTGGGTTCAAGCGTACAGACGGTTCAGTTGGAGGCAGATGCCACGACCGAGACTACCCACGCGCAGTGCCGTTTGGGTTAGGGCAGACATACGGTGCGGTTCGGGGCGGTCGAGACTACCCGCGCACCATGCCTTGCTGGTTCGGGCGGATGGACAGACCGGTTCAGGGGCGGCCGAGACAGCCCGCGCACCGTGCCATGCACGTTCGAGCGGACAGATGGTCGGTTCGAGGTGGATGGCCATGCACGCGCACCGTGCCATGCGGGTTCGAGCCTACGGACAGTCCGCTGGAGGCGGATGGCACGCCGGGGAATGCCCGCGCACAGTGCTGTGCGGGTTCTAGTGCACGTTCCGATTCGGGGCCGATGGCTCGGTCGGGACTACCATCTCACCGTTCCGTGTGGGTTCGGGTAGCCCGACGGCCCGGTTCGGGGCGGATGGCACGGACGGTACTGCCCCCTTACCGTGCCATGCCGTATCGACGAACCGACGGTCCGGTTCGGGGCAGATGGCTCGGGCGAGACTGCTCGCATACCGTGCCGTGCCAGTTCGGACGGATGGACGGCCTGGTTCGGGGTAGACGGGACTGCCCGTGCACCGCTCCGTGCCAGTTCGTGCGAGCGGAAAGTCCGGTTCGGGGTGGAACTTCCCACGCACAGTGCCGTGCGGGTTTGGGAGGACGGTCAGTCCGGTTCGGGGCGGATGGCACGGTCGGGACTATCCTCGAACCGTGCCATGCGGGTTCGGTCGGACAGACGGTCCTGTTCGAGGCAGATGTTATGCACTGCCCGTGCATAGTGCCGTGCGGGTTCGGGCGGACAGACGGTCCAGTTTGGGGCGGCCAGGGGCAGCCCGTGCACTGTGCCATTCGGGTTCGGGCAGTCGGACCATCCAGTTTGAGGGGGTCGGGACTGCTCGCGCACCGTCCCTTATGGATTCGGGCGGAAGGACAGACCGGTTGGGGGCGGATGGCATGGCCGAGGCTAACCGCGCAATGTACCGTGCGGGATCAAGCAGATGGACGGTCCAATTTAGGATGGTCGGAATAGCCAATGCACCGTGCCTTGCCCATTTGGGCGGGCGAACGGTCTGGTTCGGGCGGATGGCCTTGCCCGCTCACGTGCTATACGGGTTCGACTGTACGCATGGTCCGGTTCGGGGCGGATGGCACGGACGGTGCGGCCCGTGCATAGTGCCATGCAGGTTTGGGCTTACGGACAGTCCGGTTTGGGGCGGTCGGGACTACCCGCGCACCGTGCCTTGCATGTTCGGGTGGATGGACAGACTGGTTCGGGGCGGCCGGGACTGCCCGCACATCATGCCATGCGCATTCGGGCGGACAGACGGTTCGGTTCGGGGCGGATGGCCATGCCCGCGCACTGTGGCATGCGGATTCGAGCGTACGGATGATCAGCTGGGGGCGGATGGCACGACCGGGACTACCCATAGACAGTGCTGTGCGGGTTTGAGTGTACGGTCCGGTTCGAGGCCAATGGCTCAGTCGGGACTGCCAGCTCACCGTTCCGTGCGGGTTCGGCCAGATCGACCGCCCGGTTCGGGGCAGATGGCACAGACGGTACTGCCCGCACACCGTGCCGTGCCCTATGGGCGAACCGACGGTCCGGTTCGGGGTAGATGGCTCGGTCGAGACTGCCCGCATACCATGTCGCGCTGGTTTGGACGGATGGACGACCCGGTTTGGGGCGGATGGCAAGGACAGTACTGCCCACTCACCGTGCCGTGCCGTATGAGCGAACCGATGGTCCGGTTCGGGGCAGATGGCTCATCCGGGACTGCTCGCTTACCGTGCCGTGCCGGTTCGGATGGATGGACTGCCCGGTTCGGGGTGGACGGGATGGCCCGTGCACCTTGCCGTGCCGGTTCGTGCGCGCGGTCGGTCCGGTTCGGGGCGGGACTGCCCGTGCATAGTGCCGTGTGGGTTTGGGAGGACGGTCTGTCTGGTTCGAGGCGGATGGCACAGCAGGGACTATCCTTGCACCGTGCCGAGCGGGTTTGGTCGGATAGAGGTCCTGTTCGGGGCGGATGTTACGGAATGCACTGCCTGTGCATAGTGCCGTGTGCGTTCTGGTGGACGGACGGTCCAGTTCGGGGCGGTCAGGGGCGCCCCGTGCACCGTGCCTTGCAAGTTCGGGTGGTCCGACAGTCCAGTTTGAGGCGATCGGGACTGCCCGCGCGACATGCCTTGTGGGTTCGGGTGGACGGTCAGACCGGTTGGGGGCGAATAGCATGGTCGGGACTACCCGCGCACCGGGCCTTGCGCATTCGGGCAGGCATATAGTTCGGTTCGTGGCGGATGGCACTGTCCGTGCACAGTGCCGTGCGGGTTCGGGCTTACGGACGGTCCGGTTCGGGGTGGTCGGGACTGCCCGCGCACCATGTCTTGTGGGTTCTGGCGTACGAACGGACTGATTCGGTGCGGATGGCATGGCCGGGGCTGCCCGCGCACCGTGCCGTGCAGGATTAGGCAGACGGACGGTCTGATTCGGGGCGGTCAGGACTGCCCGCGCACCATACCTTGCACGTTCGGGTGGGTAGAAGGTCCGGTTCGGGACGGATGGCACGGATGGAGCTGCCCGCGCACAGTGCCATGCGGGTTCGGGCGTACGGACGGTCCGTTTCGGGGCGGTCGGGACTGCCCGCGCACCGTGCCTTGTAGGTTCGGGCGGACGGACGGTCCGGTTCGGGGCGGATGGCATGGCCGGGACTGCCCGCTCACCGTGCGGTGAAGGACGGTCCGGTTCGGGGTAGATGGCATGGTCGGTACTGCCCATGCACCGTACCGTGCGAGTTCGGGCAGACGTACGGTCTGGTTCGGGTAGTAATTTATATTGATTATATTTTAGTATTTTCACAATCATTTGAAGAGCATAAGAAACATTTACTACATGTATCTCAACTATTACTTGACAATGGAATTATTCTAAGTCCAAATAAAATTGTTTTATATAAAAAGGAAGTAGAAATTTTGGGAAAATATATAAAAGAAGGTCAAATAGAGTTACAACAAAATATATATACAAAATTAGAAGATTTTCCAAAACTTTTACTGCTTTAAAACAAATACAGAGTTTTTTAGGCTTGCTAAATTATGGTAGAAAATTCATTCTACATCTCTCTGAATTAGTACAAAATTTACAAGAAAAATTTACAAAAGAGCAAGCTAAGTATAAATTAGATACGGGAGAGCAGCCACGAAGATGGAATACCGAAATAAATATCTATTCAATTAACTCCTAAGGAAGAAACTGAAATAGAAAATATTAAGCAATTAATTACAACACAACCAATATTATATTTCCCTCAAGAAACAGAATTAGTAACACTCCAAACAGATGGTTCTGATCTATTTTGGGCAGGAGTAATAATTACTAAACAAAAAGAAATAGTAGTTTATACTTCTGGAAAATTTTCAAAACCACAACAGAAATATTCAATTTATGATAAAGAGCTACTAGCTATAAAACTTGCAATTAAAAGCCTAAAAATCTATTTACTTCATAGGAATTTTATAATAGAAACTGGTAATAAAGCAGTAGCGCAATTTTTAAAGAAAAGAACTATTAATAATTCAGAAGAAAGTATTATAAGAATAAGAATTGCTTTATATTTAGAGATTTATTAATATGATGTTAAATATATTGCTGGCTATACTAACTTCTTGGCAGATATTTTAACAAGGCCTCATCATGGATGAGGAAACAATACAAGAGATTAAGCAATTAGCGGACCAAGCAAAAGACCACTGGGAGAACAGACTGGATGGCAGTCTGTAATCGGGAAGAAGACCAAGGTGGACCCTTCTAAAGAGACGGAGATAAAGAAGACCCCAGCAATGGGAGGACAACAGATTACCCCAGCAATGGGAGGACAGCAGCTTTACCCTAGTAATGGGAGAAAAAACTACCCCAGCCATGGGAGAATCACAATTCCCACCATTGGGAATGATTATCTTACCTGGTTCCTCAGCCAGGTGAGAATTCCAACAGCTTCTACAACAGTACAGTCACAGAACAATGCATTAGCAGTGCAGAGGAGACTTCTTCGGAGTAAACCCTTTGCATCAGCGGTTGTACGGGACTGGTACAACCTGGAACTGAAGAATTCTAATGAGGTCATCAATAGCAAATTGAATGGATGCTATAGGTCCATACAATCTAATGATCTACAATCTGCTAAATACTGGTTATCCCAGATAGAGCAGATGGTTATTTCTATGGTTACTCACTACAACCAAGAAAGAGAAAAGGTGCAGAAGATTACAAAGTTTGTTCAAGAACTTTGTAAGTATTCAACCACAACTCAAAGCCCTTCATTAACACAAAGAATGGGAGAATGGTTCAGTGGAACCACTCAGGAGCAGCAACACCTCCGAAGAGTAATACAAGATCTAGACCTTTCAGATCTTGTAAGTTTGCCAATTCAAGATTTCTGCTCATTACTTGAAATCTGTCAGGTTAATACAGAAAAGTCAAGACAGCTGGAAGTAGAGCTTACAGTTCATAAGATGATTAATTTTAATCTACAAAATTTGATCGGAGATGAACAACTGAAAGCTTTCTTCAAACAGCTTGAGGCAACAGATATCATTTCCCTGTTACAAGAAAATGATCTTATCTGGAACAAAAACAAATCACCTCGAATTATTACATGCTACCAGGACATCAAGGGATGCCAGAAGCCAATTTCCATAGGCTTAGTTCATGAAGTCTATGTGAATAGCAATCATCCTGAGGAATATGAGACAATTCTGCCACCAATTTGTAACCAAAGAGTCAGAGCATATTTCACCAAATCTCAAGTAAGTTTCTTCTTTCGTATCTGGAGTATATGGGAGGAAAGATAATACTTAAAACTCTACCTTTCAGTACAACTATGGGAACTTCATCATCACAACCATATTCCTTCTGAAGTATGCAACAATCTTCCTCTTCTGAATTTGTAAAAAGAAAATCAAAAGGCAGCAAAGGAGTTTTTTACTGAAGCTTATGAAAAGGCAGTATCCAGTGTTCATTCCATATAGATTGATGGAAATATTTTATTATTTGACTATCTTCTGCATTTGAACCATCAGAGACTCGTATACCCAAGGTATTAGAGTTTCTAGCTGGATTACAAGTTGGCAAGATAGGGATGAAGGCAAAAGAAGACTTCTACAAAGATCTTGATGAAGTAAAAGATAGTGAAATGGCAGAAAATGACAATGATAGAGACCAAGGTGATAATGTTCTGGATGAGGATTCACTTCAGAACATTATGCTTGATGATTAAGCGTGGTGGGCCCATAATAACACATGTGGGAGCGGCAGCTTAGCAAGATTCGCTTCTATCTTAAAGCTTCAATTATTGTACGAAAAGAAAAGATGCTTAATTATTGTTGCTTTACTTTTTAAAAAGTAGCTTTATGTAAAGGTGATGTGATATAAAGATTATGTGATCAAGAAGGAATCTTTCAGTAAACAATGAAAGCTATAAATAAAGGCTGAAGAGGAGGCAAAGGGGATCATCGAACCTTTCCTCATTTCTTTTCTTGTCAATTCTTTGCTTTCTGCTCTAAGGTTTCTTTAAGTTTTTCGGTAAAGTTCTCTATTTTTTGTAAAGTTCTCTTGACGCGCTCAAGAATCTCAAGACTGCACAATCATTTGAAGCGCATTAGAAACATTTACTACATGTATCTCAACTATTACTTGACAATGGAATTATTCTAAGTCCAAAGAAAATTGTTTTATGTAAAAAGGAAGTGAAATTTTGGGGAAAATATATAAAAGAAGGTCAAATAGAGTTACAACAACATATATATACCGAATTAAAAGATTTTCCAAAAACTTTTACTACTTTAAAACAATTACAGAATTTTTTAGGCTTGTTAAATTATGGTAAAAAATTCATTCCACATCTCTCTGAATTAGTACAAAATTTACAAGAAAAATTAACAAAAGAGCAAGATAAGTATAAATTAGAAATAGGAGAGCAACCACGAAGATGGAATACCGAAAAAATAACTATTTAATTAACTCCTAAAGAAGAAACTGAAATAGAAAATATTAAGCAATTAATTACAACACAACCAATATTATATTTCCCTCAAGAAACAGAATTAGTAACACTCCAAACAGATACTTCTGATCTATTTTGGGCAGAAGTATTAATTCCTAAACGAAAAGAAATAGTAGTTTATACTTCTGGAAAATTTTCAAAACCACAACAGAAATTTTCAATTTATGATAAAGAGCTACTAGCTATAAAACTTGCAATTAAAAACCTAAAAATCTATTTACTTCATAGGAATTTTATAATAGAAACTAATAATAAAACAATAGCGCAATTTTTAAAGAAAAGAACTATTAATAATTCAGAAGAATATATTCGAAGAATAAGAATTGCTTTATATTTAGAGATTTATCAATATGATGTTAAATATATTACTGACTATACTAACTTCTTGGCAGATATTTTAACAAGGCCTAATTTTGGATGAGGAAACAATACAAAAGATTAGGCAATTAGCGGACCAAGCAAAAAGACCACAAGGAGAACAAACTGGATGGCAGTCTGTAACTGGGAAGAAGACCAAGGTGGACCCTTCTAAAGAGAAGGAGATAAAGAAGACCCCAGTAATGGGAGGACAACAGATTACCCCAGCAATGGGAAGACAACAGCTTACCCCAGTAATGGGAGAAAAAACTACCCCAGCCATGGGAGAATCACAATTCCCAACATTGGGAATGACTATCTCACCCGGTTCTTCCAGCCAGGTGAGAATTCCAACAGCTTCTACAACAGTACAATCACAGAACAATGCATTAGCAGCCCAGAGGAGACTTCTTAAGAATAAACCCTTTGCATCAGCGGTTGTAAGGGCCTGGTACAACCTCGAACTGAAGAATCTAATGAGGTCATCTATAGCAAATTGAATGGATGCTATAGGTCCATTCAATCTAATGATCTACAATCTGCTAAATACTGGTTAACCCAGATAGAGCAGATGGTTATTTCTATGGTTACTCACTACAACCAAGAAATAGAAAGGTGCAGAAGATTACAAAGTCTGTTCAAGAACTTTGTAAGTATTCAACCACAACTCAAAGCCCTTCATTAACACAAAGAATGGGAGAATGGTTCAGTGGAACCACTCAGGAGCAGCAACACCTCTGAAGAGTAATACAAGATCTAGACCTTTCAGATCTTGTAAGTTTGCCAATTCAAGATTTCTGTTCATTACTTGAAATCTGTCAGGTTAATAAAGAAAAGTCAAGACAGCTGGAAGCAAAGCTTAAAATTCATAAGACGATTAATTTTAATCTACAAAATTTGATCGGAGATGAACATTTGAAAGCTTTCTTCAAACAGCTATCATTTCCCTGTTACAGGGAAATGATCTTGTCTTGAACAAAAACAAATCACCTCGAATTATTACATACTACCAGGACATCAAGGGATGCCAGAAGCCAATTTCCATAGGTTTAGTTCATGAAGTCTATGTGAATAGCAATCATCGTGATGAATATGAGACAATTCTGCCACCAATATGTAACGAAAGGGTCAGAGCATATTCCACCAAATCTCAAGTAAATTTCTTCCTCCGTATCTGGAGTATATGGGAGGAAAGACAATGCTTAAAACTCTACCCTTCAGTATTACTATGGGAGTTTCATCATCACAACCACATTTCTTCTGAAGTATGCAACAATCTTCCTCTTCCAAATTTGGAAAAAGAAACTCAGAAGGCAGCAAAGGAGTTTTTTACTGAAACTTATGAAAAGGCAGTATCCGGTGTTCATTCCATACAGATTGATGGAAAAATTTTATTATATGACTATCTTTCTGCATTTGAACCATCAGAGACTCGTATACCCAAGGTATTAGAGTTTCTAGCTGGATTACAAGTTGGCAAGATAGGGATGAAGGCAAAAGAAGACTTCTACAAAGATCTTGATGAAGTAAAAGATAATGAAATGGCAGAAAACGACAATGACAGAGACCAAGGTGATAATGTTCTAGATGAGGATTCACTTCAAAACATTATGCTTGATGATTAAGCGTGGTGGGCCCATAACAACACATGTGGGAGCGGCAGCTCTGCAAGATTGGCTTCTATCTTAAAGCTTCAATTATTGTACGAAAAGAAAAGATGCTTAATTATTGTAACTTTACTTTTTAAAAAGTAGCTTTATGTAAAGGTGATGGGATATAAAGATTATGTGATCAAGAAGGAATCTTTCTGTAAACAATGAAAGCTATAAATAAAGGCTGAAGAGGAGGCAAAGGGGATCATCGAACCTTTCCTCATTTCTTTTCTTGTCCATCCTTTGCTTTCTGCTCTAAGGTTTCTTTAAGTTTTTTTGTAAAGTTCTCTTTTTTCTATAAAGTTCTCTTTACGCGCTCAAGACTGGGTCTTCTTTATCTCCTTCTCTTTAGAAGGGTCGACCTTGGTCTTCTTCCCGGTTACAGACTGCCATCTAGTCTGTTCTCCCTGTGGTCTTTTTGCTTGGTCCACTAATTGCTTAATCTTTTGTATTGTTTCCTCATCCATGATGAGGCCTTGTTAAAATATCTGCCAAAATGTTAGTATAGCAAGTAATATATTTAACATCATATTAATAAATCTCTAAATATAAAGCAATTCTTATTCTTCTAATATTTTCTTCTGGATTATTAATAGTTATTTTCTTTAAAAATTGCACTACTGCTTTATTATCAGTTTCTATTATAAAATTCCTATGAAGTAAATAGATTTTTAGGCTTTTAATTGCAAGTTTTAAAGCTAGTAGCTCTTTATCATAAATTGAATATTTCTGTTGTGGTTTTGAAAATTTTTCAGAAGTATAACTTACTAATTTTTTTTTAGCAATTAATACTCTTGTCCAAAATAGATTAGAAAAATCTGTTTGGAGTGTTACTAATTCTGTTTCTTGAGGGAAATATAATATTGATTGTGTTGTAATTAATTGCTTAATATTTTCTTTTTCAGTTTCTTCCTTAGGAATTAATTGAATAGATATTTTTTCGGTATTCCATCTTCGTGGTTGCTCCCGTTTCTAATTATTTACTTAGCTTGCTCTTTTGTTAATTTTTCTTGTAAATTTTGTACTAATTCAGAGAGATGTGGAATGAATTTTGTACCATAATTTAACAGGCCTAAAAAACTCTGTAATTGTTTTAAAGTAGTAAAAGTTTTTGGAAAATCTTTTAATTTTGTATATATATGTTGTTGTAACTCTATTTTCCCTTCTTTTATATATTTTCCCAAAAATTCCACTTCCTTTTTACATAAAACAATTTTCTTTGTACTTATAATAATTCCATTGTCAAGTAATAGTTGAGATACATGTAGTAAATGTTTCTTATGCTCTTCTAATGATTGTGAAAATACTAAAATATCATCAATATAAACTACTACATAAGGAAGATGTCCAAATATTGAATTCAACCATTTTTGAAATACTTGAGGAGCATTTTTCAATCCAAAAAGCATTACTAGCCATTCATAATGTCCTTGGGGGCAACTAAATGCAGTAATTCTATAGTATCTTTATTGGCTAATTTAATTTGCCAAAAGCCTGACTTAGCATCAAATTTGCTATAATATTTTGACCCCTGAATTTATTTAATTAAGTGTTCAGCTGATGGTATAAAATATCCATCATATTTAGTATAGCTATTTAGCTTACGGTAATTTATTACCATTCTTACTTTTTCTCTTTTTTGTTCTGCATGATTTCTTACCATAAATGCAGCAGTGGAATGCGAACTCATACTTGGTTGTATTAATTTTAAATCTAATAATTCTTTGATTGGTCAGCAAATTCTTTTTTATCTATTGGAGATACCATTATATTGTTTACTCTTACTTTAGTATTTTTATATTGTTCTAATAGTTCTAAAGAACAATATCTAGGAGCTTTATCAAAATGTAATAAAGGATTATTAGTATATAATGGTTCTAAAATATTATGAATGATTTTTTCTAAGTCAGAGGCAATATGTACAGGATAAGTATAAATGGGTGGTAGTGAAAAATTATGATTGTGATTGTGATCAATTAATTGAGTAGATGATTCACCACACTGGGCTGGCGCAAAATGTGGTAATAAGGGAATAGGAAAAGGAATGCGAGGGATTTGTACATTGTAAAATTGAAAATAATGAGTATTAAATGGTGGGTAATAACGTAGATTATTCACTCCAAGAATACAGTCAATATCGAATTTTTGGGTTAAGAGGGCAAATTCAAAGGTATAAGATCGGTCACAACCATGAATATCAGGTATAGTAATTAGTAATTTTGCTTTATGAGTTATTTGAACTGGTCTACCCATAAAATCATTTAATCGTGCTTGTTTATCTAAAGGTATCCAATATTTTTGGGGAATAAAAGTATTTTGTATCAGACTGGCTTCTGCACCAGAATCAGCTAGAGCATGTATAGTAAATTCAAGCTCATTTTCTAAAATACTTGGTAAATGGACAGTTATTGGTATATATGGATATAGATATGTAGCATGCCTAAAGTTGTATCAGGTAATTTTATAGTTAATCTTGGATTTAAATGTTCTGAATTGTTTCTTTGGGCATCTAATATTTTTTGAGTCCTTCCTTCTAATGGTTTGGGCTCAGACTCTGTATCTAATGTTGGTAATGATGAATGACTTGCTCTTGCAGGTTCTATGTTAATGGGATTTGAAAATCTATAATTTGTAGTGCTTAAACTTCTAGGAGTGGATGGATTTATAATTGTAGTTGATATAATATTTCCAGATGCAATAAATGTTTCTACAGGAATATTGACTTTGGGTTTTAATGATTTAATGAATACTTTCATATCATTATCATAACGTAGATGCTTTGATATAATTTTGGTTGTATTACTTTTCCATTTCCAACTTCATATAATTTGATAAATTGCATTGGTGTAATTGAATTAAATGTTGATGTATCATTTAAGGCTAAACAATGTTTCCATTGAATGCCTAGTACTTTCGATCTAGGTAATAGTTCAATAACTTTAAAATTAATAGATAGTGTGCAAGCCTTTTCTATATTTTTATTGTCTAAACTGATGCAATAATCAGGATGAATATTATATCCAAATATTCTGTTTGCTAGATTGGATTTAGCTCCTCCTAATATACTATTCAGAGGGTTATTAATAATTCTTTCATCACAACATACTATCATTATTGGAGTGTCAATTCTGGATCTAAATAATCCAGTGATTTTAATTTGAATTAATCCTATATGTAGATACTTCATTTTTGGATAATTTTTACGAAATTTATCTATTAGCGCCATACTTATTAGTTTAACAGTTGTAAAATCTTCATCACCTTTTAATTCTATATTACCTTGCATTCTTTCAAATATATATCTATGTTTATTTAAAAAGAGTGATCTAAATTTTGGTGGTCTTTTATAAACATTGCCTTTTTCTGCATGTGGAATGGATTCTTTTAATTTATTTATATCTTCATCTGTAATTTCGAATTGTTCACCTTGCCTATGATCTAGACTTTATTGTGGTTCTATTTCTGTTATTTTATTCATATATACCCTATAATCATACATAGCGTCTTTTGATATTTGTCCAAATTCAATGTCAGGACTTAGAGGTGGAGATGTTAATTTTAACGAATCTGGATCAATTTTAATAAAAGGTAAGTCTTCATACTTATGTATTATTAACATTCCTATTGGTGTTCCAATTGGAATATAATAATCATGATTTTCTAAACTTTTACTTTTCATTGTTATTCTAACATTTTGTTCACACATAGATTCTATCATACAATAAGTTATAAATATATTTTTTATTGTATGATATCATATATTACTAATTTCTCCATAATATCCATAAGGAATTTGAATAACTAAGTCTAAATATATTTCAGTAGTTTGATATCTTTTTAATGCATAATTTCTTCCGGTATAAACTATATGACCTGGAGATTTTAACGATTCTCTTTTAGGTAATACTTATGTTCTTGTTAGGGGTATTATTTTTACATAATGATAAGTTTTATTTAAAGTAATCATGTTTATTTCTAAATTTTTAAAATCTGAATTACTTGAACTTTCTGTATCATATATAGTTTCAACTTCATAAATAGTTGAATATTCACTAGGAATTTCGTCAATAGTTATTAGGTGAATATCATAACTTTCTAACTCAGGTAAAATTATTGCTTTAATATTTAAAGGGCATTCATAGGCAAAATGTCCGTCTTTATCACATTTGAAACAATTACAGCCTTTTTTGAATTTTGATTTATTTTTAATGAATTTTTGTTTTTTTTAAATTTATTGGATTTTTGATATTTTCGTTTATATTCAGGTTTTCACTTTTTTCTAGATACTTTATATCTTTTTATTTTGATTTATATTTTCTGTACTTAGATTTCTTTTTATAAGGTTTAATACTATCATTATTGGAGTGTCACTTCCGGATCTAAATAATCCAGTGATTTTAATTGGAATTAATCCTATATGTAGATACTTCATTTTTGGATAATTTTTGCAAAATTTATCTATTTGCGCCATACTTATTAGTTTAACAGATGTAAAATCTTCATCACCTTTTAATTCTATATTACCTTGCATTCTTTCAAATATATATCTATGTTTATTTAAAAAGAGTGATCTAAATTTTGGTGGTCTTTTATATACTTCGCCTTTTTCTACATGTGGAATGGATTCTTTTAATTTATTTATATCTTCATCTGTAATTTTGAATTGTTCACCTTGACTATTATCTAGACTTTCATTATGTATTTCTTGTGGTTCTATTTCTGTCATTGTATTCATATATACCATATATTCATGCATAGCTTCTTTTGATGTTTGTCCAAATTCAATGTCAGGACTTAGAGGTGGAGATGTTTATTTTAACGGATCTGGATCTATTTTAATAAACGGTAAGTCTTCATACTTATGTATTATTAACATTCCTATTTGTGTTCCAAATGGAATATAATAATCATGATTTTCTAAACTTGTACTTTTCATTGTTATTCTAACATTTTGTTCAGACATAGATTCTATCATACCATAAGTTATAAATATATTTTTTTATTGTATGTTATCTTATATTACTAATTTCTCCATAATATCCATAAGGAATTTGAATAACTAAGTCTAAATATATTTCAGTAATTTGATATCTTTTTAATGCATAATTTCTTCCGGAATAAACTATATGACCTAGAGATTTTAAAGATTCTCTTTTAGGTAATATGTTCTTGTTAGGGGTATTATTTTTACATAATGATAAGTTTTATTTAAAGTAATCATGTTTATTGCTAAATTTTCAAAATCTGAATTACTTGAACTTTCTGTATCATATATAGTTTCAACTTCATAAATAGTTGAATATTCACTAGGAATTTCGTCAATAGTTCTTAGGTAAATATCATAACTATCTAACTCAGGTAAAATTATTGCTTTAATATTTAAAGGTCATTCATAGTCAAAATGTCCATCTTTATCACATTTGAAACACTTACAGCCTTTTTTGAATTTTGATTTATTTTTAATGAATTTTCGTTTTGTAAATTTATTGGATTTTTGATATTTTCGTTTATATTCAGGTTTCCACTTTTTTCTAGATACTTTATATCTTTTTTATTTTGATTTATATTTTCTGTACTTAGATTTGTTTTTATATGGTTTAATACTATCATTACTGGAGTGCCAATTCCGGATCTAAATAATCCAATGATTTTAATTTGAATTAATCCTATATGTAGATACCTCATTTTTGGATAATTTTTACGAAATTTATCAATTTGCGCCATACTTATTAGTTTTACAGATGTAAAATCTTCATCACCTTTTAATTCTATATTACCTTGCATTCTTTCAAATATATATCTATGTTTATTTAAAAAGAGTGATCTAAATTTTGGTGGTCTTTTATATACTTCGCCTTTTTCTGCATGTGGAATGGAAAAGTAATACAACCAAAATTAGTAAATATCAAACATCAACATTATGATAATGATATGCAAGTATTCATTAAATAATTAAAACCCAAAGTCAATATTCCTGTAGAAACATTTATTACATCTGGAAATACTATATCAACTATAATTATAAATCCATCTACTCCTAGAAGTTTAGGCACTACAAATTATAGATTTTCAAATCCCATTAACATAGAACCTGCAAGAGCAAGTCATTCACCACTACCAACATTAGATACAGAGTCTGAGCCCGAACCATTAGAAGGAAGGACTCAAAAAATATTAGATGCCCAAATAAACAATTCAGAACATTTAAATCCAAGATTAACTATAAAATTACCTGATGCAACTTTAGGCATGCTACATAATGTTAGACCTTAAGAAAAAACCCAAATTACATATCTATATACCAATAACTGTCCATTTGCCAAGTATGTTAGAAAATGAGCTTGAATTTACTATACATGCTCTAGTTGATTCTGGTGCAGAAACCAGTCTGATACAAAATATTTTTATTCCCCAAAAATATTGGATACCTTTAGATAAACAAGCACGATTAAATGATTTTATGGGTAGACCAATTCAAATAACTCATAAAGCAAAATTACCAATTACTACACCGAATATTCATGGTTGTAACCGATCTTATACCTTTGAATTGGCCCTCTTGCCCTAAGAATTCAATATAGACTGTATTCTTGGAATGAATAATTTACGTCATTACCCACTATTTAATACTCATTATTTTCAATTTGACAATGCACAAATCCCTCGCGTTCCTTTTCCTATTCCCTTATTACCACATTTTGCGCCAGCTCAGCGTGGTGAATCATCTACTCAATTAATTGATCACAATCACAATCATAATTTTTCACAACCACCCATTTATACTTATCCTGTTCATATTACCTCTGACTTAGAAAAAGTCATTCATAATATTTTAGAACCATTGTATACTGATAATCCTTTATTACATTTTGATAAAACTCCTAGATATTGTTCTTTAGAACTATTAGAACAATATAAAAATACTAATGTAAGAGTAAACAGTATAATGGTATCTCTAATAGATAAAAAAGAATTTGCTGACCAAATCAAAAAATTATTAGATTTAAAATTAATACAACCAAGTATGAGTCCGCATTCCTCTCCTGCATTTTTGGTAAGAAATCATGCTGAATAAAAAAGAGGAAAGGCAAGAATGGTAATAAATTGCCGTAAGCTAAATAGCTATACTAAATTTGATGGATAATTTATACCATCAGCTGAACACTTAATTAAACAATTTCAAGAGTCAAAATATTATAGCAAATTTGATGCTAAGTCAGACTTTTGAAAAATTAAATTAGCAAACAAAGATACTATAGAATTAATTGCATTTAGTTGCCCCCAAGGACATTATGAATGGCTAGTAATGTATTTTGAATTGAAAAATGCTCCTCAAGTATTTTAAAAATGGATAAATTCAATATTTGGACATCTTCTTTGTGTAGTAGTTTATATTGATGATCATTAGAAGAGCATAAGAAACATTTACTACATGTATCTCAACTATTACTTGACAATGAAATTATTCTAAGTCCAAAGAAAATTGTTTTATGTAAAAAGGAAGTAGAATTTTTGGGAAAATATATAAAAGAATGTTAAATAGAGTTACAACAAGATATATATACAAAATTAAAAGATTTTCCAAAAACTTTTACTACTTTAAAACAATTACAGAGTTTTTTATGCTTGTTAAATTATGGTAGAAAATCCATTCCCCATCTCTCTGAATTAGTACAAATTTACAAGAAAAATTAACAAAAGAGCAAGCTAAGTATAAATTAGAAACGGGAGAGCAACCACGAAGATGAAATATCGGAAAAAATATCTATTCAATTAACTCCTAAGGAAGAAATTGAAATAGAAAATATTAAGCAATTAATTACAACACAACCAATATTATATTTCTCTCAAGAAATAGAATTAGTAACACTCCAAACAGATACTTCTGATCTATTTTGGGCAGGAGTATTAATTGCTAAACAAAAAGAAATAGTAGCTTATACTTCTGGAATATTTTCAAAGCCACAACAGAAATATTCAATTTATGATAATGAGCTACTAGCTATAAAACTTGCATTTAAAAGACTAAAAATCTATTTACTTCATAGGAATTTTATAAATAGAAAGTGATAATAAAGCAGTAATGCAATTTAAAAAAAAAACTTTTAATAATCCAGAAGAAAATATTAGAAGAATAAGAATTGCTTTATATTTAGAGATTTATCAATATGATATTAAATATATTCCTGGCTATACTAACTTCTTGGAAGATATTTTAACAATGCCTCATCATGGATGAGGAAACAATACAAAAGATAAGGCAATTAGCGGACCAAGCAAAAAGACCACAGGGAGAATAGACTGGATGGCAGTCTGTAATCGGGAAGAAGACCAAGGTGGACCCTTCTAAAGAGGAGATAAAGAAGACTCCAGCAATGGGAGGACAACAGATTACCCCAGCAATGGGAGGACAGCAGCTTACCCCAGTAATGGGCGAAAAAACTACCCCAGCCATGGGAGAATCACAATTCCCACCATTGGGAATGACTATCTTACCCGGCTCTTCTAGCCAGGTGAGAATTCCAACAGCTACTACAACAGTACAATCACAAAACAATGTATTAGTAGCCTAGAGGGACTTCTTCAGAATAAACCCTTTGCATCAGCGGTTGTACGGAGCTGGTACAACCTAGAACTGAAGGATTCTAATGAGGTCATCTATAGCAAATTGAATGGATGCTATAGGTCCATTCAATCTAATGATCTATAATCTGCTAAATACTTGTTAACCCAGATAGAGCAGATGGTTATTTCTATGGTTACTCACTACAACCAAGAAAGAGAAAAGGTGCAGAAGATTACAAAGTCTGTTCAAGAACTTTGTAAGTATTCAACCACAACTCAAAGCCCTTCATTAACTCAAAGAATGGGAGAATGGTTCAGTGGAACCACTCAGGAGAAGCAACACCACCGAAGAGTAATACAAGATCTAGACCTTTCAGATCTTGTAAGTTTGCCAATTCAAGATTTCTATTCATTACTTGAAATCTGTCAAGTTAATACAGAAAAGTCAAGATAGCTGGAAGCAGAGCTTACAGTTCATAAGATGATTAATTTTAATCTACAAAATTTGATCGGAGATGAACAACGGAAAGCTTTCTTCAAGCAGCTTGAGGCAACATATATCATTTCCCTGTTACAGGCAAATGATCTTATCTGGAACAAAAACAAATCACCTCGAATTATTACATGCTACCAGAACATCAAGGGATGCCAGAAGCCAATTTCCATAGGCTTAGTTCATGAAGTCTATGTGAATAGCAATCATCCTGAGGAATATGAGACAATTCACCCACAAATCTGTAACCAAAGGGTCAGAGCATATTCTTCCAAATCTCAAGTAAATTTTTTCTTCCGTATCTAGAGTATATGAGAGGAAAGGCAATACTTATAACTCTACCCTTCAGTACAACTATGGGAGCTTCATCATCACAACCATATTTCTTCTGAACTATGCAACAATCTTCCTCTTCTGAATTTGCGAAAAGAAACTCAGAAGGCAGCAAAGGAGTTTTTTACTGAAGCTTATGAAAAGGCTGTATCCGGTGTTCATTCCATACAAATTGATGGAAATTTTTTATTATATGGCTATCTTTTTGCATTTGAACCATCAGAGACTCGTATACCAAACGTATTAGAGTTTCCAGCTGGATTACAAGTGGGCAAGATAGGGATGAAGGCAAAAGAAGACTTCTACAAAGATCTTGATGAAGTAGAAGATAATGAAATGGCAAAAAATGACAATGACAGAGAATAAGGTGGTAATGTTTTGGAGGATTCACTTCAGAACATTATGCTTGATGATTAAGCGTGGTGGGCCCATAACAGCACATGTGGGGGCGGCAGCTCAGAAAGATTCGCTTCTATCTTAAAGCTTCAGTTATTGTACAAAGAGAAAAGATGATTTAATTATTGTTACTTTACTTTTTAGCTATATGTAAAGGTGATGTGATATAAAGATTATGTGATTCCTTCTTATCAAGAAGGAATCTTTCTGTAAACAATGAAAGCTATAAATAAAGGCTGAAGAGGAGGCAAAGGGGATCATCGAACCTTTCCTCATTTCTTTTCTTATCCACCCTTTGCTTTCTGCTCTAAGGTTTCTTTAAGTTTTTCTATAAAGTTCTCTATTTTCTGTAAAGTTCTCTTTACGCGCTCAAGAATCTCATGATTGCTTATCAGAGCCTTGTTCGAGTTTTTGCTCTTCTTCTCTCTCTGTAAGTATTCTCTTTTCATTATAGGTCTAGCCAAATCAGTTACACATGTTATTTTCCTAATTTCGTTAGACCTCTAGATACTGGAATCTTACACCATGATGTAGGGAACGAACCATGGTTGCGCTCTCTCTCTCTCTAAAGCCATGTTACAGGCTTGTGGTGGACTAAGGGGTCCTTGCAGCCGAACACTAAGATGAAAACCACTTTTAGAGGTAATATGTGCCGGAGGGAATAGGGTCAAAACGATACCCATATCTAGACAACTTAGGAAATAAGGAAAATAACATGTCTAAATTACAAGAACAGCTTACTACCATGTCGAAATCTGTAGTATTACCCGAAGCATATAACTGTCCTTATAATTTAGATTCACATGATTATATCATTCATCTTCCTAGTACTGGTACCTTAGAACATCAAAATAGCATGTTAAATTATATATCAGATCAACTTTTCACTCTGTCTAGAAAAGTAGATGCTTTAAATTTTAGTCCACGACAACCTATCTACTCTACTAATGAAAGATTTGGATCTGTTCGCATGCTAAGATTTTCTTCAAAAAACTTATGCCATATTGAACCAAAAAAAAGTCAATTATGATAACTATTTGCATTTTAAAAAATTACAGCAAAAAGAAATAGAAGGTACAATTTCTTCTAAAGAACTTTATGACTATTATGATAAATGTTCTGCTTCAATACAATATTTTACATCTAATGATACACCCTCTGATGAAGAGGAGAATTTACCCTCTAACGAGGAGCACATACCCTCTAACGAGGAGCACATACCCTCGGTTTCCGAGGAGGATTCTGAGGAGATACCTTCTTCCAACGAAGAAGAGCAAAATACTGAATCTTATTTTGTACATATGGAAACTGGAGAAACATCTTCTATTGTTCATCCACAACACCAAACTAGAAATCCTAAAGGAACAGATGAAAACATGTATTATAGGGATACAAATGAACCTTATATTAATTCATATATTTTTAAACAAAGTAAAAGACATCCTACAGTTACACCAAATTTACTCTTTAATGCAGACCATATACCTGCTAGTGAACTAAGAGACTATATAATTAATTGAAGTCAATTAATGGTAGGAACAAATACATTAATCCCAGATTCAGTCACTAATAAAGAATTTGTTTTACACGCCTGTGGACATTGGCAGGGAATAGCCTTAAGATGGTTAACCCAATATGAGAAATTATATCCCACACAAATAGCAGCTTTAAATAGTTACCCTACGAAAAAATATGCTTTACATAGTATTTGTAAATTATTATATGCAGATTTAACTGGAGAAGATCTAGCTGCAGAAAGTACTGATGAAAATATATTAATAAAAATGAAATTATGTAATATCTAGAAGAATTTGTAAATGAATACATAAGCTATATATTTAAATTAAATTCTATAGATAAAAAAATATTTTGGGTCATGGCATTTTTCACCAAATTACCTATACCTTGGGATACAATGGTAGAGAAAAAATATAATAATCTTAGATTATATAACTATACGGGAACCAAACCGGATTCAACGCACTCTACAGGGCTATTAAAAAAGGCCTTCATGGAAATAGTAAAGAAAACTTATCAATTACAAAAGGCTTCTAAGCAAATGGACAAAGATATACACAAATCAAACTTAAAAAGAACATGTTGTCCTAAATATGATGATGATATAAATTATCAATTCGGTTGTCCTCCCATATATGGATATAACAAACCATATAAAAAGAAATCTAACTACAGAAATTATAAATCAAAATCAAAAAGATATAAAGTCTCTAGAGAAAAGTGGAAACCTGAATATAAACGAAAATATCAAAAATCCAATAAATTTTAAACACGAAAATTCATTAAAAATAAATCAAAATTTTAAAAAGCCTGTAAGTGTTTCAAATGTGATAAAGAAGGACATTTTGCCTATGAATTCCCGTTAAATATTAAAACAATAATTTTACCTGAGTTAGAAAGTTATGATATTCACCTAGGAACTATTGACAAAATTCCTAGTGAAGATTCAACTATTTATGAATTTGAAACTATATATGAGACAGAAAGTTCAAGTAATTCAGATTTTGAAAATTTAGCAATAAACATGATTACTTTAAATAAAACTTACCATTATGTAAAAATAATACCCCTAACAAGAACAACAGTATTACTTAAAAGAGAATCTTTAAAATCTCCAGGTCATATAGTTTATTCCGGAAGAAATTATGCATTAAAAAGATATCAAATTACTGAAATATATTTAGACTTAGTTATTCAAATTCCTTATGGATATTAAGGAGGAATTAGTAATATAAGATAACATAGAATAAAAAATATATTTATAACTTATGGTATGATAGAATCTATGTCTGAACAAAATGTTAGAATAACAATGAAAAGTACAAATTTAGAAAATCATGATTATTATATTCCATTTGGAACACCAATATGAATGTTAATAATACATAAGTATGAAGACTTACCGTTTATTAAAATAGATCCAGATCCATTAAAATCAACATCTCCACCTCTAAGTCCTGACATTGAATTTGGACAAACATCAAAAGAAGCTATGTATGAATATAGGGCATATATGAATACAATGACAGAAATAGAACCACAAGAAATACATAATGAAAGTCTAGATAATAGTCAAGGTGAACAATTCAAAATAACAGATGAAGACATAAATAAATTAAAAGAATCCATTCCACATGCAGAAAAAGGCGAAGTATATAAAAGACCACCAAAATTTAGATCACTCTTTTTAAATAAACATAGATATATATTTGAAAGAATGCAAGGTAATATAGAATTAAAAGGTCATGAAGATTTTACATCTATTAAACTAATAAGTATGGCACAAATAGATAAATTTTGTAAAAATTATCCAAAAATGAAGTATAGACATATATGATTAATTCAAATTAAAATCACCGGATTATTTAGATCCGGAATTGACACTCCAATAATGATAGTATGTTGTGATGAAAGAATTATTAATAACTCTCTGAATAGTATATTAGGAGGAGCTAAATCCAATCTAGCAAACAGAATATTTGGAGTTAATATTCATCCTGATTATTGCATTAGTTTAGACGATAAAAATATAGAAAAGGCTTGCACACTATCTATTAATCTTAAAGGTATTGAACTATTACCTGGATCAAAAGTACTAGGCATTCAATGGGAACATTGTTTAGTCTTAAATGATACATCAACATTTAATTCAATTACACCAACGCAATTTATCAAAATATATGAAGTTGGAAATGGAAAAGTAATACAACCAAAATTAGTAAATATCAAACATCTACGTTACGATAATGATATGCAAGTATTCATTAAATCATTAAAACCCAAAGTCAATATTCCTGTAGAAACATTTATTGTATCTGGAAATACTATATCAACTACAATTATAAATCCATCTACTCCTAGAAGTTTAAGAACTACAAATTATAGATTTTCAAATCCCATTAACATAGAACCTGCAAGAGTAAGTCATTCATCACTACCAACATTAGATACAGAGTCTGAGCCCGAACCATTAGAAAGAAGGACTCAAAAAATATTAGATGCCCAAAGAAACAATTCAGAACATTTAAATCCAAGATTAATTATAAATTTACCTGATAAAACTTTAGGCATGCTACAAAATGTTAGACCTTAAGAAAAAATCCCAATTACATATCTATATACTAATAACTGTCCATTTAACAAGTATTTTAGAAAATGAGCTTGAATTTACTATACATGCTCTAGTTGATTCTGGTGCAGAAGCTAGTCTGATACAAAATACTTTTATTCCCCAAAAATATTGGATACCTTTAAATAAATAAGCACGATTAAATGATTTTATGGGTAGACCAGTTCAAGTAACTCATAAAGCAAAATTACCAATTACTATACCTGATATTCATGGTTGTGACCGATCTTATACCATGGAATTCGCCCTCTTACCCCAAGAATTCGATATTGACTGTATTGTTGGAATGAATAATCTACGTTATTACCCACCATTTAATACTCATTATTTTCAATTTGACAATGCACAAATCCCTCGCGTTCCTTTTCCTATTCCCTTATTACCACATTTTGCACCAGCCCAGCATGGTGAATCATCTACTCAATTAATTGATCACAATCACAATCATAATTTTTCACTACCACCCATTTATACTTATCTTGTTCATATTATCTCTGACTTAGAAAAAGTCATTCATAATATTTAGAACCATTGTATACTAATAATCTTTTATTACATTTTGATAAAGCTCCTTGATATTGTTCTTTAGAACTATTAGAACAATATAAAAAATACTAAAGTAAGAGTAAAGAGTATAATGATATCTCCAATAGATAAAAAAGAATTTGCTGACCAAATCAAAGAATTATTAGATTTAAAATTAATACAACCAAGTATGAGTCCGCATTCCTCTCCTGCATTTATGGTAAGAAATTATGCAGAATAAAAAAGAGGGAAAGCAAGAATGGTAATAAATTACCGTAAGCTAAATAGCTATACTAAATTTGATGGATATTTTATACCATCAGCTGAACACTTAATTAAATAAATTCAAGGGTCAAAATATTATAGCAAATTTAATGTTAAGTCAAGCTTTTGGCAAATTAAATTAGCAAACAAAGATACTACTGAATTAACTGCTTTTAGTTGCCCCCAAGAACATTATGAATTGCTAGTAATGTTTTTTGGATTGAAAAATGCTCCTCAAGTATTTCAAAAATGGATGAGTTCAATATTTGGACATCTTCCTTATGTAGTAGTTTATATTGTTGATATTTTAGTATTTTCACAATCATTAGAAGAGCATAAGAAACATTTACTACATGTATCTCAACTATTACTTGACAATGGAATTATTCTAAGTCCAAAGAAAACTGTTTTATGTAAAAAGAAAGTAGAATTTTTGGGAAAATATATAAAAGAAAGTCAAATAGAGTTACAACAAAATATTGTACAAAATTAAAAGATTTTTCAAAAACTTTTATTACTTTAAAACAATTACAGAGTTTTTTAGGCTTGTTAAATTATGGAAGAAAATTCATTCCACATCTCTCTGAAAAAGTACAAAATTTACAAGAAAAATTAACAAAAGAGCAAGCTAAGTGTAAATTAGAAACGGTAGAGCAACCATGAAGATGGACTACCGAAAAAATATCTATTCAATTAACTCCTAAGGAAGAAACTGAAATAGAAAATATTAAGTAATTAATTACAACACAACCAATATTATATTTCCCTCAAGAAACAGAATTAGTAATACTCCAAACAGATGCTTCTGATCTATTTTGGGTATGAGTATTAATTGCTAAACAAAAAGAAATAGTAGCTTATATACTTCTACAAAATTTTCAAAACCACAACAGATTACCCCAGCAATGGGAGGACAGCGGCTTACCCCAGATGGTTATTTCTATGGTTACTCATTGCAACCAAGAAAGAGAAATGGTGCAGAATATTACAAAGTCTGTTCAAGAACTTTGTAAGTATTCAACCGCAACTCAAAGGCCTTCTTTAACACAAAGAATGGGAGAATGATTCAGTGGAACCACTCAGGAGCAGCAACACCTTCGAAGAGTAATACAAGATCTAGACCTTTCAGATCTTGTAAGTTTGCCAATTCAAGATTTCTGATCATTACATGAAATCTGTCAGGTTTATACAGAAAAGTCAAGACAGTTAGAAGCAGAGCTTACAGTTCATAAGATGATTAATTTTAATCTACAAAATTTGATCGGAGATGAACAACTGAAAGCTTTCTTCAAACAACTTGAGGCAACAGATATCATTTCCCTGTTATAGGCAAATGATCTTTTCTGGAACAAAAACAAATCACCTCGAATTATTACATGCTACCAGGACATCAAGGGATGCCAGAAGTCAATTTCCATAGGCTTAGTTCATGAAGTCTATGTGAATAGCAATCATCCTGAGGAATATGAGACACTTCTGCCACCAATATGTAACCAAAGGGTCAGAGCATATTCCACCAAATCTCAAGTAAATTTCTTCTTCCGTATATGGAGTATATGGGCGAAAAGACAATACTTAAAACTCTACCCTTCAGTACAACTATGTGAGCTTCATCATCACAACCATATTCCTTCTGAAGTATGCAACAATCTTCCTCTTCTGAATTTGGAAAATGAAACTCAGAAGGCAGCAAAGGAGTTTTTTACTGAAGCTTATGAAAAGGCAGTATCCGGTGTTCATTCCATATACATTGATGGAAATATTTTATTATATGACTATCTTTTTGCATTTGAACCATCAAAGACTCGTATACCCAAGGTATTAGAGTTTCTAGCTGGATTACAAGTTGGCAAGATAGGGATGAAGGCAAAAGAAGACTTCTACAAAGATCTTGATGAAGTAGAAGATAATGAAATGGCAGAAAATGACAATGACAGAGACCAAGGTGATAATGTTCTGTATGAGGATTCACTTCAAAACATTATGCTTGATGATTAAGCGTGGTGGGCCCATAACAACATATGTGAGAGCGGCAGCTCAGCAAGATTCGCTTCTATCTTAAAGCTTCAATTATTGTACAAAAAGAAAAGATGATTTAATCATTGTTACTTTACTTTTTAAAAAGTAGCTATATGTAAAGGTGATGTGATATAAAGATTATGTGATTCCTTCTTATCAAGAAGGAATCTTTCTGTAAACAATGAAAGCTATAAATAAAGGCTGAAGAGGAGGTAAAGGGGATCATCGAACCTTTCCTCATTTCTTTTCTTGTCCATCCTTTTGCTTCTGCTCTAAGGTTTCTTTAAGTTTTTCTGTAAAGTGTTTTCTGTAAAGTTCTCTTTACACGCTCAAGAATCTCAAGAATCTCAAGGCTGAGCCATCGAGTCTTTGAACGCAAGTTGCGCCCGAGGCTATTCGGCCGAGGGCATGCCTGCCTGGGCGTCCTGCCTCGCGTCGCTCCGCGCACCCTTAGCCACCCTTCGAGCAGGGGTGGTGGTGGGCGCAGATGCGGAGATTGGGCCCCCATGCCTTGCGATGCGGTGGGCTGAAGTGCAGGCTGCCGGCCTGGAATGGATGCAGCGAGTGGTGGACGGACACGTACGGCGCCAGACGCTGCCTCCGCCCCCGGCTGTAGCAGTGCATGCAAGGAACCAACGCTGTCGGGTGCGCTCGTACGCGCCCCTCGGAACCCGACCCCAGGTCAGGTGGGGCCACCCGCTGAGCATAAGCATATTAGTAAGTGGAGGAGAAGAAACTTATGAGGATTCCCCTAGTAACGACAAGCGAACTGGGAAGAGCCCAGCATGGGAATCGGGCAACTGCACTGCCCGAAATATAGTCTGGAGAAGCGTCCTCAGCGATGGACCGGGCCCAAGTCCTCTGGAAAGAGGCGCCAGGGAGGGTGAGAGCCCTATCCGGCCCAGACCCTGCCGCACCACGAGGCGCTGTCGGCGAGTCGGGTTGTTTGGGAATGCAGTCCCAAGCAGGCAGTAAATTCCGTCCAAGGCTAAATAGTGGCGAGAGACTGATAGCGAACAAGTGCCGCGAGGGAAAGATGAAAATGACTTTGAAAAGAGAGTCAAAGAGTGCTTGAAATTGTCGGGAGGAAAGCTGATGGAGGCCGGTGATGCTCGTCGGCTGGATGCGGAAAGGCCCATGCGGGGCTGGTCCGCCGCTAGGCTCGGCACGCGGATCGTTGCGGGGGCGCCGGCGGCCCAAGCCCGGGCGGATGACCCCGCCAGCAAAAATGCTTCTGGCACAGCCGGAGAAGCAGTTCGTGCCGCCTCGGTGTGCCCCCTCTGGGGCACCTGCGCGCTCCTGGCACCGGCCTGTGGGCTCCCCATCCGACCCGTCTTGAAACATGGACCAAGGAGTCTGACATGCATGTGAGCCGACGGGCGTGAAAACCTGGAAGACGCAAGGAAGCTGATGGGTGGGATCCCCCTTGCCAGGTGCACCGCCGACTGACCCCGATCTTCTATGAAGGGTTCGAGTGGGAGCATGCCTGTCGGGACCCGAAAGATGTTGAACTATGCCTGAGCGGAGTGAAGCCAAAGGAAACTTTCGTGGAGGCTCGCAGCGATACTGACGTACAAATCGTTTGTCTGATTCAGGTATAGGGGCGAAAGTCTAATCGAACCATCTAGTAGCTGGTTCCCTCTGAAGTTTCCCTTAGGATAACTGGAGCCCACGTGCGATTCTATCGGGTAAAGCCAATGATTAGAGGCATCGGGGGTGCAATGCTCTCGACCTATTCTCAAACTTTAAATAGGTAGGACGGCGCGGCTGCTTCGATGAGCCGCGCCATGGAATCAAGAGCTCCAAGTGGGCCATTTTAGGTAAGCAGAACTAGCGATGCGGGATGAACCAGAAGCTGGGTTATGGTGCCCGCGCACCATGCAGTAAAGGTTTGGGCATACGGACGGACCTGTTTAGGGCGGCCGGGACCGTCCGTGCACCACCATGCAGTAAAGGTTCTAGCAGAGTGACGGCTCGGTTCGGGGAAGATGGCACAGCCAGGACCACCCGCGCACCGTGTCGTGCGGGTTCGGACGGATGGATGATCCGGTTCAGGGCAGTCGGGACGGCCCGTGCCGTGCGCATTTGGGCGGACGGATGGACTGGTTCGGGGCT
Organism: Dracaena cambodiana; assembly: GCA_036321105.1. Classification (NCBI taxonomy): domain Eukaryota; kingdom Viridiplantae; phylum Streptophyta; class Magnoliopsida; order Asparagales; family Asparagaceae; genus Dracaena; species Dracaena cambodiana. The sequence goes on along the minus strand of JAYEPQ010000010.1, from coordinate 31,333,573 downwards.
ACTGGGACTGCCCTCTCACCACACTGTGCACGTTCGGGTGGACGGACGGACTGGTTCGGGGCGGTCGAGACTGCCCGCACACCGTGTCGTGCGCATTCGGGATTACGAATAGATTGGTTCGAGGCTGCCGAGACTGCCCGCGCACCGTGCCGTGCACGTTCGGGCGGACGAACGGACTGATTCGGGGCGGCCGGGACTGCCTGCGCATCGTGCCGTGCATGTTCGGCCAAACAGACTGACCGGTTCGGGGCGGCCGGGACTGCCAGCGCATCGTGCCATGCATGTTCGGGCGGACGGACCGACCTGTTCGGGGCGGGCGGGATTGCTTGCGCACCATGCCGTGCGCATTCGGGTGGATGGATGGTCCGGTTCGAGGCAGTCAGGACTGCCCGCACACCGTGTCATGCGAGTTTGGAGGACGGACGGTCTGGTTCAGGGCAGATGGCATGGCAGGTACCGCCTGCACAACGTGCTGTGCGGGTTCGGGTGGACGGACGGTCCGGTTCGGGGCAGTCTGGATAGCCCGGCACCATGCTTTGTGTGTTCGTGCAGACGGATAGAACAGTTCAGAGCGGCCGGGACTGCCTGCGCATCGTGTCATGCATGTTCGGGCAGATGGATGTTTCGGTTCGGGGCGGATGGCCATGCCCGCACCTTGCATGTCCAGTTAGACGGACGGTCCTGTTCAGGGCGGATGTTACGGAACGGACTGCCTGTGCATAGTGCCGTGCAGGTTCGGACGGACAGACAGTCCGATTTGGGACGATCGGGGTGGCCTACCTTCCATTCCTTGCAGGTACGGGCGATCGGACGGTTTGGTACGGGGCAGTCGGGACTGCCCGTGCGCTGTGCCTTGTGGGTTCGGGTGGACAGATGGACCGGTTAGGGGCGGATGGCATGGCTGGGGCTAACCGCGCACCATGCCGTGCGGGATCAAGCGGACAGACCATCCAAATCGAGGCTGTAGGGACTGCCCGCACACCGTGCCTTGCCCGTTAGGGCTGGCAGACGGTCCGGTTCTAGGCGGATAGCATAGCCCACGCACCATGCCGTGCGGGTTTTGCTGTACGCACAGTCCGGTTCGGGGCGGATGGCATGGACGGGGCTGCTCGCACACAGTGCGGTGTGGGTTCGGGAGTACCGACGGTCCGGGTCGGAGCGGTCGGGACTGCCCGCGCACTGAGCCTTATGGGTTCGGGAGGGCAGATGGTCCAGTTCGGGGAGGATGGCATGGCCAGGGTTGCCCGCGCTTAGTGACGTGCGGGCTCGTTCATACAGACGGTCTGGTTCGAGGATGATGGCCCTGCTGAGACTACCCGCACACAGTGCCAAGTGGGGTCGGGCAGACCAACAGCGCGGTTCGGGGAGGATGGCATAGCCGGTACTGCCTGCTCACTGTGTTGTGCTGTATATACGGACCGATGGTCCGGTTCGGGGCGGATGGCATGGCCAGGACGGCCCGCGAACCGTGCTATGCCATTTCGAAAGGACGGAAGCCCAGTTCGGGGCGGACGGGACTGTCCGCTCATGGTGCCATGCCGGTTCGGGCGAACGGACGGTTCGGGACGGCCCGCGCACTGTGCCTAGCAGGTTCGGGCGGACGGACGACCCGGTTGAGGGCGTATGGCTTGGCCGGGGTTGACAGCGAACGGACGTTCCGATTCGTGGCGGTCGGGACTGCCCGCGCACCGTGCCTTGTGCATTCGGATGGGCGGACGGTCCAGTTTAGGGCAGATGGCACTGGCCGCGCACCGCGCCGTGCTGGTTCGGCCGTGCACATGGTTCGGTTTGGGGCAGATGGCACGAACGGGGCTGCTCGTACAAAGTGTTGTTCGGGTTCGGGCGTACGGGCGGTCCGGTTTGGGGCGGTCGGGATGACCCGCGCACTGTGCCTTATAGGTTTGGGCGGATGGACGGACCGATTCGGGGTGGATGGCATGGCAAGGGGCTGCCGGCGCACGTGCTGTGCAGGTTCGGGCGGACAGACGGTCTGGTTCAGGGCGGATGGCCTAGCCGGGACGGCCCACTCACCGTGCCTTGAAGGATGGTCCAGTTCGGGGTTGATGGCATGGCCGGGACTGCCTGCACACCATGCCGTGCGGGTTCGGGTAGACGGATTGTTAGGTTCGGGGCGGATGGCACGACCGTGGCAGCCCGTGCACCATCCTGTGCGGGCTCAGGCGGACGGACGGTGCGGTTCGGGGGTGGGGGGCACAGCCGGGGTCGCCCGCGCACCGTGCCGTGCAGATTCGGGCAGACGGACGGTCTGCTTTTGGGGCGGATGGCGCAACCTGGGTTGCCCGTGCACCAACCATGCGAGTTCGAGCCAGCGGACAGTCCGGTTCGGTGCTGATGGAACCGCCAAGACTGCAAGCGCACAATGCCGTGCTGGTTCGGGCGGACTGACGGCCGTGTTCTAGACAGATGGCATGGCCAGAACTGCCCTCGCACCCTGCCGTGCGGGCTCAGACGGTCCGACGGTCTGGTTCGTGGCGGCTGGCACGGCCGGAACAGCCCCTGCACCGCTCCGTGCGAGTTCTGATCGTGCGACGGACTGGTTCGGGGCTCCTTGCAAGGCCAAAACGACTGCCACCCCCCATGGTCGTGCTCCTAGGCTATTCGGTGTGGGTGGCACGGTTCTAGCCGAGTGCCATAGCTGCTCGGGCCGAGTGGCACGGCCAGAACAGCAAAATGGCCACACCATGCAGGCAGAACACCCCCCGTGCGCCCATGGCGCTCAGGTCTTGAGGGTCCATCCTCAAGAATTTCCACTTTTTCCACTATGAGGTTGCCCATCCTCTTTTGAAAAAAGTGAGCTAGCAGAGACCCTTGGGTTTGCATGGGACTAATTAAGGTTAAAACCGGTTCTAAGGTAGTAGGTGGGCAAGCAAATAGGAGCCATGGCACTGTCTAGGCATGGCTGGGGAAGGCCATGGCACAGTCTGGGCAAGGCATGGGTAGGCCATGGAACCGTCTGGGCATGGTAGGGGAAGGCCCTTTGGATCAGGTGGGAGGCCCACCTTGCCACGCACTGTGCCCTGGGGGCTGCTGTCCTGCCAGTGTCGCCGCCAGCCATCATTGGAGTTCCGGCCAGGTCCAGCGGAGACCTGGGCAAGCTAGTTTGGCCCATTTTGCTCGTTTTTGTCAGCTTTAAGGTGCTTCGGAGGCCGGTTCCACCCCGCCGGCCATCGCGGGAGTTCTGGCACCGCCTGGGCATGGCACGGGCAAGCCATGCAAAGTACAGAGCAGGACACTTTGGCTCGTGTGGGTGGCCCACCCTGCCACGTGGTGTGTCTCGGGGGGCAGCTGTCTGGCCAGCGCCGGCCATTGCCGGAGTTCCGGCCATGTCCGGCAGAGGCCCGGGCAGGCCGATTTGGCACGTTTTTCTCTTTTTTGTCATTTTGAAGGTGCTCGAAAGGCCGGTTCTGCCCCGCCGGCCATTGCTGGAGTTCTAGCCATGTCTGGCGGAGGCCCGGGAAGGCTGGTTTGGCCAGTTTTGCTCGATTTTGTCGGCTTTATTGTGCTCGGGAGGCTGCTTTGGCCCGTTTTTCTTGCTTTTGTTGGC
>JAYEPQ010000010.1:31317508-31327508 GCA_036321105.1 Dracaena cambodiana | reverse complement strand
CCGCGCTATACGGGTTCGGGCGGATGGACGGTCCGGTTCGGGGTGGATGGCCATGCCCGCGCACCGTGTTGAGCAGGTTCTGGCGGACGGATGGCCCGGTTCGGGGCGGATGGCATGGCCGGGACAGCCTGCGCAACATGTTGTGTGGGTTCAGGGGGACGGACGGTCCGGTTTGGGGCGGATGGCACGACAGGAACTGCCCACACAACGAGCTGTGTGGGTTCGGGCGGAGGGATGGTCCGGTTCGGGGCGGTAGGGACAACCTGCGCACCGTGCCTTGCTGGTTCATGTGGACGGACGGACCGGTTCTGGGCGGTCGGGACTGCTCGCGCACCATGTCGTGCGCGTTCGGGTAGACGGACGATTCGGTTCGGGGTGGATGGCCATGTCCGTGCACCGTGCCGTGCAAGTTCGGGCGTATGGACGATTCGGTTTGGGGCGGATGGCCATGCCCGCGCACCGTGCCGTGCGGGTTTGGGCGGACGGCCAAGTTCGGGGCGGATGGCACGGCAGGAACCACCTGAACACTATGCCGTGCGGGTTTGGGCGGACGGACGATGCACTTCGGGTAGTCTGGACAGCCCGCGCACTGTGCCTTGAGGATTAAGGCAGGCAGACGGCTAGGTTCGAGGCAGTCGAGACTGCCCGTGCACCGTGTCGTGCATGTTCGGTTGGACGGACGGACAGACAGGTTCAGGCCAGCTGGGATGGCCGGCGCACCGTGCCGTGCGCATTCAGGCGGATGGACGGACCGGTTGGGGGCGTACGGATGGTCCGGTTGGGGGCCATGCCCTGTTGGGGGCCATGCTCGGGGTGGATGGCCATGCCCATGCACCATGCGGGTTCGGGCGTACTGACGGTCTGGTTGGGGCAGTTGCTATGGCCGGGACTGCCCGCGCAGAGTGTCCTTTGGGTTCGGTTGGACGGACAGTCCGGTTTGGGGCGGCCGGGACTGCTCGCGCACCGTGCCTTGCAAATTCGGGCTGACGAACGGACCAGTTCGGGGCAGCTGGGACTACTCGCGCACCATGTCGTGCGGGTTCGGGCGGACAGACGGACCGGTTCAGGGCGAACGGGACTGCACGCGCACCATGCCGTGCACGTTCAGGCGGACGGACTGACCGGTTCAGGACGGATGGCATGGCAGGAACTGGATGCACACTGTACCATGCGAATTCAGGCAAACGGACAATCCAGTTCGGGGCAGTCGCGACAGCCCGCGCACTGTGCCTTGTTAGTTCAAGCGGGCAAACTGTCCGGTTCAGGGCAATCGGGACTGCCTGCGCACCGTGCCTTGCATGTTCAGTCGGACTAACGGATCGGTTCGAGGCAGGTGGGACTGCCCGTGCACCGTGCCGTGAGCATTCTGGCAGCCGGACGGTTCGGTTCGGGGTGGATTGCCATGGCTGCCGTGTGGGTTCGGGCGTATGGACGGTCCAGTTGGGGCAGATGCCACGGCCGGGACTGTCCGCGCATATTGTCATTCGGGTTTGGACGGACGGACGGTCCAGTTCGTGGCGGTCGGGACTGCCCGCATACCATGTCGTGCGAGATCAAGCGGAAGGACGGTTAGATTTGGGGCGGTCGGGACTGCCCGCGCACCGTGCCATGCGGGTTCGGGTGGACAGACGGACCGGTTCGGGGCGGCCGAGACTGCCCGCGCACCATGCCTTGCGCGTTCGAGCGGACGGACGGTTCGGTTCAGGGCGGATGGCCATTCCCGCGCACCGTGCCATGTGGGTTCGAGCATACGGATAGTCCGCTGGGGGCGGATGGCACGACCGGAACTGCCCGCGCACAGTGTCATGCAAGTTCGAGTGTACGGAAGGTCCAGTTTGGGGTTGATGGCTCGGCCTGGACTGCTAGCGCACTGTTCCGTGCGGGTTCGGGCAGACCGACGGCCCGGTTCGGTGTGGATGGCGCAGACGGTACTGCCCGTTCACCGTGCCATGCCATATGGGCGGACCAACAGTCCGGTTCGTGGTGGATTGCTCCGCCGGGACTGCCCGCGTACCATGCCGTGCTGGTTCAGATGGATGGATAGCCCGGTTCGGGCTGAACGGGACTGCCCGCGCACTGTGCCATGCCGGTTCGTGCAGTTGGACGGTCCGGTTCGGGACGGGACTGCCCGCGCACAGTGCCGTGCAGGTTCGTGCGGATGGTTGGTCCAGTTCGAGATGGATGGCATTGCCGGGACTGTCCTCGCAATGAGCCATGCGGGTTCGATCGGACAGACGGTTCTGTTCAGGGCGGATGTTACGGAATGGACTGCCCGTGCACAGTGTCGTGTGGGTTTGGACAAATGGATGGTCCAGTTCTAGGCGGTCGGGGGCGGCCCGTGCACCATGCCTTGTGGGTTCGTGCAATCGAAAGATCCAATTTGGGGCAGTGGGCACTACTTGAGCACCGTGCCTTGCAAGTTCGTGCAGACGGAAGGACAGGTTGGGGGCGGATGGCATGGCCTGGGTTGCCCACGCACCGCGCCATGCGGGTTCAGGCAGACGGACAGTCCGATTCGGGGCGGTCGGGACTGCCCACGCACCGCGCCATGCCGATTCGGGCGGGCGAACGATCCGGCTAGGGCTGATGGCACTGCCCGTGCACCGTGCCGTGCATGTTTGGCTGTACGCACAGTCCGGTTCGAGGCGGATGGCACTGACAGGGCAGCCTGCGCATAGTGCCGTACAGGTTCGAGCTTACGGACGGTCCGATTCGGGGCTATCGGGACTGCCCGCGCACCGTGCCTTGGGGGTTCAAGCGGATGGACGGACCGATTCATAGTCCGCTGGGGGCGGATGGCACGACCGGAACTGCCCGCGCACAGTGTCATGCAAGTTCGAGTGTACGGAAGGTCCAGTTTGGGGTTGATGGCTCGGCCTGGACTGCTAGCGCACTGTTCCGTGCGGGTTCGGGCAGACCGACGGCCCGGTTCGGTGTGGATGGCGCAGACGGTACTGCCCGTTCACCGTGCCATGCCATATGGGCGGACTAACAGTCCGGTTCGTGGTGGATTGCTCGGCCGGGACTGCCCGCGTACCATGCCGTGCTGGTTCAGATGGATGGATAGCCCGGTTCGGGCTGGACGGGACTGCCCGCGCACTGTGCCATGCCGGTTCGTGCAGTTGGACGGTCCGGTTCGGGACGGGACTGCCCGCGCACAGTGCCGTGCAGGTTCGTGCGGATGGTTGGTCCAGTTCGAGATGGATGGCATGGCCGGGACTGTCCTCGCAATGAGCCATGCGGGTTCGATCGGACAGACGGTCCTGTTCAGGGCGGATGTTACGGAATGGACTGCCCGTGCACAGTGTCGTGTGGGTTTGGACAAATGGATGGTCCAGTTCTAGGCGGTCGGGGGCGGCCCGTGCACCATGCCTTGTGGGTTCGTGCAATCGAAAGATCCAATTTGGGGCAGTGGGCACTACTTGAGCACCGTGCCTTGCAAGTTCGTGCAGACGGAAGGACAGGTTGGGGGCGGATGGCATGGCCTGGGTTGCCCACGCACCGCGCCATGCGGGTTCAGGCAGACGGACAGTCCGATTCGGGGCGGTCGGGACTGCCCACGCACCGCGCCATGCCGATTCGGGCGGGCGAACGATCCGGCTAGGGCTGATGGCACTGCCCGTGCACCGTGCCGTGCATGTTTGGCTGTACGCACAGTCCGGTTCGAGGCGGATGGCACTGACAGGGCAGCCTGCGCATAGTGCCGTACAGGTTCGAGCTTACGGACGGTCCGATTCGGGGCTATCGGGACTGCCCGCGCACCGTGCCTTGGGGGTTCAAGCGGATGGACGGACCGATTCGGGGTGGATGGCATGGTCGGGGCTACCCGCGCATCATGCCTTGCGCATTCGAGCGGGCATCGGGACTGCCCGCGCACCGTGCCTTGGGGGTTCAAGCGGATGGACGGACCGATTCGGGGTGGATGGCATGGTCGGGGCTACCCGCGCATCATGCCTTGCGCATTCGAGCAGGCAGATGGTCCGGTTCAAGGCGGAGGGCACTGCCCGTGCACTGTGCTGTGCGGGTTCGGCCATATGCACGGTCCGGTTTAGGACGGATGGCACGGACGGGGCTGCCCGCGCACAGGGTCGTGCAGGTTGGGGCGTACAGACTGTCCGATTCGGGGCAGTCGGGATTGCCCCCGCACCGGGCCTTGTGGGTTCGGGTGTGCAGACGGACCAGTTCGGGGCAGATGGCATGGTCGGTACTGCCTGCGCACCGTGCCGTGCGGGATCTGCCGAACGGACGATACGATTCACGGCGGTCGGGACTGCCCGCACATTGTCCCTTGCGCGTTTGGCCGGGCGAATGGTCCGGTTCGGGGTTGATGGCACTGCCCGTGCACCGTGCTGTGCGGGTTCGGCTATACACGCGGTCCGGTTTCGGGGTGGATTGCACTGCTCGTGCACCGTGCTATGCGGGTTCGGCTGTACACGCGGTCCGGTTCGGGGCGGATGGCACGGACGGGCTGTCCGCGCACAGTGCCGTGCGGGTTCGGGCTTACGGACGGTCCGGTTTGGGCTTACGGACAGGATTGCCCGCACACCATGCCTTGTGCGTTCAGACGGATGGACGGTCCGGTTCGGGACGGATGGCACTGCCCATGCATCGTGCCTTGCGGGTTCGGCTGTATGCATGGTCCGGTTCGGGGCGGATGGGACGGATGGGGCTGCCAGCGCACAGTGCTGTGCGGGTTCATTCGTACAGACGGTCCGGCTTAGGGCCGATGGCCTGGCCAGTACTACCCACGTAGAGTGCCAAGCTGGTTCGGGCAGACCGACGGCCCGATACTACGCGCTCACCGTGTCATGCCGTATGTGTTGACGGACAATCCGGTTCAGGGCAGATGACAGGGCCGGGACTGCCCGCATACCGTGCCATGCCGATTATGACATGTGGACGGCCCGGTTTGGGTGGACGGGACTGCCCGCGCACTGTACCGTGCCAGTTCGGGCGGGCGGACGGTCCTGTTCGGGGCAATCGGGATGGCCCGCACACCGTGCCTTGCAGGTTCGAGCAGTCGGACGGTCTAGTTCGGGGTGGTCAGGACTGCCCGGGCATCATGCCTTGTAGGTTCAGGCAGACGGACGGACCAGTTCAGGGCAGATAGCATGGCTGGGGCTGCCTGCGCACCGTGCCGTGCAGGTTCGGGTAGACGGAAGGACCGATTCGCGGCGGATGGCATGGAAGGGGCTGCCCGCGCACGTACCATGCGAGTTCAGGCGAACGGACGGTCAGGTTCAGGGCGGATGGCCCAGCCGGGACTGCCCGCTCACCGTGCCGGGACAGACAGGTCCGGTTCGGGGCGGATGGCATGGCGGGATTGCCCGCGCGCCATGCCGTGCGGTTTCGGGTAGACGGATGGTTCGGTTCGGGATGGAAGGCATGGTCGGGGCTGCCTGCGCACCTTGTCGTGCGGGATCGAGCGGACGGACGGTGCGGTTCGGGGACAGATGGCACAGCTAGGACTACCCGCGCACCTTGCCGAGCGTGTTCGGGCATGCAGACGGTCCGTTTTTAGGGCGGATGGCACGGCCTGGGCAGCCCGCGCACCGTGCCATGTGGGTTTGGACCGACGGACGGTCCGGTTCGGGGCTACTGGCACCGTTCGGACTGCCCACGCACCATGCCATGCGGGTTCGGGCGGACTAACGGTCGGGTTCCGTGCGGATGGCACGGCCATAACTGCCCTCGCACCCTGCCATGCGGGCTCGGGCGGACGGACGGTCCGGTTCGTGGAGCTGACACGGTCGGAACAACCCCTACACCGCTCCGTGTGGGTTCCGATCGTGCAACGGGCTAGTTCGAGGCTCCTGGCATGGCCAGAACGGCAGCCACACCGCTGGACGGTCTCCTGGGCTGTTCGGTGTGGGTGGCACGGTTCTGGCCGAGTGCCATGGCTGCTCGGGCCGAGTGGCACGGCCAGAACAACAATTCTAAGGCAAAATGGCTGCACCGTGCAGGCGGAACACCCACCGTGCGCCCAAGGCGCTCAGGTCTTGAGAGTCCATCCTCAAGAATGGCCACTTCTTCCACTTTGAGGTTTCCTAGCCGCTTTTGAAAAAAGTGAGCTAGCAGAGACACTTGGGTCTGTAGGAGACTAATTAAGGTTAAAACCTGTTCTAAGGTAGTAGGGGGCAAGCAAACAGGAGCCATGGTACCGTCTGGGCATGGCAGGGGCTGGCCATGGCACTGTCTTAGCATGGCATGGGCAGGCCATGGCCACGTCTTGGCATGGCAGGGGCCGACCCCTTTGGCTCGGGTGGGCGGCCCACCCCGCCACGCATTGTGCCATAGGGGGCGGCTGTTCCAGCCATGTCCGACGGAGGCCAGTTTGGCCCGTTTCACTCGGTTTTGTCGGCTTTAAAGTGCTCTGGAAGCCGGTTCCTCCCCACCGGCCATCGCCGGAGTTCCGGCACCTCTTGGGCATGGTAGGGGCAGGCCATGCAGTGTGCGTAGCAGGACCCTTTGGCTCGGGTGGGCGGCCCACCCCACTACGCGGTGTGCCCCGGGCGGCGGCTGTCCGACCGGCGCCGCTGCCGGCCATTGCCAGAGTTCCGGCCATGTCCGACAGAGGCCCGGGCAGGTCGGTTTGACCCATTTTGCTCATTTTTGTCGGCTTTAAGGTGCTCAAGAAGCCTGTTTTGCCCCGCCGACCATCGCCGGAGTTCCGGCCATGTCCGACAGAGTCCCGGGCACACTGGTTTGGCCCGTTTTGATCGGTTTTGTCGGCTTTATGGTGCTCGGGAGCTGGTTTGGCCCGTTTTTCTCATTTTTGTTCGCTTTTAGGTGCTCGGGAGGCCGTTTCGGCCTGTTTTGCTCATTTTTGTTGGTTTTTATGTGCTCGGGACGGCCCGTTTAGCCTGGCTTTCGGTTCTCGGGAGGCCAGTTTGGCTCCTTTTTCTTGGCTATTTTCACAGCGGAGCCTGTGGGGTGACCTGGGGAGGCCAGACCCCTTGGTCGCTCTCTTGGATTTTTCGTGCTCGGCAGAGCTATGTTGCGTGCGCACCGATGTCCCATTGCAAGTTGCTGCCCGAGCCATCCGCTTGGGCACGGCCGCCACGAGCATTCGGGCCTCGCAGGGCAACTTTCGTGTCAGCATGTGAGTGGTTTCGGTTCAGCATGTCCCGATGGGCCCCCTACCTCTGCGCAGCCGACCGCCGGTGCTGCTGTCCCTTCATTGGTTCGCACTAGCAGCAGTGTCCGCCTCGGTGCATTACCCCGTTGCCTGTGCAGCAAACCAGATTCCTTTAGATACCAATGTCGTCAGATGCTCCTGACCGCTCTCCTCCATACGCTTGATACAACGGGGGAGGCACACATGGGGGACCGCAACAGCCACCGAACGGTGGCTGTACGTGGCCGTCAGCTCCAATAGGCTGTTAAGGACTCGCCAGGGCTTGCTGGTCCTATGGATTTGAAGAGGGATGGGAGTCTGCTGCCCCCCGTTCCTCTACTCGATTGCGATTCAGCTACCTATGAATGAATGACGCTCCGCCTGCCGATGGCTTGTCCTCCCGTGCTCGGGGGGCACCCCGACAGTGTAGACGTCGTCGAGGGTGTGCTACCTGATCCTGCCAGTAGTCATATGCTTGTCTCAAAGATTAAGCCATGCATGTGTAAGTATGAACAAATTCAGACTGTGAAACTGCGAATGGCTCATTAAATCAGTTATAATTTTTTTGATGGTACGTGCTACTCGGATAACCGTAGTAATTCTAGAGCTAATACATGCAACAAAACCTGACTTCCGTAAGGGATGCATTTATTAGATAAAAGGCTGATGCGGGTTCTGCCCGCTACTCTGATGATTTATGATAACTCAACAGATCGCACGGCCCTCGTGCCGGCGACGCATCATTCAAATTTCTGCCCTATCAACTTTCAATGGTAGGATAGAGGCCTACCATGGTGGTGACGGGTGACTGAAAATTAGGGTTCGATTTCGGAGAGCGAGCCTGAGAAATGGCTACCACATCCAAGGAAGGCAGCAGTCGTGCAAATTACCCAATTCTGACACGGGGAGGTAGTGACAATAAATAACATTGCCAGGCTCTTATGAGTCTGGTAATTGGAATGAGTACAATCTAAATCCCTTAACGAGGATCCATTGGAGGGCAAGTCTGGTGCTAATAGCCACGGTAATTCCAGCTCCAATAGCGTATATTTAAGTTGTTGCAGTTAAAAAGCTCGTAGTTGGACCTTGGGCTGGGTCGGCCGGTCCGCCTTCCGGTGTGCACCGACCGTCCCGTCCCTTCTGCCGGCGATGTGTTCCTGGCCTTAACTGGCCGGGTCATGCCTTAGATAACATCACATGATTTCGGTCCTATTCTGTTGGCCTTCGGGATCGGAGTAATGATTAAGAGGGACAGTCGGGGGCATTCGTATTTCATAGTCAGAGGTGAAATTCTTGGATTTATGAAAGGCGAACAACTGCGAAAGCATTTGCCAAGGATGTTTTCATTAATCAAGAACGAAAGTTGGGGACTCGAAGACAATCAGATACCGTCCTAGTCTCAACCATAAACGATGCCGACCAGGGATCGGCGGATGTTGCTTTTAGGACTCTGCTAGCACCTTATGAGAAATCAAAGTTTTTGGGTTCTTGGAGGAGTATGGTCGCAAGGCTGAAACTTAAAGGAATTGACGGAAGGGCACCACCAGGAATGGAGCCTGCAGCTTAATTTGACTCAACACGGGGAAACTTACCAGGTCCAGACATAGTAAGGATTGACAGACTGAGAGCTCTTTCTTGATTCTATGGGTGGTGGTGCATGGCCTTTCTTAGTTGGTGGAGTGATTTGTCTAGTTAATTTCATTAACAAATGAGACCTTAGCCTGCTAACTAGCTATGCGGAGGCATCCTCCGTGGCCAGCTTCTTAGAGGGACTCTGGCCGCTTAGGCCACGGAAGTTTGAGGCAATAACAGGTCTGTGATGCCGTTAGATGTTCTGGGCCGCATGCGCACTACACTATGTATTCAATGAGTCTATAGCCTTGGCCGACAAGCCCGGGTAATCTTCAAAAATTTCATCGTGATGGGGATAGATCATTGCAATTGTTGGTCTTCAACGTGGAATTCCTAGTAAGCGCGAGTCATCAGCTCGCGTTGATTACGTCCCTGCCTCTGCACACACCACTCATCGCTCCTACCGATTGAATGGTCTGGTGAAGTGTTCAGATTGCGGCGACGGGGGCGGTTCGCTGCCTGCGACGTCGCGAGAAGTCCACTGAACCTTATCAATTAGAGGAAGGAGAAGTCGTAACAAGGTTTCCGTAGGTGAACCTGCGGTAGGATCATTGTCAAGGCTCGAATGGACAATCGTGAACCCGTCAACACTCCCGCATGGGAAGAGGGACGGCGGCATTCGTCCGCCTTACCCCGCCTCCTAGGGCACCCGTGGCCGGCCCTGTCCCGCCTCATTGCGGGACGGGCGGCTGGAACAATACCCGGTGCAGTGGGCACCAAGGAGCATTCACAGTCGGGGAGAGCACCGCATGCCGATTCTAGCATGCAGTGCGATCCTTCCATACAAGTCAAACTTTTACGACTCTTGGCAACGGATATCTTGGCTCTCGCATCGATGAAGAACGTAGCCAAATACGATACTTGGTGTGAATTGCATAATCCCGTGAGCCATCGAGTCTTTGAATGCAAGTTGCATCCGAGGCTATCTGGCCGTGGGCACGCCTGTCTGGGCATCATGCCTCGCGTCGCTCCGTGCACCCTGAGCCACCCTTCGAGCAGGGGCGGTGGCGGGTGCTGATGTAGAGATTGGCCCCCCATGCCTTGCGGCGCACTGGGCCGAAGTGCAGGCCACCGGCCGGGAACGGATGCAGCGAGTGGTGGACAGACACGTACGGCGTCGGACACTGCCTCTGACCTCGGCTATAGCGGTGCATGCAAGGAACCCACGTCGTCGGGTGCACTCATACTCGCCCCTCAGAACCCGACCCCAGGTCAGGTGGGGCCACCCGCTTAGCTTAAGCATATCAATAA
>JAYEPQ010000010.1:31245008-31315008 GCA_036321105.1 Dracaena cambodiana | reverse complement strand
GTTCGAGCAGATGGACGAACTAATTCGGGGTGGATTGCATGGCAAGGGGCTGCCCGCACACGTGCCATGCAGGTTCGGGTGGACAGACTGTCCGGTTCGAGGCGGATGGCCTGGCGGGACTGCCCGCTCACTGTGCCGTGACGGATTGTCCGGTTCGGGGCTGATGTAATGGCCGGGACTGCCCGCGCACCGTGCCGTGTGGGTTTGGACAGACGGACGGTCCGTTTCGAGGCGGATGGCACAGCCGGGGTTGCCCGCGCACCATGCCGTATGGGCTTGGGCGGACGGACGGTGCTGTTTGGGGCCGGATGGCACGGCTGGGACTGCCCTCGCACCTTGCCGTGCGGGTTTGAGCATGCAGACTGTCTAGTTCGGGGCAAAGGGCACGGCCGGGGCTGCCCGCGCACCGTACCGTGGAGGTTCGGGCGGATGCGCGGTCCGTTTCTGGGTCGGATGGCATGACCTGGGATGCCTGTGCACCATCCCGTGTGGGTTCAAGCCGGTAGACAGTCAGATTCGGGGCTGATGGCACTGCCCGGACTGCCCGCGCTTCATGTTATGCGGGTTCGGGCGGACGAACGGTTGGGTTCCGGGCCGATGGCATGTCCAGAATGGCCCTTGCACCCTGCCGTGCGGGCTCGAGCGAACCAACGTTCTGATTCGTGGCGGCTGGCCCGGCCGAAATTGCCCCTGCACCGCTCCGTGCGAGTTCCGGCCATGCAACGGGCTGGTTCGGGGCTCCTGACACGGCTAGAACGGCTGCCACACCCCCTGGCCAGGTTCCTAGGTTGTTCAGTGCGGGCGGCATGATTCTGGTCAAGTGCCATGGCTGCTCGTGCTGAGTGGCATGGCCGGAATAGCAATTCTAAGGGAAAATAGCCACACCATGCGGGCGGAACACCCCCCGTGTGCCCAGGGCGGCCAGGTCTTGAGGGTCCATATGAGGTTGTTCAGCCTCTTTTGAAAAATGTGAGCTACCAGAGACACTTAGGTCTGTAGGGGACTAATTAAGGTTAAAACCTGTTCTAAGGTAGTAGGGGGCAAGCAAACAGTAGCCATGGCACCGTCTGGGCATGGCAGGGGCAGGCCATGGCACTGTCTGGGCATGGCATGGGCAGGCCATGGCACCATCTAGGCATGGCAGGGGCAGGCCCTTTTGGCTCGGGCGGGCAGCCCACCCCTCCACGCGGTGTGCCCTGGGGGGCGGCTGTCCTCCCGGCGGCACCATCGGCCATCGACGGAGTTCTGGCCATGTCCAGCGGAGGCTCGCGCAATCCAGTTTGGCCCGTTTTGCTCGTTTTTGTCGGCTTTAAGGTGCTCGGGAGGCTAGTTCCACCCCGTTGGCCATGTCCGGCAGAGCCCCGGGCAGGCTGGTTTGGCATGTTTTGCTCGATTTTGTCGGCTTTATGGTGCTTGGGAGGCTGGTTTGGCCTGTTTTTCTCATTTTTGTTGGCTTTTAGGTGCTCGGGAGGCTATTTCAGCCTGTTTTGCTCATTTTTGTTGGTTTTTACATGCTCGGGAGGCCGGTTCGGCCCGTTTTGCTTGGCTTTCGGTGCTCGAGAGGTCAGTTTGGCCCCTTTGTCATGGCTATTTTGGCAGCGGGGCCTGCGAGGTGGCCTGGGGAGGCCAGACCCCCTGGTCTAGCAGGCTCTCTCAAATTTTTCGTGCTCGGCGGAGCTACGTTGCGTGCGCACCGATGTCCCACTGCGAGTTGCTACCCGAGCCATCCGCTGGGGCACGGCTGCCACAAGCATTTTGGCATGTGACTGGTTTCGTTTTAGCATGTCCCGGCAGGCCCCCTACCTCTGCACAGCCAACCGCCGGTGCTGCTGTCCCTGCACTAGTTCACACCAGCAGCAGCGTCTACCTCGGTGCATTGCCCCGTTGCCTATGCAGCAAACCGGATTCCTTTGGAAACCAATGTCGTCGGATGTTCCTGACTACTCTCCTCCGTACGCTTGATGCGGCGGGGGAGGCACACATGGGGGTCCGCAACAGCCACCGAACGGTGGTCACATGCGGTCGCCGGCTCCGATAGGCTGTCGAGGACTTGCCAGGGCTCGCGGGTGCTGTGGATTTGAAGAGGACTAGGCATCCATTGCCCTCGCTCCTCTACTCGGTTGCGATTCGGCTACCTAAGAATTAATGAAGCCCCCCTGCCGACGGCCCGTCCTCTCGTCCTCAGGAGGGCACCCTGGCAGCGCGAACATCGTCGAGGGTGTGCTACCTGGTTGATCCTGCCAGTAGTCATATGCTTGTCTCAAAGATTAAGCCATTCATGTGTAAGTATGAACAAATTCAGACTATGAAATTGCGAATGGCTCATTAAATCAGTTATAGTTTGTTTGATGGTACGTGCTACTCGGATAACTGTAGTAATCCTAGAGCTAATACGTGCAACAAAGGCCGACTTCCGGAAGGGATGCATTTATTAAATCAGTTATAGTTTGTTTGATGGCCTGTTTCGCTCTCCGGTCCGATTCCGGGGCAGCGGGGACTGCCCACTCAACGTGCCTTGCGGGTTATGGCTGACGGATGGTCCTGTTTGTGGCGGATGGCATACGGTATTGCCTGCGCACCGTGCCTCGTGGGTTCCAGCGGACAGAGGCCCGGGTCAGAGTGGATGGCACGGTCGGGACTGCCCGTGCACCGTACCGTGCGTGTTAGGGCGGACGGACGGACCGGTTCGGGGCGGCCGGGACTGCCCGAGCACCCTGCCATGCGCGTTTGGGCAGACGGACGGACCGGTTCGAGGCAGTCGAGACTGTTCGCGCACCGTGCCATGCAGGTTCAGGCATACGGACCGACCTTTTAAGGGCAGCCGGACTGCCCGCGCACCATGCCATGCGGGTTCAGGCGGACGGATGGTCCGGTTCATGGTGGACGGCCATGCCTGTGCACCATGTCGTGCGGGTTCTTGCAGACGGATGGGCCCGGTTCAAGGCAGATGGCACGGCTGGGACTGCCCACGCAGCGTGCCGTGCGGGGTTTGGTGGACGGACGGTCCAGTTCAAGGTGGTCAGGACTTCCTGCGCACCATGCCTTGCAAGTTCGTACAGACGAACGAACCGATTTGGGGTGGCCGAGACTACCCGCACACCGTACCGTGCGCGTTCGGGTGGACGGATGGAAGGTTTGGGGTGGCCAGGACTGCCCACGCACCGTGCCCTGCGTGTTAGGGCGGACGGACAGACCGGTTCGGGGCAGCCGGGACCGCAAGCACACCGTGCCGTGCGTGTTCGGGCGGATGGACAGACCGGTTCTGGGCGGCCGGGACTACATACGCACCATGCCGTGTGGGTTCGGGCGGACGAGCGGTCCAATTTGGGGTGGCCGGAATAGCCCGCGCCCCATGCCGTGCTGGTTTGGGCTGACGGACGGACTAGTTTGGGGTGGCCTGGACTGCCTGTGCACCCTGTCGTGCGCGTTCGGGCCGGCGGATGGACTAGTTCGGGGTGGCCAAGACTGCCCGCGCACCGTGCTGTGTGCATTCGGGCTGACGGACAGGCTAGTTCGGGGCGGTCAGGACTGCCCGCGCACCGTGCCATGTGCATTTGGGCAGACGGATAGTCTGATTCAGGGCGGTCGGGACAGCCCGCGCACCGTGCGTTGCGGGTTCGTGTAGACGGACGGACCGGCTCGTGGCGGACGGGACTTTTCGCGCATCGTGCCTTGCGCATTCGGGCGGACGGACGATTCAGTTCGGGGTAAATGGCCATGCCCGCACCCCGTGCTGTGCAGGTTCGGGCATACGGACGGTTCGGTTTGGGGCAGATGGCCATGCCCGCACACCGTGCCGTGCGTGTTCCGGCAGACGGATGGACCGGTTCTGGGTTGATGGCACGGCAGGAACCACCCGCACACCATGCCGTGCATGTTCGAGCGGGCGGACGGTCTGGTTCGGGGCAGTCTGGGCAGCACGTGCACTGTGCCTTACAAGTTCGGTCGGAAGGACGGACTAGTTCGGGGACGGTGGGACTGCTCATGCACCGTGCCATGCATATTCAGGCAGACGAATGGTTCTGTTCGGGGCGGATGGTCATGCCCGCGCACTGTGCCATGCGGGTTCGAGCGTACGGACGGTCCGGTTGGCGGCAGATGCCACGGCCGAGACTACCCGCGCATAGTGCCTGCAGGTTCCGACAGACGGACGGTCCGGTTCGGGTCAGCCGGGACTGCCCGCGCACCGTGCCATGCGCGTTCAGGCAGACAGACTGACCGGTTCGGGGCGGCCGGGGCTGCACGCACACCGTGCCTTGCGCGTTCAGGCGGACGGACTGACGGACTTGTTTTGGGCGGCCGGGACGGCCCGCGCATAGTGCCATGTGGGTTCAGACGGACGGATGGTTCGGTTCGGGGTGGCCAAGATTGCCCGCGCACCGCGCCGTGTAAGTTCGGGCGGACGGATGGACCTGTTCGAGGCGGCCGGGACTGCCCGTGCATCCTATCGTGCGCGTTCGGGGGGACGTACTGACCGGTTCGTGGCGGCTAGGACTGCTCGTGCACCGTGCCATGCACGTTTGGGCGAACAGACGTGCCAGTTCGGGGAGGCTGGGACTGCTCGCTCACTGTGCCATGGGCATTCGGGCAGACGGACGGACTGGTTCAGGGCGGCCGGGAGTGCTTGCACACCGTGCCCTATATGTTCGGGCGGACGAACGGACCGGCTCGGGGCGTCCGGGACTGCCTGCACACCGTGCCGTGCGCGTTTGGGTTGACAGATGATCAAGTCCAGTTCGCTGCGGGTGTACGAACGGTTTTGTTCGGGGCAGAGGGCCATGCCCGCTCATCGTGCCGTGCGGGTTTCGGCGGACGGACGTCCCGGTTCGAGGCAGGAACCACCCGCAAACCGTGCCGTGCCGTGCCGGTTCGGGCGGATGGACGATCCGGTTCGTGGCAGTTTGGATAGCCCGCGCACTATGCCTTGCGGGTTCAAGCGGGCAGATGGTCCGGTTCGGGGTGGTCGGGACTGCCCGCGCACCGTGCCTTGCATGTTCGGTCAGACGCACATACTGTTTTGGGGTGGTCGGTACTGCCCATGCACCATGCCGTATGCATGGTCCGGTTCGAGGCGGAGGGCACTGCCGTATGCATGGTCCGGTTTGGGGCGGATGGCACGAACGGGGCAGCCCGTGCGCAGTGCCGTGTGGATTCGATCGTACGGACAGTCCTGTTTAGGGCTGATGGCCCAGCCAGTACCACCTGCGGACAGTTCCGAGTGGGTTTGGGCAGACCGACGGCCCGGTACTACGCGCTCACCGTGCCGTGCCATATGTGCGGACCGACAATCCGGTTCGGGACGAAGGGTATGGTTACGACTACCCGCATACCGTGTGTTGCCAATTCTGATGGGCGGACGACCCAGTTCGGGGCGGACGGGACTGCCCGTGCACCGTACCGTGCCGGTTCGGGCGAACTGACGATCCGGTTCGGGGTGGTCAAGACAGGCCGCGCACCATGCCTTGCAGGTTCGGGCGGTCGGACAGTCCAGTTTGGGGTGGTCAGGACAGCCCGCGCACCGTGCCTTACAGGTTCGGACGGACGGACGGACCGGTTCAGGGCGGATGGCATGGCCGGGGCTGCCCGCATACCGTGCTGTGCAGGATCAGGCGGACGGATGGTCTGATTCAGAGCGGTCGGGATTGCCCGCGCACCTTGCCTTGCACGTTCGGGCAGGCTGACGGTCCGGTTTGGGGCAATGGGCACTGCCCGCGCACCGTGCCGTGTGGGTTCGGCCGTATGGACGGTCCAGTTCAGGGCGGATGGCACGGACGGGGCTGCTCGCGCACAGTGGCGTATGGACAGTCCGTTTCGGGGCGGTCAGGACAGCCCGTGCACTGTGCCTTGCAGGTTTGGGCGAACGGACAGACCAATTCGGGGCGGATGGCATGGCAAGGGGCTGCCCGCGCACGTGCCTTGCGAGTTTGGGTGGACGGACAGTCCGGTCTAGGGCGAATGGCCTAGTCGGGTCTACCTGCTTGACGTGCCGGGAAGACATTTCGGTTCGGGGCAGATGGCATGGCCGGGACTGCCCGCGCATCGTGCCGTGCGGGTTCGCACGGACGGACGGTCCGGTTCGGGACGGAAGGCACGTCCAGGGCTGCCTGCGCACCATGCCGTGCGGGCTTGGGTGGACGGACGGTGCAGTTCGGGGGCAGATGGCACGGCCGGCACTACCTGCGCACCTTGCCGTGTGGGTTGGAGGGCGGACGGTCCGGTTTGGGGCTGATGGCACCGTTCGGATAGCCCGCGCACCGTGTTGTGCTGGTTCAGGCGGACTGACGGTCGGGTTCCGGGCGGATGGCATGGCCAGAACTGACCTCGCACTCTGCCATGCAGGCTCAGGCAGACCAACTATCTAGTTCGTGGAGGTCGGCACGGCCAGAACAGCCCCTGCACCGCTCCGTGCAGGTTCCGATCATGCGACGGGCTAGTTTGTGTCTCCTGGCATGGCCAGGACGGCTGCCACACCCCACTGGCCGGGCTATTGGGCTGTTTGGTTAGGGGGCATGGTTCTGGCCGAGTGGCCCAGCTAGAGCAGCAAATCTAAGGGAAAATGGCCGCACCGTGCCGGCTGAACACCCCCCATGCGGCAAGGGCGCTTAGGTCTTAAGAGTCCATCCTAAGGAATCGCCACTTTTTCCACTCTGAGGTTGCTCAGCCTCTTTTGAAGAAAGTGAGATAGCAGAGACACTTGGGTCTGCAGGGGACTAATTAAGGTTAAAACCTGTTCTAAGGTAATAGGGGGGCAAGCAAACAGGAGCGATGGCACCATCTGGGCATGGCAGGGGCAAGCCATGGCACCGTCTGGGCATCGCATGGGCAGGCCATGGCACCCTCTGGGCATGGCAGAGGCAGACCCCTTTGGCTCGGGTGGGCGGCTCACCTCGCCAAGCAATGTGCCCCGGGGGGCGGCTGTCCGGCCGGCGGTGCCGCCGACCATCGCCGGAGTTCCAGCCATGTCCGGCGGAGGCCCGGGCAGGCCGATTTGGCCCGTTTTGCTCATTTTTGTCAGCTTGAAGGTGCCCCGGAGGCCGGTTCATCCCCGTCGGCCATCGCCGGAGTTCCTGCCATGTCCGGCGGAGGCCCGGGCAGGCTGGATTGGCCCGTTTTGCTCATTTTTTTCGGCTTTAAGTTACTCGGGAGGCCGGTTCTACCCAGCCAACCATCGCCGAAGTTCTGGCCATGTCCAGCGGAGGCTCGGACAGGCTTGTTTGGCCCGTTTTGACCGATTTGATCGGCTTTATAGTGCTCGGGAGGCTGGTTTGGCCCATTTTTCTCGTTTTTGTTGGCTTTTAGGTTCTCGGGAGGCCCTTTCGGCCTGTTTTGCTCATTTTTGTTGGTTTTTACGTGCTCAGGAGGCCGTTCGGCCCGTTTTGCTTGGCTTTCGGTGCTCGGGAGGCTGGTTTGGCCGCTTTTTCTTGGTTATTTTCGCAGCGGAGCCTGCGAGGTGGCTTGGGGAGGGTAGACCCCCAGGTCTAGCTGGCTCTCTCAGATTTCCATGCTCGGCGGAGCTACGTTGCGTGCGCACCGATGTCCAATTGCGAGTTGCTGCCCGAGCCATCTGCTTTGGCACGGCTACCACGAGCATTCGGGCCTCTCAGGGCAGCTTTCGTGTCGGCATGTGAGTGGTTTCGGTTCAGCATGTCCCGACCGCCGGCGCTGCTGTCCCTTAACTGGTTTGCACTAGCGGCAGCATCTGCCTTAGTGCATTATCCCGTTGCCTGTGCAGCAAACCGAATTCCTTTGGAAACCAATGTCATCGGATGCTCTTGACCGCTCTCCTCCGTACGCTTGATGCAGCGGGAGAGGCACACACGAGGGACCGCGACAGCCACCGAACGGAGGTCGTCCACTTCGATAGGCTGTTGAGGACTCGCCAGGGCTTGCAGGTGCTGTGGATTTGAAGAGGGTTGGGGCTCTGCTACCCCCCGCTCCTCTACTCGGTTGCGATTCGGCTACCTATGAATGAACGATACCCCGCCTGCCAACGGCCCGTCCTCCCGTGCTCGGGAGGGCACCCCAGCAACGCAGATGTCGTCGAGGGTGTGCTACCTGGTTGATCCTGCCAGTAGACATATGCTTGTCTCAGAGGGGAAAGTCAGGACAGCCCGTGCATCGTGCCTTGCGGCTTTAGACATCGGACGGTCCGGTTCGGGGTGGTCGGGACTGCCTGCACACTGTGCCTTGCACGTTCGAGCGGACGGACGGTTCGGTTCAGGGCGGATGGCCATGCCCGAGCACCGTGCCATGCAGGATTGGGCGTACGGACGGTCCTATTGGGGGCAGATGCCACAACCGGGACTGCCCGCACAAAGTGCCATGTGGGTTCCGGCGGATGGACGGTCCGGTTTGGGGCGGTCGGGACCGCCCGCGCACCATGCCGTGCGGGATTAAGCGGACAGACAGTCAAATTCGGGGTAGTCGGGACAACCTGCGAAACGTTCCTTCCGAGTTTGGGCGGACGAACGGACCGGTTTGGGGCGGACGGAAGGCCGATGGCCATGCCCGAGCAACCTGCCGTGCAGGTTCGGATGTACGGACGGTCCGGTGGGGGCAGATGGCAAGGCCGGGACTGCCCGTACATAGTTCCAAGCGGGTTCGGGCGGACGGATGGTCCGGGGCGGTCGGGACTACCCACCCACAGTGCCTTGCGTGTTTGTGCGAACGTACGGACCGAATCGGGGCAGCCGAGACTTCCTGCGCACTGTGCCATGCGCGTTCGGGCAGACGGATGGTTTAGTTCGTGGCGGATGGCCATGCCCGTGCACCGTGCCGTAAAGGTTCGGGTGTACGGACAGTTCGAAATGGGGCGGATAGCCATGCCCGCGCCCCGTGCTGTGCAAGTTCCTACGGACGAGCTGCCCGGTTCGGGGTGGATGGCACGGCAAGAACTGCCTGCATACCGTGCTGTGCGGGTTTGGGCAGACAGATGGTCTAGTTCGGAGCGGTCGGGATAGCCCGTGCACCGTGCCTTGCGGGTACGTGCAAGCAGACGGACTGGTTCGGGGCGGCTAGAATGCCTGCGCACCATGTCGTGCACATTCGGGCGGACGAACGGACCGGTTCGGGGTGGATGGCCATGCCCGTGCATCGTGTCGTGCATGTTCGGGCGTACGGACAGTTCGGTTCAGGGTGGATGGCTATGACCGCGCACCATGCTGCGCAGGTTCCGGCAGACGGACGACCCGATTTGGGGCGGATGGCATGGCAGGAACCAGCCACACACTGTATCATGCTAGTTCAGGCGGACAGGCGTTCCAGTTTGGGGCAGTCGGGACTACCCGCGCACCGTGCCTTGCATGTTCGGGGTACGGACGGGCCGATGTGGGGCGACCGAGACTACCGCACACCGTATCATGCGCGTTCGGACGGATGGACGGTTTGGTTCGGGGCGGATGGCCATGCCCACGCACCATGCTGTACAGGTTCGGGCACACGGATGGTCCGGTTGGGGGCAGATGCCACGGCCGGGACTGCCCGTGCACAGTGCCGCTCGGGTTCGGGCAGTCAGACATTCCGATTTGGGGCAGTCGGGACTGCCCACGCACTTTGCTGTGCGTGATCTGGTAGACGGACTGTCTAATTTGGGGCAGCCAGGACTTCCTGTGAACCATGCCTTGCGGGTTCGGGAGGACGGGCGAACCGGTTTGGGGCGGCCGGGACTGCCTGCGCACCGTACCATGCGCATTCGGGCGGACGGACGGTTCGGTTCGGGGCGGATGGCCATGCCCACGCATTGTGCCATGCGGGTTCGAGCGTACGGACGGTCCGCTGGGGGTATGGCACGGCCGGGACTGCCCTCATATAGTGTCGTGCTAGTTCGAGCATACGGACGGTCCAATCAAGGCCAATGGCATGGTCGGGATTGCCAGTGCATCGTTCCGTGCGAGTTCGGGCTGACCGACGGTCCGGTTCGAGGCAGGATGGCTAGGCTGGGATGGCCCACATACCGTGTTGTGCCTGTTCGAATGTACGGATGGCCCGGTTCGTGGCGGACCGGACTACCCGGTTCGTGCCGTGCCGGTTCATGTTGGCAGACGGTCCGGTTAGGGGCGAAACTGCCCATGCATAGTGTCGTGTGGGTTCGCTCGGACGGTCGGTCCGGTTCGGAGCGGATGGCACGGCCGGGACTATCCTCGTACCGTGCCATGCGGGTTCTGTCAGACGGACAGTCCTGTTCAGGGCGGATGTTATAGAACGGACTGCCCGTGCACAGTGCCATGCGGGATCGGGCAGACGGACAGTCCAGTTCGGGGCGGTCGGGGCGGCCCACGCACCATACCTTGCAGGTTCGGGCGGTCGAACGGTCCTGTTCGTGGCTGTCGGGACTGCCCGTGCACCGTGCTTGGTGGGTTTGGGCCGACGGACGGACGGTTCAGTGCGAATGCCATGGCCGGTGTGTTAGCAGTGAAAATTTCTTAGTAAATAGAATTTTCCACAACAGAACACGGAGCTAACTCTATAGCTCCGCGTTTAGCTATTTTAGCCTCGCGTTTGAGCAAAATGAGGAGCTATTCAATAGCTCCGCGTTCTGGTTGCTTAGCTTTGCGTTTTGGTGCGATTAGCTACGCGTGAGCAGATAAACCAGAATCTTAAATAGATTGAGATTAAGATTTGGGCTTATCTAAATACCCAAATTAAGTTCGATCAGAACTCTAAATCAAGAGATTTAAATCAAAACTTAGATATTTGATTGGAATCCTTGATGAGTACAAATTCTATTTAGATAGAAACTCTCAAATTATCCTAAGGCTATAAATACTCTCTTGAGGAAGCTTTAGGGAATCTTTTGGAAGTATTTGTGAAGTTCGAGTTACGCGTGAGAGCCTTGAACGAATCAAGACCAGAAAAGATCATCCAAAATCGGCCGGCATCTTCTTCATCAAGAGCAAGAAGACCATCGTCGTCAGATCGTCCAAAGGAGCTCCTTAGATAGATCCCATCGCCACATAGATCGCACAATTCATTGTAAAAGAGAGCGATAGATTATAAATCCTCTCGTTTGTTCTTTTCTTGTTCACTTTCGTTGTAATCTAAGTTGAATTCAATGGAAGGAAAGCAACAAATTTCTGCTGCAAACAAACTGGCGACCACAGTGGGAGAAATCTCTTTCACCAAAGAAGAGATCGTGGCACAATCTGACATCGAGAGGATCGGATCCGACGTGGATATGCTAGTCATTGAAATCAACCAGTAGAAGTACGAGTATCTCTCCTCTGAGTCAGGTAACCTGACCGAAACGCAGCGCTATTGTCGCATGCGCTCCAATACCCGTAAATCGGGTAAGCGGGAGTCCACCGTTAATCGGGAACTTGTGGAGACCGTGGCCATAGAGCAGTCGTTTGGGCAGGAAACCCTACCTCAGGATGGTCCCTCTACTGTAGAAGAAGGCTCGGGAACTAGATTAACCAGAACCCAACTCCGGAACAAAAATCGAAGGGCTAGGCGAAAAGCACTTAGAGCCCGCGTTAAACACGAGGCTATTCTGGAAACAGAACACGAGGCTACAGCACCGCGCGAACTGGCTTGCGTTAATCGCAAGACCAGTCAGTATCGCGTTAAACGCGAAACTGCAACTTGCTTAAATCGCAAGGACAAGCCAGCGTGTGATTCTCCATGCAACGCTATTCTATCAGGACTTAAAACCAGAGAAGCTCGTGTTAATCGTGAGGATAAAATTTCCTTAAAGTCAGCATGTAATTCTCCACGCGAGGCTATTACTGAGCCTAGCGATAAAAGCAAAGCCAGTAAGATTTGCGTTAATCACAAAATTTCTAACACTCGCATTAATCGTGAGGATAAAATCTCCTTCGAGCCAGCGTGTGATTCTCCATGCGAGGCTATTACTGAGCTTAGCGTATCAAAAAGTGAAGCCAGTATAACTTGCGATAAACGCAAGATCATTATCACCCACAGTAATCGCAAGGATAAAGTTTCCCTAGAGCCAGGTATGATTCTCTACGCGAATACTGAGCTTAGCGATAAACGCGAAGCCAGTAATACTTGCGTTAATCGCAAGATTCCTCAATTCCGCGTAAATCGCGAAGATGAGTGGAAAATTTGCAGTAGTCGTAAAAATCGGGTTAAACGCGAAGTTATGACTTGCAATCGCAAGAATAAGCTAGCGTGCAAGAATTTTCTTCCACGCGGGGCTAAGATTCCAGAAGACAAACTTCTGCAAAGACGTCAAATCAGCGTAAAACGCGAGGCTAGCGTATCCAAACGCGATGCTATTTTTCAGCCCCGTGTATCAAAACGCAAAGCTACTTCTCAGCTCCGCGTGTCAAAATGCGAAGCTACTGCTTAGCTCCGCGTAAATCAACCAGAATACAAAATCGGGGTTGATCACCACACTAGTGGACCAGAACTGGACTCCAGTGATCTCAAGAAGCTTCACCAGGTTCCTAGACCCTCTCAACAACTAGGTGGCCCCCACGAACCTTCGTCATCCAAGGTCACCGATCTCAAAGATTACTTGACAAAAAAGAGAAATATGATTCAAGCTCAGCCACACTCAACATGTCATTGTGAGCAACTCGTAACAGCCATATTTGTTGTATTGGATAATTGCTGTTGTACTAAAAACAGAGTGTCTGTATTTAACAGAATAACTAAGTCTCGTCAAGGTACTCCAAAGAGGAGAAAGAATGATCTGAGATACAAAATTAAAGAAAAAGAATTAAACGTAGTGACCTCAAATATGGTCGGCATAGGTAAAAAGATTATGGAGAAAGAATATGAGTCAGATGCAGATGATGAAGAACCTCATCATTTCACCTGGCTCAAATCAGGCGCTGTCGCTCCTCGAAAATACAAGAAACTTGCAAAAGATTCTTATGATAATGACAGCGACAATTCAACCATAGCTTCCATACAATCTTGTGTATCCTCCCGATCACTGAAATCACACTCGCACGTGGTGGATAGGTCCGATGACATTGATCAGAGGATAGAAGCCCAAGAGCAGATGATTCCAGGTCAGTGAAAGGCCATTAATGACCTCAAGCTAATGCTTCTAAAAGTGGTCGAAAATACCCAGAAGATAGTCGACGATAAGGCTAAAACTACTTCGGAACCGCCACCTAAGACAAATGAAGAAACTAAAGAAGAAAAGGCTTATTAGACACATGAGGATGATGACAAATACTCTTTCCATGATCCTCATGGAGAAAAGAACGAGAAATTGCAAAGTCAACTGGATGCCCTAATGCACAAGAAAGAATTGGGGGTTTCAAGACCATACCCGTCTGAATGGGATTTGGCACCGTATCCCGAAAAGTATAAACCGCTCAAGTTGGAGCCATATGACGGGAAAGGATCTCCCAGTCAGCACATCTATTGCTTCTTATCGCAAGCATGTCATCTGAAGGAAAATGATCCCATAATGACCAAGGTATTTGCGAGCACCCTGCAAGGGCCTGCTTTTACATGGTTTATGCAGTTGCCCCCGGAAACCATAAATATTTGGTATGATGTCGAGAAACAGTTCTTGGCACGTTTCTTTGAGGATGATACCGAAATTACGGTTCATTCCCTCCTTGCAATGAAACAAGGGGAAGAAGAAACGGTCAAAAGTTTTATTGAACGATTCAGGGAAAGTCCGTATATTGTCGACACGGTATGACCCAGAAAACCCTGGTCGAAGCCTATAAGCATAATTTCAGGACCGGCGTGCTGATAAGAATGAGAGCTGTAGAGTCCAAAACTTGGAAAGATCTGCTAAAGCAGGGAGAGCAGGCGGAAGATATAATTCGTCAAATTGAGTTTCTCGTGGCACGAGAAACTCTACGAATAACAGGCCATATCCACAGAATCCTAAAAATAAAGGGAAGACTGTGATGGTGACAGTTGTAGATCCGAAACCAAGATCTCAGAATCCGAGAGGTGCAGGTCAAAATAAGTCCCGACAAGATAAAACTTATACATTCAAGACTAAGCAGACCGGTACTCTATTCCATCTCCTCCTCAGAAAGGGCTTGCTAAAACTTCCAAAAAATGAAAAACCGGAAGACGTTGGTAAAACAGACGGCCCTAACTATTGCCTGTACCATCGGAACGTCGGGCACCCAACTAAGGATTGCTATCCTCTTAAGAACTGAATTCAGGTATTGATAGAAGCCAGGATTCTCACACTTAAAGAGGAATAAAAGAAAGTTTCTGCAAATATGGCAACTTTTGTAGTAGGAACCAATGAGTTCCCCGCCAGAGCGATCCCTATACCAGTAGGGAAGCCAATATCGACACCAAGCACGGGCAGCCCGCACTTGCAAGCTAGCCCCTTGGGTATGCTCCGAACCATAACTGTGACAAAGTCATTCTCATTATCTAGCAGCCAGATTTGGCTGAGGGTACCGAAAATATTGATAATGATAAATATCATGTTGCTTCCGCTACTTTTACTAGCCATTAGAATGACTAATTGAGTGCTATAAAATAAATTACCCAATGCTGTTAAAGCGGCGAGAAGAGGAGATCAAGTTCCTCGCTAACCCTATCATACTGGGGGTAAAAGTACGAAATTAACTACCCGTTAAAGCGGCGGGAAGAGGAGATCAAGTTCCTCACCTAATCCATTTATAGCTGGGGGTTTGTTAAAAATCCCATGGACCTGTCATGTTAAGCTCTTACCTCTGACAGTATGATTTGGATTATTCCCATCTCCGTTTAAGTTACGCGTGAGAGCACTTGGACTGGGCATGTGCAATTAGGCGCCTCTGTCGAAATCTTATGATCATGGCATGTGCAGCTCAAGTTACGCATAAGAGCCTTGAACTGCCTCTATTAAACTAAGGCATGTGCAATTAAGTGTCTCTGTCTAAGTTAATATCTTGACCCAATCATCCTGGTGTAAGTAGTTAAACACTTTCACCAAACTATCATTTAGCTCTATTTAAAGGGCTTTACCGAGGTTAATAATTGTAACCCGATCGGTATTAACAATCTAAGTTACACAAATGAGCCTTGGATTGTTTTACCAAAAACAATGAACTATTTTGACAACAAGTTATTTGTTATGCAAGCAAATTTTGCAGCCAACATATTAAAAGAAAAAAGAATTGTCTTTATTCATAAAGCAAAAAGTTACAAAAGTAGAGGGAGTTATAGCTCTCTCAAAAGCTTCAACCTAGTCGTCGACTCATCAATAACTCGACGACGAGTCTCCTCCACCGAGTGTTGAGGTTGCTGGCGCAGGTCATTGCCATTTAATGCGAATTGCTGGATCAACCGCTGATGAGATTCTTCAAAAGCGCGACTCCTTATTATGCCCTCCTATTTTAAACTATAATGTTGATTGTACTGTGCCATACGAGGTGCTTTTCCAGCTCAATTCCCTAGTTCACATGCAAAAGATCTCCTCTGCAAATGTCAACTATGATCTGTTTAAAGTTCTTAGTGGATCATATGAAGATACTGCTACAAGAATCCTAATGAAGATGCACAAGTTGAATTCGACATGCTACAAGCTCTTATACTTCATTTCTATCGCTTTGGAAAGCGACAGAGATTGTCATCTAACAGAAATGATCCTCAAGAAAACTTAATGAGCTGTCGCAGGTTCTTGTAACTCCTTCAAAAGTTTACATTTTAGAGCCAGAGCTTGAAACTTGCAACTATGATATGCTTCTGGCTTCCTTAGAGTTATTTTGCTTATGAAGATTGGTGCATGGCTAGACTTTCAAGAGAGACCAGGAGATAGCTACACTCCATGTTGGGTAGAAATATCAGCCGGTCGCCAGATTGGTAGAGCCACATGCACTCCTCTTCAAAGAGGATCTGGTCTGAATGCCCCATTGCATCTCCAAAGAGAAAAGCAGGCTTCTCCAACACTTCTTTGTTGGTGGCCACGAAAACTGCATCGATGATAATCTCCCGTGCAGTAGCAGGGTGGTACCTGATTAATTTCTCCCTGCGCTCCCTCAGGCCTGGCTTGTATGCAGCTAGAACAGTGGTGAAACAGAATTGGGCCGTCAGATCTGTACCCCCAGCGAAGTCGAAGTGATGCCCATGGGAGAGTGGATCCACTGAGTAGTCAACTGCGAAAGAAAAATCAAGAGTTAGAAAAGTTATTACAAGATCAGAAAATTTTCTGAGTATGGAGACGCAGAGTTAAATATAACTCCGCGCGAAGTTAAGGAAATAGCCTCGCATTTTGACAAAACGCGAGGATGATAACTCGCGTGTAAAAATGCGACGGTTAGCAAAAGTAACTTCGCATTTCAAAACGTGAAGATAATGCGATAGCTTCACGTGGAGGAAGAGCAGAGATCTTCTCCTTCTTCTTCAAGCCATTTGGCCGGAGTACGGTGATTTTGCCGGTGAAAGAAGTAATGGGCCAGTTAAAACCGAGCCAAATCACTCCTAAATGGTTCTTAAGAATCCAAAAATGAAGATTCTTACCTCCAATTGGTGCGGCGTATGCCGCGTCGCCGCTGCGGCCACTCCCTCGGCCGCTGCTACTAGCGCCGGCCGCTGACGAAGAAGTGGCACGTGATGAAGAACTCTTCTTGGGTGCCATTGCTCTTGTTGAAATTGACGGAAATTTTGTCAGAATTGGTCAAGTCGCCTGAATCGCCTGATCGCCGGTCACCTGGAGCTCTGGAGTTCTTGAAAATTCTTGAAAGAGTGAGGAAGAAGAAGAGACTCTATTTAAATGAGAAAACCCGCCTCTTGGTATTCGGTGCAAGAATCGGAGCAATTAATGATCAGTTGCTCTCTAAAACGGGAAGCTATTAGCTTCGCGTGGTAATGAACAAAATGCGAAGATGACTTGGTATTCTAACTCCACGTTTCAGTTTAAATATCCAAAGTATTTCAAAATTTGCTAAAATTCTAAGCCATTTTGAAAACTATGGAGGGGTTTCTGTTTGCAGTAAAAATTTCTAAGTAAATAGGATAGCGGGGTTGCCCGCGCACAGTGCCATGCAGGTTCGGGCTAACAGACGGTCCGGTCGGGGCTATCGAGACTGCCCGCGCATCGTGCCTTGCAAATTTGGGCAGACGGACTGACCGATTAGGGGAGGATAGCGTGGTCGGGGTTGCCCGTGCACCGTGCTGTGCGGGATCAGGCGAACGGATGGTCTGATTCGGTTAGATGGGGAATGGCCTGCGCACTGTGACCCGCATGTTCGGGCGGGTGGATGGTCCGGTTCGGAGCGGATGGCACTGCCCGCGCACCGTGCCATGCGGGTTCGGCCGTACGCATGGTCCGATTCGGGGCGGATGGCATGGACAGGGCTGCCTGCGCATAGTGCCGTGCGGGTTCGGGTGCATGGACGGTCCGCTCAGGGCGGTCGGGATGGCCCGTGCACTGGGCCTAGCGGGTTCGGGCGGGCGGACGGACTGGTTTGGGGCGGATGGCATGGTCGGAGCTG
This sequence comes from Dracaena cambodiana, assembly GCA_036321105.1. Taxonomy (NCBI): domain Eukaryota; kingdom Viridiplantae; phylum Streptophyta; class Magnoliopsida; order Asparagales; family Asparagaceae; genus Dracaena; species Dracaena cambodiana. Next base: position 31,297,633 of record JAYEPQ010000010.1, on the reverse strand, counting down.
CCCGCGCATCGTGACTTGCGCGTTTGGGCAGGCAGACGGTCCTGTTCGAGGCAGATGGCACTGCCAGCGCACCGAGTCATGCGGGTTCATTCGCACGCATGGTCCGGTTCAGGGCGGATGGCAAGGACGGAGCTGCCTGCACGCGTGCGGGTTTGTTCCTACAGACGGTCTGATTCGGGGCCGCTGGCCCTGCCGGCACTGCCCATTCACAGTGCCGAGCAGGGTCGGGCAGACCGACGACCCAGTTTGGGACGGCCTGCATACCGTGTTGTGCCAATTTGGTCGGAGTAACGGCCCTGTTCGTGGCAGATGGGACTGCCCGTGCACCGTACCGTGATGGTTCAGGCAGACAGACGGTCTTGTTCGGGGTGGTCGGGATGGCCCGCGCATCGTGCCTTCAGGGTTCGAGTGGTCGGACGGTCCGGTTTGGGGCGATCGGGACTTCCTCGCACCGTGCCTTGCAGGTTCGGGTGGACGGACGGACCGGTTCAGAGCGAATGGCATGGTCGGGGCTGCCCGCGCACCGTGCTGTGCGGGATCTGGCAGACAGACTGTCCGATTTTGGGCAATCGGGATTGTCCGTGCACCATTCCTTGGCGTTCAGGTGGGCGGATGGTCCGGTTTGGGGCGGATGGCACTGCCCGCGCACCGTGCCGTGCGGGTTCGGCCGTATGCACGGTCTGGTTCGGGGCGGATGGCAGGGACGGGGCTGCCCACGCACAATGCTGCACTGGTTCGGGCATACGGACGATCCGGTTCGGGGCGGTCGGGACTGTCTGCGTTCTGAGCCTTGCAGGTTTAGGTGGATGGACGGACTGATTCGGGGCGGATGGCATGGCAAGGGGCAACTCACGCACGTGCCGTGCAAGTTCGGGCAGACGAACTATCCGGTTCAAGGCGGATGACCTGGCCAGGACTGCCGCTCACCGTGCCATGACGGACGGTCCTATTCGGGGTGGATGGCATGGCCGGGACTTCCCGCGCACCGTGCCGTACGAGTTCGGGTGGACAGACGGTCCAGTTCAGGGCGGTTGGCAAGGCCTGCGCTGTCCGCGCGCCGTGCTGTGCGGACTCGGGCGGACGGACGGTGGTTTGGGGGCGGATGGCACAGCTGGGACGGCCCTCGCACCTTGCCGTCCAAGTTCGGGCAGACGGACGATCCGGTTCGGGGCGGATGGCACAGCCGGGGTTGCCCGCGCACCATGCCGTGCGGGTTCGGGCAGACGGACTACTTTTGGGCCAGATGGCACGCCTGTGCTGCCCGCGCACCGTCCCGTGCGGGTTCGGGCCGGCGGACGGTCCGGTTTAGGGCTGATGGCACCGCCCAGACTGCCCGCGCACCGTGTCTTACGGGCTCGGGCGGACTAACGGTTGGGTTCCAGGCGAATGGCACGGCCAGAACTGCCCTTGCACCTGGCCGTGCGGGCTCGGGCCAACCAACGGTCCGGTTAGTGGCAGCTGGAATGGCCAGAACAGCCCTTGCATCTCTCCGTGCGGGTTCCGGTTGTGCGACGGGCTGGTTCGGGGCTCCTGTCATGGCCAGAACGGCTGCCACACCCCACTGGCCGGGCTCCTGGGCTGTTCGGTGTGGGCGGCACGGTTCTGGCCGAGTGCCATGGTTGCTCGAGCCGAGTGGCATGGTCGGAATAGCAATTCTAAGGGATAATGGCCGCACCGTGCTGACGGAACACCCCCCATGTGCCCAGGGCGCCCAAGTCTTGAGGGTCCATCCTCAGGAAGAGCCACTTTTCCATTCTGAGGTTGCACAGCCTCTTTTGAAAATTGTGAGCAAGCAGAGACACTTGGGTCTGTAGGGGACTAATTAAGGTTAAAACCTATTCTAAGGTAGTAGGGGGGCAAGGAAACAAGAGCCATGGCACTGTCTGTGCATGGCAGGGGTAGGCCATGGCACCGTCTGGGCATGGCATGGGTAGGCCATGGCAACGTCTGGGCATGGCAGGGGCAGGCCCCTTTGGCTCGGGTGGGCGGCCCACCGCTCCACGTCGTGTGCCCTGGGGGGCGGCTGTCCAGGCGGCGGTGCCGTCGGCCATCGCCGGAGTTCCGGCCAAGTTTGGCAGAGGCCCGGGCAGGCGGTTTGGCACGTTTTGCTCGTTTTTGTCAGCTTTAAGGTGCTCCAGAGGCCGGTTCCGCCTCGCCGGCCATCACCGGAGTTCCAGCACCGCCTGGGCATGGCAGGGGTAGGCCATGCAGTGTGTGGAATAGGACCTTTTTGCTCAGGTAGCGGCGCACCCTACCACGCAGTGTGCCCTGGGCGCGGTTGTCCAGTCGGTGCCGCCGCCGGCCATCGCCGGAGTTCCTGCGATGTCCGGTGGATGCCTGCGCCAGCCGGTTTGGCCTGTTTTGCTCATTTTTGTCAGCTTTAAGGTGCTTGGGAGGCTGGTTCCACCCCGCCGGCCATCGCCGGAGTTCTGGCCATGTCCGACGGAGCCCCGTGCAGGCTGGTTTGGCCCGTTTTGCTCGATTTTGTTGGCTTTATGGTGCTCGGGATGCCGTTTCGGACTGTTTTGCTTATTTTTGTTGGTTTTTACGTGCTCAGGAGGGCTTTTCGGCCGGTTTTGCTTGGCTTTCGATGCTCAGGGGTCCGGTTTGGCCCTTTTTTCTTGGCTATTTTCACAGTGGAGCCTGCAGGGTGGATTGGGGAGGCCAGACCCCCTGGTCTAGTTAGCTCTCTAGAATTTTTCGTGCCCGGCAGAGCTATGTTGCGTGCACACCGATGTCACATTGCGAGTTGCTGCCGAGCCATCTGCTTGGGAACGACCGCCACTAGCATTCAGACCTCGCAGTGTAGCTTCCGTGTATGCATGTGAGTGGTTTCGTTTCAGCATGTCCCGGCGAGCCCCCTGCCTCTGCGTAGTCGACCGCCGGCGCTGCTGACCCATCACTGGTTCGCACTAGCAGCAGCGTCCGCCTTGGTGCATTGCCCCGTTGCCTGTGCAGCAAACCGGATTCCTTTGGAAACCAATGTCGTCGGATGCTCCTGACTGCTTTCCTCCGTACGCTTGATGCTGCGGGGGAGGCACACATGGGGGTCCGTGACAGCCACCGAACGGTAGGCCGTCGAGGACTCGCTAGGGCTCGCGGGTGCTGTGGTTTTGAAGAGGGCTGGGGGTCTGCTGCCCCCGCTCCTCTGCTCGGTTGCGATTCAGTTACCAAAGAATGTACGATGCCCCACCTGCTGATGGCCTGTCCTCCCGTGCTCGGGAGGGCACCCCGGCAGTGCGGACGTCGTCGAGGGTGTGCTACATGGTTGATCTTGCCAATAGTCATATACTTGTCTCAAAGATTAAGCCATGCATGTGTAAGTATGAAAAAATTCAGACTATGAAACTGTGAATGGCTCATTAAATCAGTTATAGTTTGTTTGATGGTACATGCTACTCGGGTAACCGTAGTAATTCTAGAGCTAATACGTGCTACAAAGCCCAACTTCCGGAAGGGATGCATTTATTAGATAAAAGGCCGATGCGAGCTCCAAAAGGGAATGGGTTAAAATTCCCGAGCTAGGACGCGGCGGTGGACGACAACGTTAGGGAGTCCAGAGACGTCAGCGGGGGCCTCGGGAAGAGTTATCTTTTCTACTTAACAGCCCGCCCACCATGGAAACAGCTCAGCCAGAGGTAGGGTCCAGTGGCTGGAAAAGCACCACACGTCACGTGGTATCCAGTGAGCCCCCGGAGACCCTTGAAAATCCGGAGGACCGAGTGCCGCCCATGCCAAGTCGTACTCATAACTGCATCAGGTCTCCAAGGTGAACAACCTCTAGCCAATGGAACAATCTAGGCAAGGGAAGTCGACAAAACGGATCCGTAACTTCTGGAAAAGGATTGGCCCTAAGGGCTGGGCACGGGGGTCCCAGCCCCGAACCCGTCGGCTGTCGGTGGACTGCTCGAGCCACACCCGTGGCGAGAGCGGGTCGCCACGTGCTAGCCGGGGTACAGACTGGGAACGGCTCCCCCGCGAGGGAGGGCCTTCCCCGGGCATCGAACAGCTAACTCAGAACTGGTACGAACAAGGGGAATCCGACTGTTTAATTAAAACAAAGCATTGCGATGGTCCCTGTGGATGATAGCGCAATTGTATTTCTGCCCAGTGCTCTGAATCTCAAAGTGAAGAAATTCAACCAAGCGCGGGTAAATGGCGGGAGTAACTATGACTCTCTTAAGGTAGACAAATGCCTCTTCATCTTATTAGTGACGCACATGAATGTATTAACGAGATTCCCAATATCTCTGTCGATTATCTAGCGAAACCATAGCCAAGGGAACGGGCTTGGCAGAATCAGCGGGGAAAGAAGGCCCTGTTGAGCTTGACTCTAGTTCGACTTTGTGAAATGACTTGAGAGGTGTAGGATAAGTGGGAGCCGGTTCACCCGGCGAAAGTGAAATACCACTACTTTTAAGTTGTTTTACTTATTCCGTGAGACGGAGGCATGGCCCAACCCCACTTTTTGGCTCCAAAGAGGCTCTACTAGGGCCGATCCAGGCGGAAGACATTGTCAGGTGGGGAGTTCGGCTGGGGCAGCACATTTGTTAAAAGATACTGCAGGTGTCCGAAGATGAGCTCAATGAGAACAGAATTTTGCAGTGGAACAAAAGGGTAAAAGCTTGTTTGATTCAGATTTGCAGTACGAATGCGAACCATGAAAGCGTGACCTATCGGTCCTTTAGACCTTTGGAATTTGAAGGTAGAGGTGTCAGAAAAGTTACCATAGGGATAACTGGCTTGTGGCAGCCAAGCGTTCATAGTGATGTTGCTTTTTGATCCTTCGATGTCGGCTCTTCCTATCATTGTGAAGCAGAATTCACCAAGTGTTGGATTGTTCATCCACCAATAGGGAAAATGAGCTGGGTTTAGACCGTCGTGAGACAAGTTAGTTTTACCCTACTGATGACCGCGCCGCGATAGTAATTCAACCTAATACGAGAGGAACCGTTGATTCACACAATTGGTCATCGTGCTTGGTTGAAAAGCCAGTGGCGCGAAGCTACCATGTGCCGGATTATGACTGAACGTCTCTAAGTCAGTATCCAGGCTAGAGATACGGTGCCAGTGTCCACTGACTGCCTCCTGACCCATAGTAGGGGTGCTTGTGCCCCCATGGGCGCATGTCAAAGGCCACGGCCCGCGCAGCGGACACGCTGCTGGGGCACCTTGGAGCGAAATTCCAAGCAGTTGGCAGGCTGAATCCTTTGCAGACGACTTAAATACGCGACGGGGCATTGTAAGTGGCAGAGTGGCAGATTCTGTTTCGCTCTCTTGCACTGTGCTGTGCGAGTTTGGGCAAACGGACGGTCCGGTTTCGGGATAGTGGGGACTGCCCACTCAATGTGTCGTGCGAGTTATGGGTGACGGATAGTCTGGTTCGTAGCGGATGGCAAGCGGTATTGCCCGTGCAAAGTGTTGTGCGGGTTCCTGTGGATGGATGGCCCGCTTCGGTGCAGATGTCACGGTCGGGACTACCCGTGCACCGTGCAGTGCGTGTTCAGGTGGACGGATGGACCGGTTCGAGGCAGCCGGGACTACCCGTGCACCCTGTCGTGCGCGTTCAGGTGGACGAAAGGACCGGTTCGGGGAAGCCGAGACTGCCCGTGCACCATGCCGTGTAGCTCGGGCGTACGGACGGACCTGTTCGCGACAGCCGGGACAGCCCACGCACCGTGCCGTGCGGGTTCGAGCAGACGGATGGCCCAGTTCGGGGCAAATGGCATGGCCGAAACAGCCTGCGCACCGTGCCGTGCTGGTTCAGACAGACAGACAGACGGTCCGGTTCAGGGTGATGGCATGGCAGGAACCGATCGAGCGGATGGACGGTCCAGTTCGGGGCGGTCGAGACAGCCCGCGCACCATGCCTTGCAGGTTCGTGCAAACTGATGAACCGGTTTGGGGCTACCGGGACTGCCTGCTAACCGTGCCGTGCACGTTCGGGCGGACGGACGGTTCGGTTAAGGGCGGATGGCCATGCCCGCGCAACGTGCCGTGCAGGTTCGGGCGTACGGACGGTTTGGTTCCGAGCAGATGGCCATGCTCGCACACCATGTTGTGTGGGTTCCAGTGAACGGACGGCCCGGTTCGGGGCGGATCGCACAGCATGAACCACCTGCACACTGTGCCGGGTGGGTTCGGACGGACAGAAGGTCCGATTTGGGGTGGTCGGGCAGACATACGGTTTGGTTCAGTGCGGATGGCCATGCCCACGCACCGTGTCGTGCAGGTTCGGGCTTACGGACAGTTCGGAATGGGGCGGATGGCCAGGCCCGCTCACCGGGCCGTGCGGGTTCCTGCGGACGGGCGGCCTGGTTTGGGGCGGATGGCACGGTAGGAACCGCCCACACACCGTGTCGTGCGGGTTCGGACAGATGGATGGTCAAGTTCGGGGCGGTTGGGACAGCATGCGCACCGTGCCTTGCGAGTTCGTGTAGACGGACGGACCGGTTTTGGGCGGCCGGGACTGCCCGCACCGTGCCGTGCATGTTTGGGCCTACGGATGGTTCGGTTCGAGGTGGATAGCAACGCCTGCGCACCGTGCCGTGCAGATTTTGGTGGATGGACATCCCAGTTTGGGGCGGACGGCACAGCAAGAACCGATCGCGCCTTTGTCGTTCGGGTTCGGGCGAATGGACGGTCCGGTTCGGGGCGGTCGGGACAACCCGCGTACCGTGCCTTGTAGGTTCAGGCGGGCGGACGGTCCGGTTCGGGGCGGTCAGGGCTGCCCGCGCACCGTGCCTTGAGTACTCGGTCTGACAGACAGACCGGTTGGGGCGACCGGGACTGCCCGCTCAACGTTCCGTGCATTTTCAGGCGGACAGATGGTTCGGTTCGTGGCGGATGTCCATGCCCGCACACCTTGCAGGTTCAGGCGTACGGTTGGTCCGGTTGGGGGCAGATACCACGGCCGGGACTGCCCGTGCATAGTATCGTTCGGGTTTGGGAGGATGTATGGTCTAGCTCGGGGCGGTCAGGACTGCCTGCGCACCGTGTCGGGAGGGATCAGGCAGATGGACGGTCGGATTTGGGGCAATCAGGACTGCCCACGCTCCGTGCCATGTGTGGGCGGGCGGATGGCCATGACCGCGCACCGTGCCATGAGGGTTCGAACGTATGAAGGGTCCGCTGGGGGCGGATGGCACCGCCGGGACTGCCTGTGCACAGTGCCGTGTGGGTTCGAGCATATGGAGGGTTCGGTTAGGGGCCGATGGCATGGCCGGGATAGCCAGTCACCTTCCGTGCGGGTTCAGGCAGATCGACGGCCCGGTTCGAGGTGGATGGAACAGACGGTACTGCCCGCTCACCCTGCTGTGCCGTCTGGGCATACCGTTGATCCGATTCATGCTGGTTCGTGCATGTGGACGGTTCGGTTCGGGGCGGGACAACCCGCGCACAGTGTCATGCGGGTTTTGGCGGATGGACTGTCCGATTTGGGGCGGATGGCACAGCCGGGACTGTCCTCTCACCTTGCCATACGGGTTCAGTCAGACGGACGGTCCTGTTTCGGGGCAGATGTTACGGAATGGACTGCCCGTGCAAAGTGCCGTGCAGGTTTGGGCGGACAGACGTCGGGTTCGTGGCGGTTGGGGTGGCCCGTGCATCGTGCCTTGCGGGTTCAGGCGGTTGGACAATCCGGTTCGGGGCGAACGGGACTGCCCGCACACCGTGCCTTGCGGGTTCAGGAGGAGGACGGGCCGGTTGGGGGAGGATGTCATGGCCAGGGCGGCCTGCGCACCGTGCCGTGCAGGATCAAGCGGACGGACGGTCCAATTCAGGGCAGTCGGGACTGCCCGCACACCGTGCCTTGCTCATTCGGGCGGGCGGACAGTCTGGTTTGGGGCAGATGGCACTGACCGCGCACCATGCCGTGCAGGTTCGGCTGGACGCACGGTCCGATTTGGGGGGATGGCATGGACGTAGCTACCCGAGCACAGTGCCGTGCGGGTTCGGGCTTACGGACGTCCGGTTCGGGGCGGTCGGGACTGCCCGCGCACCGTGTCTTGCAGGTTCGGGCGGACGGACAGACCGATTCGGGGCGGATGGCATGGCCAGGGCTGCCCGTGCACCATGCCGTGCGGGATCAGGTGGACGGACGGTCGGGTTTGGGGCAATTGGGACAGCCCGCGCACCGTGCCTTGCGCGTTCGGGCAGGCGAACGGTTTGGTTCGGGCAGGCAAAAGTGTGGCCTATCTATCCTTTAGACCTTCGGAATTGAAACTAGAGTTGTTGGAAAAGTTACCACAGGGATAACTTGCTTGTGGCAGCTAAGCGTTTATAGCGACGTTGCTTTTTGATCCTTCGATGTCTGCTCTTCCAATCATTGTGAAGCAGAATTCACCAAGTGTTGGATTGTTCACCAACTAATAGGGAACGTGAGTTGGGTTTAGACTGTTGTGAAACAGGCTAGTTTTACCCTACTGATGACCGCGCCGCGATAATAATTCAACCTAGTACGAGAGGAACCGTTGATTCACACAATTGGTTATCGCGCTTGGTTGAAGCTACCGTGTGCCGGATTATGATTGAATGCCCCTAAGTCAGAGTCCATGCTAGAGAAGCGGCGACTGCCTCATGACCCACAGTAGGGGCGCTTGCGCCCCCACGGGCACATGTCGAAGGCCACGGCTCGCGCAGTGGACACGTTACTGGGCCCCCTTGGAGCGAAATTCCAAACAGTTGGCAGGCTAAATCCGTTGCAGACGACTTAAATACGCGACGGGGCATTGTAAGTGGTGTTCACCATGAAAGTTGCACGCTCTTTATATCGAAGTCTTTTCAATAAAAGGGTTACAATCGAACGGTTTCCCGTTTACAGAAGATGAGGAAGATAGCTTTTCCTCTTTATTTTAGGCTGGGTTTCTAGGTAACTATGGAGGACGATCCTGCTCTCCGTTGACACTCCGCACAATTTCTCTCAATTGGCTAAAGGGAAAAGAAAGGCTTATTTGGCTCTTGATCGCAAATATAGTTTTTCAGAAGAAGCTACTCTTGCCGTGCTCTCCTCTATCGCTGTCTTTTATAGGAGGCTTGGAGTAACGTCCCGCCATATTTTGCTCGACCGTTAGCTCCCACTACTCGAGAAGTGCCGCCATATTCGTTAGGTGGTTACTCCCACGATCGAAGTAACGTCGCTACATTCATTTGGCAGTTATTCCCACGATCTGAGGTGGCAATTCTTCTGTTCGAGTCGGGTGACTTTGTATTAAACCCCCACCCGAAAGCTATGGGTAGTGTCGCGAATCTCAGCTTTAGATTCGCGAATCTGTTCCGTTGTCTGGATCGCGGACCTCACTTTCTTAGATTCGCGGACCTCAGTTTCTTAGATTCGCTGACCTGATGAGTTGCGGGCTTCATCTCTGAATTCGTGGATCTGCTTTGCATTTCCAGAATTTTTCGCCGACAAAACCCCCTCCAAAGTTTCCAAAACTCTCATGATTCTTTGAGGAGTTTCGGAATACTTTGGATATAATATTTTGTATTAGAAGTTCCATTGCATTTGTTTGAAGTCTGTGACTCTGTACTAGCACCACTACTGCTTCTTGCTTTTGAAGGGACACGTCTCTGTATTAGGGGCGCGACTCTTTATTTTTGAGTAGAAGACGACTCTATATTAGGGTCGCAAACTCTTGTTTTGGAAGGAATACGTCTCTGTATTAGGGGCGCGAGCCTTCATCATTGAGTAGAAAATGACTCTGTATTAGGGTCGTGAACTGCCATCGGAAGGGACACGTCTCTGTATTAGGGGCGCGAGCCTTCATTTTTTAGTAGAAAACGACTCTGTATTAGGGTCGTGAACTCTCGCTTCGGAAGGAACGCGACTCAGTATTAGGGGCGCGAGCTTTCATTTTGGAGTAGAAAACGACTCTGTATTAGGGTCTCAAATTGTCTTCGAAAGGAACACGTCTCTGTATTAGGGGCGCGAGCCTTCATTTTTGAGTAGAAAACGACTCTGTATTAGGGTCGCAAATTCTCGCATTTTTGAGAAGAAAGCGGCTCTGTATTAGGGTCTCGAACTTCGCTTTTTGAGAAGAAGGCGGCTCTGTATTAGGGTAGCGAACTCGGTTTTTGAGAAAAAACCGACTCTATATTAGGGTCGCGAGCTTTTGCAGGAAGGCTGGTAGGCGGTTGCTTTCCCTTGGCGTCAGATTCGAGGTGTTTTTCTGAGTCGCATTAAATGAAAAGGTATCCACGCGATTCAAGCCTGATATCATGTCTGTTCAGAGATCTTGGCTATCAAATCACCGGCTATATAACCTCCACTTTACGAGAGGTTGCTCTTATCTCGAGAAATTTAGAATCTGAGTTCTTCGTTTGGACTCCTTAGACTTCTCATCTTTTGGATATATTTTAGGCTACATGGCTGCAATCCGCAAAACCCTTCGTCATTTCTCAACTTTTGAGTTGTTTAGATGTTTCCCATACTCCCGAATGCTGGGTACGGGGAAGAATTCACAGATACTGCTGGTGCTGATAAGTTCACTACGCTATCTCTAGGGTGTTTCTGGTGGTTGATGAATATCCGCCCAGGACATCTGGTCCTTTGTTTGGGGAACCTTTGCTATATAGAACCATACTACCCGAGTCGCTTTGCCCGACAGTTTGGGAATGATCAGCTTTATGTTGGTAATCCCAATAGAGAATTAAGCTTTGTTCGGAATGTTCTTGAGAGAGCTCGAGCTTGGTTTCACTTCGTCGTAGGTGGAACTCAAGCCAAATTTGATCGTCCGCTCAAGACCCCGAACTCGAGCATGAGCTTCTGCTTCTGTAAATGGTTTGCGGATGCTAACTCTGCTACTCATAATTTCAACATACACCATACCAGTCTGCGGGAGATCAGATCCTGGTATGCCCAGAAAAGAAGGCTGGCAGCACAAAAGTGGCAGGGATGGAGGACTTCAGGGGGGACAACACATCTAATGAATTGGAAAAAGGGAAGAGGACACTGATGCACCAGTTAAGGCTGCCTCCCTTGATGCTTCTCCTGATCCGACGTCGAGGAAGACTTCTCCTCCATCGCAGTCTTCTCCCGAGAAATCTTCACATAAGCGAAAGAGACTAAGGCATCTTAGTGACTTGCCTACCATTCCGCAGGGAACTGATTCGCAGAGCACCCTGTCTAGGACAGGAACTGCAACAGCCACTCCAGTTGCTGAGTCCCTCACTAAAGAATCCAAGGAGGATGAAGATGACTCATCCTTAACTCTCCGCTCCCTCAAGAGGCGTCGGAACCAAGGACCTGTTCTTTGCAATGACCCTGCTCCCATTACTCAAAGGGATTCTATTCCTCCTATTGGCCAGGCCGACGTTGAAGTTAGTGCTTCTTCGGCCTTACAAGAGGATTCTGTAGCTCTTATTGCTCAGGGCACTGCAGATGATGAAGTGCAAATCATTGGGGAGACTCACGCATCAGATCCCCCAAAAGCAGCACTTCTCTCTGAAGATCAAGATGAATGGGGCGATGATGATGACGCCAGTAGTGACAGTTTTCTCTCTTCTACTCCTCCTTCAGATCATGGTGAATATGTCTTTTTGAGCGAGGAGGTTCAAACCGAAGTATAGGGGCCTGAAGTGTTTGGTCCTGAGGTGTACGGACTTGGAGAATCCAGCGTCCAACCTTCAGGTCTTCATCTTCTTTCATCAGCAATTATACTATTTTATCAAATGATACTGTAATACTTAACTATCAATTTTCTTCTTTTTTTTTTTTTGCTAGCTCCAGTTTTGACTCCAGACTTAGAGTGCATGGGCGCGAAGGTAACTTTCCCAGACAATACCATCGCGGGAGCTGAAACGAGTGAGACGGCCAAAGTTACTACTTCTGCAGTTGATGCTTCAGAAGCAGTGATTCCCTCGGCTGCCATGTCTACGGTTTTGGCCACAGTTACTCCAACTAATGCTGTAGTTCAGGAAACTGTGATTGGTAGCTCCGCGGAAATCTCCAGGGGTGCCATTCCTCCTGGTACTAGCTTGGTTGTGGATCAACCTGCTTCTGTCTCATCCAGTATTATTCCTTCTCATGCAGAGATTGACATGCTTGAGACTGATTTGCTGAAGGACACAGTGGAGACCTTCTTTCACTTTCTGGACCGCTGTATTGAGAAAATACTAAAGGGGGTTCCTTTTGCTTCAATCGCCAATGTTCTCAACATTTATCTAACTGGTATTGTTAGCATTGGTGGAGAGGATAGAGCTGCTTCTTTTAGGCTTATGATAACTCAGCTTCAAAGGCATGCTGAATCTCTGTCGAAAGCCAGAAGTGCTAATAAATCTGAGACAGTGAAAATCATTTTCCAGAAGCTGAAAGAGGAATAGCTTAAGTCTCAGAACGAGGTTCAAGAGAAGGCAACTGTTTGCAAGGCCTCTTTAGAGAAATGTCAATCAGATCGCGAATCTCGGGTTCTTCAAGTGGAAGCCGCTGCTTCAATTGTTAAGGGCCATGACCAAGCTATTACTAAGGCTCAAGAGACCATCGCCAAGGCTCAAGCTTTCTGGGCCAAAATAACCAAGGAGCGGGATGAATCAATGAGGAACCTCGTCGACTTATCGCACCAGTAGGACAATACAACCAGAGATCTTCAGGCGATACAGGCTGAATTGACTACACTGGAGGCTGCTGCAGTGCAGAATGTTATCGCCAGTGACGAGGAATTACGTCGTCAGGCTGCTGTTCAAGCTTATGAAACCCTTCAACAACACATTGACGATGCGGAGGAGAAAATAAAGGCCCTTTTGAACCATTGAATTGTAAAACTCTTGTGTACACTATTTTAGGTTCCTTTTTTTTTTAATAGTTCTCTTGTCGTTTATGGAGAAACTCATTTTGGCCTTCCGAGGTATGATTTTGCAGTTATTCTTCAAAGATTTCAACGAACTTGCCATCTTTTGTCTGAAGTTTGTGAACCATCATAAAACTCTGGTATCTGTATATCTGTTACGCGACTTTCATAAATCACGTGAATTTTAGGGTTCGCGGATTTACACAATCCATATCTAACCCGCGACCCAGGTTTCAGAATTCTGGTCCGCGATGCTTCGTCTGGAAGTTCACGGAATAGACGATAGATTTTTTTCAGAATTTGTAGAGACTTCTGCGAGCCATGGGATGCAACCGTTTGGGCATGGAATTCCAAGCGTTGCATGCCTCTATTAATGACAAGATCTCCGGGTTGCGATATCTAAGCATCCCATGCAACAACAATAAATTCTGTTAAGATCTGAACTTAAAATCTTGACCGAAGATCTCGGTCTTATCTCTACTAAACTGGAGGTCACAGTTAGCAGCTCGCCTATATAAGGCACATGCTCTCTTCAATGAAGGATCATTCAGCCGTGAGAAAAATTCTTCTTGACTCTCTTCTCTTTCTCTCTTTTGTAGTTGATCCACCAGCGCAGCTATGTTTTCTTCTTCTGTCATCCTTGTTGTTAACGCGACTCGTAATGAAGAGATTTGGATATCCAAAGGCAAGACCGCTTCTGATCCATATACCAAGGAGAACGGCCTGGCATTGGTGAGAGTTTGGACTGTGGTTCGGTATGCCCATAGACACTCTCCGAGCTTTTCGTCCCAATCCCGTTGATTGGATGACGCAAACTTCTTAAGAAGTTTTACAATGGTTTTATTGAAGGCTTCTGCTAGACCATTGGCTGCAGGGTAGTATGGCGATAAAGCCACATCCTCGATCCTGTATTTGTTACAGAATCTAGAATACACTTGGCTTACGAACTGAGGTCCGCTGTCATGAATTATTCTTCTAGGCACCCCGAAGTGATAAAGCACATGGTGCTTGATGAACTTGATAACATCTGACGATTTTACTTCGGTCAGGGAGACGGCCTCAGTCCACTTTGAAAAGTAATCAGTTATGGCCAAAATAAACATGTGTCCTCTAGTTGATGGCGGAGAAATTGGCCCTATAATGTCCATACCCCATTGCTCAAACGGCCATGATGTAGCCGTCGGGTGGAGATATTCTTGAGCTTGATGTATAAAGTCTGCATGTATTTGGCAGGCCCTACACTTCTTGGCGTAGTTGACTGCTTTTATCATCATTTTAGGCCAATAATAGCCCATCCTTCGGATTTTTTTCCAGAGTTTTGGTTCCGGCTGATGTGCTCCGCAGATGCCAGCATGAGCTTCTTCGAGTACCTTTTCAGCTTCGCGGTTGGAAAGACAGCGAAGTAAAACTCCGTCATAGGATTTTCTGTACAACATCTGGAGTTTCGCGTTGTAGTAAAACCGGATGGCCCTTCACTGAATGGCTTTGGCTTCTTTTGAACTTTCGGGTAATATCCCGTAAAGGACATAGTCTATACTAGGAAAACGCCAATCCCTTGGCTCTAGGCTAGATGCGCAAGCGTCAGCTTCATTTTCTTATGGCTTTTCGATTCTTCTTTGAGCTCATCCTTTGAACAGAACAACTCCTTGCTGCTTACCGTAATTTGCCTTTTAGCATGCTTGGGCAAGGCTAATGTAGCAGCCAAGGAAGCTAGTGAATCATCATAACTATTGAGGTGGCGCTTTATGTGGCTAATATAGAAACCAGTGAAACAGTTAGCGACCTTAATCACCGCTTGATAATACGGCAAGAGGTCTTCATGTTTGACTTCGAACTCCCCTTTTATTTGGTTTACAACGAGTTGAGAGTCTCCATACGCCTCTAAATATTTGACCCCTAGTTGTTTGGCTATTCTTAAGCCGATTAGGAGGGCGTTGTATTCCGCGACGTTGTTGGAGCACGAGCTTGTCAATGAGTAAGCTTGAGGAATGATGTGGTTGCGAGGAGAGACGAGAACAACTCCCACCCCCGCTGTCGTCTTTCCTTTGGATCCCATTCGGGAGGCACCATCAAAACAAAAGTTGCCATACACCTTTCGAAACCATATTTGATTCGGAAGACCTTCTCGAACCATCCTTTTCTGGAATTAAATCCTGTTCCTGTAACTCTTCTGGGATTTGTTCATATAACCTCGAGGATGCCGGGACTGGATGTTCGGCCAAGAAGTCGTCCACGGTGTCCTTTGATAGACTTCATATTGTGATAACAAAATAGTCCAATTGGATAGTCTTGAATTTAATGACCCAGGTTTAGTCATTAATATTCTCAGAGGGTTAGCTCTCGATACAACGTGGATAGTTTGTCCAACTAAGTAGTGTTGAATTTTCTGTATTGCGAACACCAATGCTAGACATTCTTTTTTCACGGGATTATACCAGTGTTCCGCCCCGATCATCATTCTGCTGAGGTAGTAAATGGCTTGCTCATGGCCTGACTCATTCTTTTACGTTAGCAAAGCGCCCAATAAATGGTCCATAGCCCTTACATATAATTGGAAGGGCCTTCCTGAAACTGGGGACACAAGCACTGGTGGCTTCGTGAGATATTGTTTGATCTCTTCAAAAGCCTTATGGCATGCGTCATCCCAGATGAACGACACTCCTTTCCTCATCAATCTGGTGAAAGGTTGACATTTATCAGATAAATCTGATATAAATCTGCGAATGTACGCCAGTCTGCCTTGCAACCCTCTTAACTCTTTGAGGTTACGGGGAGGTGGTATGTCTTGGATAGCTTTGACTTTATCTGGATCAAGATGTATTCCCTTCGAAGTTACGACAAAGCCGAGGAACTTCCTACTAGAGACCCCTAAGAAAGACTTAGCTGGATTCATCTTGAGCTGGTGCTTCCTCATGAGGTCAAACACTGTCTTCAAATCTTTCAAGTGATCTTCTTTGTTTCTGCTCTTAATTGCTAGGTCATCTATGTAGCACTCCACTGTTTTCCGGAGGTGCTCTTGGAAAATTGCATTCATGGCACGTTGATACGTAGCACCTGCGTTCTTTAGGCCAAAGAGCATGACTGTATAGCAGTATACTCTGAGTGGTGTCCTGAAGGACGTATGCTTCTCATTATCGGGATACATCTTTATTTGATTATATCTCGAGAATCCATCCACGAACGTCATGCGCTCATACCCCCAAGTATTATCATCATAATATCAGTGATGGGTAATGGAAATTCGTCTTTGGGGAAGCCTCATTCAAATCCCTAAAGTCTATACAGACTCGGATTTTTCCATTTTTCTTGGTTACGGGAACTATATTTGCGACCCAATCAGGGTGTTGTTCCTCGCGAATAAAGCCTAACGCGATTAACTTTTTTATTTCAGCTTGTATAGCTTTCATGATCTCTGGGCGGAATCTTCGTTGTTGCTGCTTTACTGGCTTAGCTTCTGGTCGGATCTTCAATTTGTGAACCGCCACGCTTGGATCCAACTCTGGCATCTCCTTATAACTCCAAGCGAAAATATCAATATATTCGCGGACGAGGGATATCAATTCCTTCCTTTCTTCCGAGGATAGGTTCTCACTTATAAATATGGGTTTAAGATTCTTTTCATCTCCCATATTGATTTGGATCACTTTATCTTCAGTTGGGGGCTCCCGCTGTTCAAACTGAATCTCCCACTCCCTATTAAGATGCTTGTCCCAAGGGTCGTCTCTTACTAGTGAGGTTTCCTCCAAATCTTCGTCTTCTTGGATCGCGGAAGCCATGTTAACAGATACCTCGTGGAAAATCACACCTGTGCTGACATCTGAATCCCAGCATGATGATTCTGACGAATGATCGTACTGTCTTAACTCAGCTTTGTCGCTGGAGGAGGCCTCGGAAGTGGTGACGCATTCCAACCCCCTGCCAGTTTTCTGGTAATAGTCTGGCGTCTTCCCTTCGGGGACAAAAGGTTGAAGGATTGTCTTCCTTCCTTTTTCAAAATTCAACCCCCTGCCTTCGGCCAGATTGTATCCCATTTTCTTTATTATTCCACGAAAATTTTCATCATAATGGAAGAACTCGGGTTTTCCCTGTTCTTCCTCAGAATCTGAACATTTCTCAGAATCTGAAATTTTCATCATAACTTGCTCTTCCAAATATTATGGCCTTTTGGGTTCCGTTTTTGGGAGGGATCTCAAAAATAACTTGGTCAGCACTTTCAACGTCATCACTTAATTCATATAAGGATGATCGGATAGGTTGTTGGAAGGAAGTCAGAGAATATATCTCATTTACACAGTCGCTAAATGCATCTGTGCTAGTGCTTGAGGGCTCAAAGTCAACACCAGAAGAATAAGCAAATTTCAGATTTTCATTTATCACCCATTCACCATCAGAGTGAACGGCGTTATTTACATCAAGGCCTTCGTGGCTTATCACAATGGGCTCACCATCCCAAATCACATCCTCGGATTCCGAATCTTCGGATCCTGATTCTGTATCAGCCTCTTCACCACTATTAGAGTCATCCTGAACGGGCCGATCTGCGACACCAAACGCATCTTGATACAGCAACGCGTCAGTAAAGAAGTTTTCAACTCCTTTGAAGGGTTGTTTTTCCGCAATGAGCGTATTCACGTTCGCGTCTTCGTCGACATACTTCATGCATTGGTGTAACGTGGAGGGCACGATTAGATTGCTATGGATCCAAGGCCTCCCCAATAGCAGATTGTATGATGTGTCCGCATCTATCACGTAACACGTGACTTCCGTTTTCAGGTCGCCGATTTGACACTTGAGCTTTTTTTACCCTGGGGTCTACTACCGTTAGCATTGAACCCGAAGATAGTAGTGTTGGTTGTGGCTAATCTATTCATCGGCACTCCCAGATATCGTAGCATCCTTCGCGGCATGATGCTCAAGGCCGAGCCTGGATAAACTTGAATACGATCAATCTCCGTATATTCTATGTATCCCTTGTAATACAAAGGGCGATGATGCTTATTACTCCTGACTTGCATATCTTCTGGAGAGAAGGTGACGCAAGGGATGTTTTTACCAGAGATCTGGTGACATGTCGCGCAAAGAGACTTTCATTCTTCGATCATCTCTGGTATTTACGCCAAGAACACTTCCGAATCTTGGAGAGCCTCTCTTAAAGCTTCCCTAGTAGATTTGGAGAGCTTCAGGAGCTCGTACAAGGTTATCCTTGCAGGGATATTGGCCAACTGTGTTAGGGTGTCGAATTGGAATGACTTTCGCGAGTCTTCCGCAAGTTCTTTTCCCTTCTTCCTTAGAGCTTTGTCAAACTTCAGCTCTTTTTGATTGATTTTCTCTGGAGATGGTTGAGAACCTGTTTTTTGGTCGTAATTCTTTAAGTAATCTTTTTCCGAACCGGTCCCTGCGGAGGGAGGGTCTGCATCGGCGACCAAGGAATTTCCGATTTCTTTTTACTAATCGGTCAGAGCAGGAATGATTTCATCGTCTTCGGGAATTACGGAAACGACATTGGAGGTGAAGACTCTCTCTCTTTGCTTCTTCCCAAATGAACTGGAACTCTATTGTTCATCATTTAGGAGATCAGGATGTACCCATAGTATCTCCCCCCTATCAGTTTCAAAGGAGAATAGTCCTTTCTTTTGCTGTTGGTGTGGATCAAAATTTACGACTTGCATCGTGCCTTTATGGATGGGCTGCACTCCATCTTGAAATGTTGACTCTATCCAGTGGGATGCTTTACTGAACTTGATGGTCACCATGTTCGTAGTCACCTTCTTCTGGTGCTCTTGAAGCTTGATGACATTAGCATCCACTAAGGCTTGAATTTTGTCTTTAAGGATGTAGCAGTTTTGGGTGGGGTAGTTAATGATCGTATGGTAGACACAGTAGTTAGGATCATTAACTTTCCCAGCTTCCTCTGGACGTTTAGACTCTGGCAACTTCAGCATCTTCTTACTCATAAGGAGGTTGAATATAGTCTTTGTGTGCTCATCCTTAAAGGAGTATTGTGCTCATCCTTAAAGGAGTATTGCTTTTGTAGCACTCGCGTCTGAGGATGAAGTTTCGGGGGAGTCTTCGTGGGTTGTGGCGCATCAGTGACCATTGTTTCCTTTCCCTTATACCCTCGGGGTCGGGACTTATAGCTGTTATCACCACTTCGCTTCGGTTTCTCCTCGCCTACTTCTTCTTCAAGCCTTTCGCAATTTCTTTAGCTTCTTCATCTTGTAGGGCGAGATCCTTCCAAGTTGAGGACTTTACTGCCCCCATCTTGGCTAGAATCTTGGTCGATAAATTATGTTGACAGGTTTCTACCAGGGTCTTTTCTAGCATCTCATGCAGACATCTGAGAGAATCGTTCTGAAACCTTTTCATGAAGTCCTGGGCTGACTCTCCTTTCTTTTGTTTAGAGGCTAGAAGCACCAGCATTGATACCTCCATATCATCTTCATAGTATCTAGTGAGAAAGGCTTTCTCCATGTCGCTCCAGGAATTGATGGCTCCCGGTTCTAATCTCCGGAACCATTCAAAAGCTAGTCCGGTTAAGGTACTAACAAATATTCTTGTAATAATAGGGTCATTTCCTGATAAATGCCCTTTCTGCGACTTAAAATAGTAGAGGTGTTGGTTTGGCGATCCTCTACCATCAAAAGATTTTAGCTTCAACAGTTTGTAGCTTTCTGGGAACGGCACCATTTCCCACTCCATGGGATATAGCCTTACTACACCCCGTTTTTGTAGGTCGCCCTTATGCATGAGGGCATTCATTTGGTTCTGGAAGCTCTCCATCCAGACAGTATTTGCGTTTTCCTCCTGGTGCATGGATCGGTTGTCATCATCTTTATGATGTTCCTCTTCTTCTCGATTGTTATGAGGACCATGACCTTCTTCTTCGGTCTTCTTTCCTGTATTCTTCAGTTTAGCTTTTTCTAACTCCATCAGAACGTGTAGCATATCTTTAAGCTCGCTGATGGCATTCTGTTGTTGCTGGATATGCCTAACTTGCTCCTCCATTCTCCGTATGAACTCTTCTGGGATATTGTTCAGCGTCATATATGCAGAGGCGAAGTCTTCTAAGAATGAATCAGATGTCTGTGATTCAGCCATAACAGACTTGGCTATATCTTCTTCATCAGATGAGATCCCCGCCATCTGTCTATAATTCATAGGGATCGTCACCCCACTTTTGAGTCGAGTGTGCCGAAAAATTCCTTGCTCTTCGTTGGATGGGCTTTTCGAACTCGAAGAGAGCTCTGGATTAGAAGCTTCTTCTTCGGAGACTTTCTTCGCCTTCTTTTACTTCTTCTTTTCTCCAACGCTAATCATGTTGGAGGTCATCGCGGGATATTCCGGCTCAGAAAACTCGAGCACGCATCGTCTCCTTTTTGCCAATTGGGATGACGATGTTGACGGAGACGACAATCGACAAAACACCGAGGATCGGGCATGAGTTGAACAATGACAGTGAGACAGTACTGTATTGATCAGTCGTTCACAGTGGCATTGAGATACATGGGATTCTTCTCTTCTTATGTTTAGAAGTTTCCTAAGATCTCTTGCACTGGAGTCCCTTGTGATGGGCTCATTTGTTAGATAACTTCAGGGACGGTGTAGTTTCAGCCTCACGGATAGGCATGCACTTTCCGCAAGTTTGACGTTTGCGAGCTTCTTCAGTTTTTCCCCTTGGGATGCGAATGTATGCTCCGTGTTGACTATGGACAACTTTGACGGGTTCACTCCTCTTCTTGCAGGAAACATGAGTGAATCCCTCTGCATCTTGACCGACCTCGCCCTTAGGCTTCCATATTTGGATGGTAGGTTTCTGCCAAGATGAGTTGGCGGTTCCCTTTTGTTGCGCGTTCCTGTGAAGGGCACAAGCTTTGCTTCTTATTAGGTTTCTCCTCATTGTACGAGTGAGGGGAACCTCCTTCTCCGCATCATAGTCTCGCGGAGCGGGTAATGGTCGTTTCCCCTTGTTGGAGCGGGGTCTTTGGTCCTCTTTGCTTGAGAGACCAAGAGTCTTGGCCGAGATTGGCATAGAGCCAAGTGTTGAGGAGGAGGGTTTCGGACTAACTTGGTCCGTTGATTCCCTTAACTAGGCTATTGCCGTCTCCTTGGGGATTGACCCCTTGGAGATTTTATGGTATCCCCTTAGGGAAGTAGGACTCTTGGAGCCTGAAGAAAGAAATTCTTCGTACCTTTTCTGGTCGACGTAAATGGTAAAGCGAGTCGACCAGACTACCAATTGGAATGCTGTCGGATCGAAGTCACCGGAGGTGATGGTAGTCCCCAGCGGAATCGCCAATCTTCTGTTCGCCATGAAAGTTGAACGCACTTTATATTGAAGTCTTTTCAATAAAAGGGTTACAATCGAACGGTTTCCTGTTTACAGAAGATGAGGAAGATAGCTTTTCCTCTTTGTTTAAGGCTGGATTTCTAGGTAGCTATGGAGGACGATCCTACTCTCCGTTGACACTCTATACAATTTCTCTCAGTTGGCTAAAGGGAAAAGAAAGGCTTTTTTGGCTCTTGATTGCGAAGATAGTTTTTCAGAAGAAGCTCCTCTTACCGTGCTCTCCTCTGTCTCTGTCTTTTATAGGAGGCTTGGAGTAACGTCCCGCCATATTTTGCTCGACCATTACCTCCCACTACTCAAGAAGTGCCGCTATATTCGTTAGGTGGTTACTCCCACGATCGAAGTAACGCCGCTGCATTCGTTTGGAAGTTATTCCCACGATCCGAGATGGCAATTTTGCTGTTCGGGTCGGGTGACTTTGTATTAAACCCCCACCCGAAAGTTATGGGTAGTGTCGCGAATCTCATCTTTAGATTCGCAAACCTGTTCCATTGTCTGGATCGCGAACCTCAGTTTCTTAGATTCGCGGACCTCAATTTCTTAGATTCGCAGACCTCAGTTTCTTAAATTCGCAGACCTGATGAGTTGCGGGCTTCTGTCTCTGAATTCGTGGATCAGCTTTGCTTTTCTAGAATTTTTCGCTGACAAGTAGCAGAGTGGCCTTGCTGCCACGATCCACTGAGATCTAGCACCTCGTTGCACAAATTCAACCCTCCCTAAGCGCATCCCCTCTGCAGCCCGCGAACCCCGAGGGGTTGCACAAAAAACTTGGACGGATTTTGTTTCGCTCTTCCGCACCGGGGAGTTGGGCGGCGGCGCTCGCACCCCACCGGGCCAGAGCACAGGACTATTCTGGGCCACTCTATCGCTCACATTCACCGTTCCACCCGCTCAAAGAGGGGGTTCCGTGCCAGAGCTAGGTCCGGTTTGGGGCGCCTGGCATGGCTGGAATAGCTCGCGCACTGCACGACGTAGGTTTCAGTCTAGCAACAAGGTGGTTCGCAGTGTCTGGCAAGGCAAGGATGTCACGAACACCCCGAAAGGCGGATGTCAAAAAAACTTGGACGGATTCTATTTCGCTCTCCGGCACCGTGCTGTGCGGGTTCGTGCGAACGGACGGTCCGGTTCCGAAGAAGCAGGGACTACCCACTCAACATGCCGTGCGGGTTATGGCTGACGGACGGTCTAGTTCATGGCGGATGGCAACCGATATTGCCCGCGCACCGTGCTGCGCAGGTTCCTACGGACGGATGGCCCGATTCGGGGTGGATGGCACGGTTGGGACTGCCCGCGCAATGTACCGTGCATGTTCGGGCGGCCAGATGAACCGGTTCGGGGCGGTCGGGATGCCCGCGCACCATGCCGTGCGCGTTTGGGCAAACGGACGGACCAGTTCGGGGCGGCTGGGACTGCCCGTGCACCATGCCGTGCGGGTTCGGGCGGACGGACTGTCCAGTTCGAGGCAGATGGCCATGCCCGCACCGTGCCGTTCAGGTTCCGGTGGACAGATGGCCCGGTTTGGGGTGGATGGCACGGCCGAGACAACCTGTGTACCGTGCTTTGCGTGTTCTGACGGACAGATGGACCGGTTCGGGGCAGTCGGGACTACCCCGAACCAGACCTTGTGCATTCGGGCAGACGGACAGACCGGTTCGGGGCGGCCGGGACTACCTGTGCACCATGCCGTGAGCTTTCGGGGAGGCCGAGACGGCCCGCACATCGTGCCGTGCGGGTTCGGGCGGACGGACGGTCCGGTTCGGGTGGTAGGGACAGCCCGCGTACCATAACTTCGGGTTTGTGTAGACGGATGGATCAGTTCAGTGCAGCTGGGATGGCCCGCGCACCGTGCCTTGTGCGTTCGGGCGGACAGACGTTCGGTTGGGGACGGATGGCCATTCCCGCGCAACGTGTCATGCGGGTACCAGCAGACGGACGGCTAGGTTCAGGGTGGATGGCACGGCAGGAACCACCCGCACACCATGCCGTGCGGGTTCGGGCGGACGGATGGTCCAGTTCGAGGTGGTCGGGACAGCCCGCGCACCTTGCCTTGCTAGTTCCGGTGGGCAGACGGTCCAGTTCGTTGCGATCGGGACTGCCCGCGCACCATGTCGTGCATGTTTGGGTGGATGGAAGGTTCAGTTTGGGGTGGATGGCCATGCCCACGCACCGTGCCATGCGGGTTCGGGCATATGGACGACCCGGTTGGGGCAGATGCCACGGCCGGGACTGCCCGCGCACAGTGCCGTGCAGGTTCGGGTGGATGGACGGTCCGGTTCATGGTGGTCGGGACTGCCCACGCACCATGCCGTGCGGGTTTGGGCGTACAGACGGTCCGCTGGGGGCAGATTGCACAGCCGGGACAACCCGAACACATTGCCGTGCAGGTTCGGGCTGACTGACTACATGTGCACAGTGCCGTGCGGGTTCAGGCAGACGGACGGTCCGATTCGAGGTAGTTGGGGCGGTCCGCGCACCGTGCCTTGCGGTTTGGGCGGTCGGACGGTCCGGTACGGGGCGGTCGACACTGCCCGCGCATCGCGTCTTGCGTGTTTGGGCGAACGGATGGACAAGTTGGGGGCGGATGGCATGGCCGGTGCTGCCCGCGCACCATGCTGTGAGGGATCAGGTGGACGGATGGTCCGATTTAGTGCGGTGGGGACTGCTCGCACACCGTGCCTTACTCGTTCAGGCAGGCGGACTATCCAGATCG
The DNA here is from genome assembly GCA_036321105.1 of Dracaena cambodiana. Classification (NCBI taxonomy): domain Eukaryota; kingdom Viridiplantae; phylum Streptophyta; class Magnoliopsida; order Asparagales; family Asparagaceae; genus Dracaena; species Dracaena cambodiana. The sequence continues at coordinate 31,273,794 of JAYEPQ010000010.1, read as the reverse complement.
GGGCAGACGGGACTGCCCGCGCACCGTGCCGTGCGGGATCAGCCAGACAGACGATCAGATTTGGGGCGGTCGAGACTGCCCGCGCACCGTGCCTTGCGATTTTCGCGGATGGACAGGCCGGTTGGGGCGGCCGGGACAGGCTATGCACAGCGCCGTGCGCGTTCGGACAGACAAACAGTTCGGTTCGCGGCAGATGGCCTTGCCCTTGTACCTTGCCGTGTGGGTTCGGGCGTACGAACGGACCGGTTGGGGGCATATGCCACAGCCAGGACTGCCCATGCACAGTGTCGTTTGGGTTCAGGCAGACGGACGGTCTAGTTCGGGACGGTCGGGACTGCCCGCGCACCGTGCCGTGCGGGATCAGGAGGATGGATGGTCATATTTTGGGCGGTCGGGACTGCACGCGCACCATGCCTTGCGGGTTCGGTCGGACGGACTGGTTCAAGGCGGCCGGGACTGCCCGCGCACTGTGCCGTGCACGTTCGGATGGACAGATGGTTCGGTCAGAGGCAGATGGCCATGCCTGCGCACCTGTCGTGCGGGTTTGAGCGTACAGACGGTCCGCTGAGGGTGGATGGCACGGGCGGGACTGCCTGCACACTGTGCCGTTCAGGTTCGAGAGTACGGACGGTCCGGTTCGGCGCTGATGGCACAGCCGGGACTGTGCCGTGCGGGTTTTGGCAGACCGACGGCCCGGTTCACGGCGGATGCCATGAACGGTACTGCTCGCTCACCATGCCGTGTCGTATATGCAGACCGACGGTCCAGTTAGGGACGGACTGCTTGGCTAGGATTGCCCGCGTACCGTGCCATGCCGCTTCAGACGGATGGACGGCCTGGTTCGAGGCGGACGGGACTGCCCGTGCACCATGCCGTTCCGGTTCGTGCGGGCGGACGTTCCGGTTTGGGGCGAGACTGCCTGCGCATAGTGCCGTGTTGGTTCGGGCGGACGATCGGTCCAGTTCAGTGCGGATGGCATGGCGGGGACTGTCATCATACCCTGCTATGCGGGTTCAGTTAGACGGCGGTCTTGTTCGGGGTGGATGTTACGGAATGGACTACACGTGCAAGTGCCATGCGGGTTCGGGCGGACGGATGGTCCGATTCGGGGCGGTTGGGGTGGCCCGCGCACCGTGCCTTGTGGTTTGTGCGGTCGGACGGTCCGGTACGGGGCGGTAAGCACTGCCCACGCACCGTTCCTTGCGGGTTTGTGCGGACGGATGGACCGGTTGGGGGCGGATGGCATGGTCGGTGCTGCCCGCGCACCATGCTTTGAGGGATCAGGTGGACGGATGGTCCAATTTGGGGCGGTAGGGACTCCGCGTACACCGTTCCTTGCCCGTTCGGGCGGGCAGACTGTCCGCTTCGGGGCGGATGCACTGCCCACGCACCATGCCATGCGCGTTCGGCTGTACACACGGTCCGGTTCGGGGTGGATGGCACGGACGGGGCTGCCCGTGCAAAGTGCTGTGCGGGTTCGCCCATGCGGACGGTCCGGTTTGGCACTGATGGCTCGGCAGGGACTGCCCGCGCACAATGTCGAGCGAGGTCGGGTAGACCGACAGCCCGGTTCAGGGCAGATGGCACGAACGGTACTTCCCGCTCACCGTGCCGTGCCGTATGTGAGGACCGACGGTCCGGTTCGATGTAGATGGCATTGCCGGGACTGCCCGTGTTCCTTGCCGTGCCGTGCCGATTCGAATGGACAGATGGCCCGGTTTGGGGAAGACGGGTCTGCCCACGCACCGTGTCGTGCCGGTTCGTGCAGACGGAAGGTCCAGTTTGGGGTGGTCAGGATCACCCGCGCACAGTGCCTTGTGGATTCGGGTGGACGGATGGACCGGTTCAGGGTGGATGGCATGGCCGGGGCTGCCAACACAACGTGCCGTTCGAGATCAGGTAGACGGACAGTCCGATTCGAGACAGTCGGGACTGCCCACGCATCGTGCCTTGCTCGTTCGGGCGGGCGGATGGTCCGGTTCGGATCGAATGGCTTTGCCCGTGCACCATGCGGTGCAGGTTCGGCCCTACGCACGGTCTGATTCGGGGCGGATGGCACAGACGGGGCTGCCCGCGCACAGTGCCATTCGGGTTCGGGCAAACGGACGGTCCAGTTCGTGGCGGTCAGGATTGCCCGCGCACCATGCCTTGCAGGTTCAGGCGGACGAATGGACCGATTCAGGGCAGATGGCATGGCAAGGGGCGGCGCGCACACGTGCCGTACGGGTTCAGGCTGACGGAAGGTCCGGTTCGGGGCATATGGCCCTGCCGGGACTGCCCGCTCGCCGTGCCTTGACGGACGATCCGGTTCGGGCCGAATGGCATGGTTAGGACTGCCCGCGCACCGTACCGTGCGGGTTCGGGCGGACGGACGGTCCTGTTCGGAGCGTATGGCATGGCCGGTGCTGCCCGCGCACCGTGCCATGCGGGCACGGGCAGTTAGACGGTGTGGTTCAGGGGCGGATGGCACGGCTTGGACTGCCCACGCAACTTGCCGTGCGGTTCGAAAGACAGTCCTGTTCGGGGCGGATGGCACGGCCGGGGTTGCCCGTGCACCGTGCTGTGCGGGTTCGGGCAGATGGACGGTCCGCTTTTGGGGCCGAGGGCATGGCCTGGGCTGCCCGCGTACCGTGCCGTGCAGGTTGAGATTAGCGGACGGTCCAGTTCGGGACTTATGGCACCGTCCGGACTGCCAGGCATCGTGCTGTGCGAGTTCGAGCAGACTGACAGTCGGGTTCCGGGTGGATGGCACAGCCAGAACTGCATGCACACACTACTGTGCGGACTCGGGCGGACCGATGGTCTAGTTCGTGGAGACTGGCATGGTCGGAACAGCCCCTATACGACTCCGTGTGGGTTCCGGTCGTGCGACGGGCTGGTTCGGGGCTCCTGGCACAGCGAGAACGACTGCCACATCCCCCTGGCCGGGCTCCTAGGCTGTTCGGTGCGGGCGACACGGTTCTGGCCGAGTGCCATGGCTGCTAAGGCCGAGTGGCACAGCCAGAACAACAATTCTGAGGGAAAATGGCTGCACCGTGCGGGCAGAACACCCCTCGTGCGCCCAGCGCGCTCAGGTCTTGAGGGTCCATCCTCAGGAATAACCACTTTTTCCACTCTGAGGTTGCCCAGCCTCTTTTGAAAAAAGTGAGCTAGTAGAGGCACTTGGGTCTGCAGGGGACTAATTAAGGTTAAAAGATGTTCTATGGTAGTAGGGGGGTAAGTTAACAGGAGCGATGGCACCGTCTTGGCATGGTAGGGGTAGGCCATGGCACCGTCTGGGCATGGCATGGGCAGGGCATGGCACCGTCTGGGTATGGCTGGGGTAGGCCCCTTTGGCTCGGGTGGGCGGCCCACCCCGCCACGCGGTTCACCCCGGGGGGCGGCTATCTGACCGGCGACGCCGCTGGCCATCATCGGAGTTCCGGCCATGTCCGGCGGAGGCCCATGCAGGCTGGTTTGGCCCGTTTAGCTCGTTTTTGTTGGCTTTAAGGTGCTCCGGAAGCCGATTCTGCCCCGCCAGCCATCGCCGGAGTTCCGGCACAGCCTGGGCATGGCAGGGGCACTCCATGTTGCGTGTAGAGCAGGACCCTTTGGTCGGATGGGCGGCCCACCCCGCCACGCGGTGTGCCCCGGGGAGCGGTCGTCCGGCTGCCGCCGGCCATCGCCTGAGTTCCGGCCATGTCCGGCGGAGGCCCGGGCAGGCCGGTTTGGCCCGTTTTGCTCGTTTTTGTTGGTTTTTACTTGCTTGGGAGGCTGGTTCGGCCCGTTTTGCATGGCTTTTGGTACTCGGGTGGCCGGTTTGGCCCCTTTTTCTTGGCTATTTTTGCAGCGGAGCCTGCGGGGTGGCTTTGGGAGCTAGTCCCCCTAGTCTAGCTGGCTCTCTCGGATTTGCCGTGCTCGGTGGATCTACGTTGTGTGCGCACCGAGCCATCCGCTTGGGCACCGCCCCCATGAGCATTCGGGCCTCGCAGGCAGCTTCCGTGTCGTCATGTGAGGGGTTTCGGATCAGCATGTCCCGGCAGGCCCCCTGACTCTATGCAGCCAACGCCGGCACTGCTGTCCCGTCACTAGTTCGTACCAGTTGCAGCGTCCGCCTCAGTGCATTGCCCCGTTGCCTGTGCAGCAAACCAGATTCCTAGGAAACCAATGTCGTCAGATGCTCCTAAATGCTCTCCTTTGTACGCTTGATGCGGCGGGGGAGGAACACATGGGGGTCCGTGACAGCCACCGATTGGCTGTCGAGGACTCGTTAGGGCTCGCGGGTGCTGTGGTCTGCTGCCCCCCGCCGTCTACTCGGTTGCGATTCGGCTACGTAAGAAGGGCACCATGGCAGCACGGATGTCATCGAGGGTGTGCTACCCGGTTGATCATGCCAGTAGTCATATGCTTGTCTCAAAGATTAAGCCATGCATTTGTAAGTATGAACAAATTCAGACTGTGAAACTGTGAATGACTCATTAAATCAGTTATAGTTTGTTTGATGGTACGTGCTACTCGAATAACTGTAGTAATTCTAAAGCCAATGCGTTTATTAGATAAAAGGCCGATGCGGGCTCTGCCTGCTGCTCTGATGATTCATGATAACTCGACGGATCGCACGACCCTCGTGGTGGCAACGCATCATTCAAATTTCTGCCCTATCAACTTTTGATGGTAGGATACAGGCCTACCATGGTGGTGACGGGCGACGGAGAATTAGGGTTCGATTCCAGAGAGGGAGCCTGAGAAACAGCTACCACATCCAAGGAAGGCAGCAGGCGCGCAAATTATCCAATCCTGACACGGGGAGGTAGTGACAATAAATAACAATACCGGGCTCTTACGAGTCTGGTAATTGGAATGAGTACAATCTAAATCTCTTAACGAGGATCCATTGGAGGGCTTGTCTGGTGCTAGCAGCCGCATTAATTCCAGCTCCAATAGCGTATATTTAAGTTGTTGCAATTAAAAAGCTCGTAGTTGGACCTTGGGCTGGGTCGGTCGGTCCGCCTTCTGGTGTGCACCAGCCGTCCCGTCTCTTCTGCCGGCGATGTGTTCCAGGCCTTAACTAGCTAGGTCGTGCCTCCGACGCCATTACTTTGAAGAAATTAGAGTGCTCAAAGCAAACCTACGCTCTGTATACATTAGCATGGGATAACATCACAGGATTTCGGTCCTATTCTGTTGGCCTTCGGGATCGGAGTAATGATTAAGAGGGACAGTCAAGAGCATTCGTATTTCATAGTTAGAGGTGAAATTTTTGGATTTATGAAAGACGAACAACTGCGAAAGCATTTGCCAAGGATGTTTTCATTAATCAAGAACGAAAGTTGGGGGCTCGAAGACGATCAGATACCGTCCTAGTCTCAACCTTAAACGATGCCGACCAGGGATCGTTGGATGTTGCTTTTAGGACTCCATCGACACCTTATGAGAAATCAAAGTTTTTTGGTTCTGGATGGAGTATGGTCGCAAGGCTGAAACTTAAAGGAATTGACAGAAGGGAACAACCAGGAGTGGAACCTACAGCTTAATTTGACTCAACACGGGGAAACTTACCTAGTCCAGACATAGTAAGGATTGACAGACTGAGAACTCTTTCTTGATTCTATGGGTGGTGGTGCATGGCCGTTTTTAGTTGGTGGAGCGATTTGTCTGGTTAATTCCGTTAACGAACGAGACCTCAGCCTGTTAACTAGCTACGCGGAGGCATCCTCCATGGCCAGCTTCTTAGAGGGACTATGGCCGCTTAGGCCACGGAAGTTTGAGGCAATATCAGGTCTGTGATGCTCTTAGATGTTCTGGGCCGCATGCACGCTACACTGATGTATTCAACGAGTCATAGCCTTGGCCGACAGGCCCGGGTAATCTTCAAAAATTTCATCGTGATGGGAATAGATCATTGCAATTGTTGGTCTTCAACGAGGAATTCCTAGTAAGCGCGAGTCATCATTGACTACGTCCCTGCCCTTTGTACACACCGCCCGAATGGTCCGGTGAAGTGTTCCGATTGCGGCAATGGGGGTGGTTCGCTGCCCACGATGTCGCAAGAAGTCCACTGAACCTTATCATTTGGAGAAAGGAGAAGTCATAATAAGGTTTCCGTAGGTTAACCTGCAGAAGGATCATTGTCGAGGCCCGAATGGACAATCGCAAACCGATCAACGCTCCTACAGGGACAGAGGGACGACAGCATTCGCCCGCCTGACCCCGCCACCCCGGGGCACCCATGGCCTCCCCCGACCCGCCTCGTTGCAGGACAGGCAGCGGGAACAATACCCCAGCGTCTGACCCCGCCATCAAGGAACATTCACAGTCGAGGAGAGCACCACAAGCCGGTTCTGGCGTGCGGTGCGATCCTTCCATACAAGTCAAACTTTTACAACTCTCGACAATGGATATCTTGGCTCTCGCATCGATGAAGAACGTAGCAAAATGCGATACTTTGTATGAATTACAAAATCTCATGAACCATCGAGTCTTTGAATGCAAGTTGCGCCCGAGGCTATCCGACCGAGGGAACGCCTGCCTGGGCGTCATGCCTCTCGTCGCTCCGCACACCCTGAGTCACCCTTCGAGTAGGGGCAGTGACAGGCGTGGATGCGGAGATTGGCCACCCATGCCTTGCGGTGTGACAAGCCAAAGTGCAGGGCATCGGGCGGGAACGGATGCGACGAGTGGTGGACGGACACGTACGGCGCTGGACGCTGCCTCCGCCCCCGGCTGTAGAGGTGCATGCAAGGAACCCAAGTCGTCGGGTGCGCTCGTACGCGCCCCTCGAAACTCTACCCCAGGTTAGGCGGGGCCGCTCTCTGAGCTTAAGCATATCAATAAGCAGAGGAGAAGAAACTTACGAGTGAACCGGAAGGAGCCCAGCTTGGGAATCAGGCGGTTGCGATGCTTGAATTGTAGACTGGAGAAGCATCCTCAGTGACGGACTGGGCCCAAGTCCTCTGGAAAGGGACGCTAGGGAGGGTGAAAGCCCCTCCGGCCCAGACCCTACTGCACCACGATGTGCTGTCGACGAGTCCTGTTGTTTGGGAATGCAGCCCCAATCGAGCAGTAAATTCTGTCCAAGGCTAAATAGTGACGAGAGACCGATAGCAAACAAGTACCGGGAGGGAAAGATGAAAAGGACTTTGAAAAGAGAGTCAAAGAGTGCTTAAAATTATCGGGTGGGAAGCGGATGGGGGCCGGCAATGCACGCCGGCCGGATGCGGAACGGCCCATGCGGGGCTGGTCCGCCGCTTGTCTTGGCGAGCGGACTGTTGTGGGCTGCGCCGGCGGCCCAAGCCAGGGCGAACGACCCCGCCTGTGGAAACGCAGCTTGCGCGACCGGGGAAGCAGCAAGCGCTGCCTCACACCTGCGCGCTCTTGGCACTGTCCTGCGGGCTCCCCATCTGACCCTTTCTTGAAACAAAAACCAATGAGTCTAACATGCGTGCGAGCCAACGACCGTGAAAACCTGGAAGGCACAAGGAAGCTGATGGGCGGGATCACCCTTGCGGAGTGCACCGCCGACCGACGCCAATCTTCTGTGAAGGGTTCGAGTGGGAGCATGCCTGTCAGGACTCGAAAGATGGTGAACTATGCCTGAGCGGGGTGAAGCCAGAGGAAACTCTGGTGGAGGCCCGCAGCTATACTGACGTGCAAATCATTCATCTGGCTTCGATATAGGGGCAAAAGACTAATCGAACCATCTCGTAGCTGGTTCCCCCCAAATTTTCCCTTAGGATAGCTGGAGCCACGTTCGAGTTCTATCGGGTAAATATAATGATTAGAAGTATCGGGGGCGCAACGCCCTCGACCTATTCTCAAACATTAAATTGAGAGCTCCAAGTGGGCCATTTTTGGTAAGCAGAACTGGTGATGCGGGATGAGCCGAAATTCGGGTTACGGTACCCAACTGCGCGCTAACCTATAACCCATAAAGGGTGTTGGTCATGGAAGTCGAAATCCACTAAGGAGTGTGTAACAACTCACCTGCGGAATCAAGTAGCCCCGAAAATGGATGGCGCTTAAGCGCGCGACCCACACCCGGCCATCGGGGCGATCGTCATGCCCCGATGAGTAGGAGGGCACGGCGGCCACCGCAAAACCCGGGGCGCTAGCCCGGGCGGTGCCACCGTCTGTGTGAATCTTGGTGGTAGTAGCAAATATTCAAATGAGAACTTTGAAGGTCGAAGAGGGGAAAGGCTCCATGTGAACGGCACTTGCACATGGGTTAGCCAATCCTAAGGGATGGGGGAAGCCCGTCAGATAGCGCGTCGCCGTGCGAGCTCCGAAAGGGAATCAGGTTAAAATTCCCGAGTCGGGACGTGGCGGCGGATGGCAACGTTAGGGAGTTTGGAGACGCCGGCGAGGGCCTCAAGAAGAGTTATCTTTTTTGCTTAACAGCCCACCCCTTGGAAACGGCTTAGCCGGAGGTAGGGTCCAGCAGCTAGAAAAGCACCGCACGTCATGCGGTGTTCGGTGCGCCCCTGGCAGCCCTTGAAAATCCAGAGGACCGCATGTCGCCCATGCCCTCTCATACTCATAACCACATCAGGTCTCCAAGGTGAACAACCTCTGGCCAATGGAACAATGTAGGCAAGGGAAGTCGGCAAAATGGATCCGTAACTTCGGGAAAAGGATTGACTTTGAGGGCTGGGCACGGGGGTCCTCGCCTCGAACCCGTCGGCTGTTGGTGGACTGCTCGAGCCACACCCGTGGCGAGAGCGGGTCCCGCGTGCTTGCCGGGGACGGACTGGGAATGGCTCCCCCGTGAGGGAGGGCCTTCCCCGGGCGTCGAACAGCCGACTCAGAACTAGTACGAACAAGGGGAATCCGACTGTTTAATTAAAACAAAGCATTGCGATGGTCCCTACGGATAATAACGCAGTGTCAGCCCAGTGCTCTGAATGTCAAAGTGAGGAAATTCAACCAAGCACGGGTAAACGACTGGAGTAACTATGACTCTCTGAAGGTAGCCAAATGCCTCGTCATCTAATTAGTGATGCGCATGAATGGATTAACAAGATTCCCATTGTCTCTGTCTACTATCAAGCGAAACCACTGCCAAGGGAATGGGTTTGGCAGAATCAACGAAGAAAGAAGACCCTGTTGAGCTTGACTCTAGTCAAACTTTGTGAAATGACTTGAGAGGTGTTGGATAAGTGGGAGCCGGTTCAACCGGCGAAAGTGAAATCCACTACTTTTAACATTATTTTACTTATTCCGTGAGACGGAGGTAGGGCCAAGCCCCTCTTTTTAGCTCCAAGGACGCTCTACGCAGGCTGATCCGGGCGAAAGACATTGTCAGGTGGGGAGTTTTGCTGGGGCGGCACATCTGTCAAAAGATAACGCAGGTGTCCTAAGACGAGATCAACGAGAACAGAAATCTCATGTGGAACGAAAGGGTAAAAGCACGTTTGATTCTGATTTCCAGTACGAATATGAACCGTGAAAGCGTGGCCTATCGATCCTTTAGACCTTCAGAATTTGAAGCTAGAGGTGTTAGAAAAGTTACCACAGGGATAACTAGCTTGTGGCAGCCAAGCGTTCATAGTGATGTTGCTTTTTGATCCTTCGATGTTGTCTCTTCCTATCATTGTGAAGCAGAATTCACCAAGTGTTGGATTGTTCACCCACCAATAGGGAATGTGAGCTGGGTTTAGACCGTCGTGAGACAGGTTAGTTTTACCCTACTGATAACCGCGTCGTGATAGTAATTCAACCTAGTACGAGAGGAACCATTGATTCACACAATTGGTCATCGCGCTTGGTTGAAAAGCCGTGGCACGAAGCTACCGTGTGCCAGATTATGACTGAACGCCTCTAACTTAGAATCCATACTAGAGAAGCGGTGCCAGCACCCGCCGACTTCCTCCCGACCCACAGTAGGGGTGCTTGCACCCCCACGGGCACATGTTGAAGGCCACGGTCCGTGTGGTGGACATGCTGCTGAGCCCCCTTGGAGCGAAATTCCAAACGATCGGCGGACTGAATCCTTTGTAGACGACTTAAATACGCGATGGGGCATTGTAAGTGGTAGAGTGGCCTTGCTGCCACGATCCACTGAGATCCAGCCCTTCGTCGCATAGATTCGTCCCTCCCCTAGCGCATCTCCTTTGCAGCTCGCGAGCCCCGAGGGGTTACACAAAAAGCTCGGATGGATTTTGTTTCGCTCTTGCTCACAAGGGACTTGGGCGGCAGCGCTCGCACCCCGCTAGAGCGCAGGGCTGTTCGCGGCCATTGCATTGCTCCCATTCACCGTCCCACCCACTCGTAGAGGGCGTTTCGTGCCAGTGCCATGTCCAGTTCGGGGCGTCTGGCATGGCCAGAACAGCTCGTGCATTGCATGGTATAGGTTCTGGTCCAACGACAAGGTGGTTTGCTGTGTCTGCCATGGCAAGGCCATCTCGAACGCCCTGAAAGGCCGAGCCCCAAGGGGATGCCAAAAAAAACTCGGACGGATTTTGTTTCGCTCTCCCGCACCGTGCTGTGCGGGTTCGGGCGAACGGACGGTCTAGTTCCGGGGCAGTGGGAACTGCCCACTCAACGTGCCATGCTGGTTATGGCTGACGGAAGGTCTAGTTCGTGGTGGATGGCAAGCGATATTGCCCACGCACCTTGCCGTGCGGGTTCCAGTGGACGGACGGCCCGGTTTGAGGCAGATGGCCCGGTGGGAAGAGCCCGTGCACCGTGCCGTGCGTGTTCGGGCGGACGAACTAGTTCGGAGCTGCCGAGACGGCCCGTACCCTGCCCTGCGTGTTCGGACGGACAGACGGACCAATTCGGGGCAACCGGGATGGCCCGCGCACCATGCCGTGCAGGTTTAGGCGTATGAACGGACCTGTTTGGGGCGGCAGGGACTGCCTGCGCACCATGCCGTGCGGAGTCGGGTGGACAGACTGTTCAGTTCAGGGCGGATAGCCATCCCTCGCACAATGCCTTGCGGGTTTGAGCGGACTGACAGTCTTGTTCAGGGCGATTGGCACAACCCGCGCACCATGCCTTGCGGGTTCAAACGGGCGGACGGTTCGGTTTGGGGCGGATGGCCATGCCCGCGCACTATGCCGTGCATGTTTGGGCGTACGGACGGTTCGATTGGGGGAAGATGCCACGGCCGACACTGCCCATGCATAGTGCCATTCGGGTTTGGACGGACGGATGGTCCGTTTCGGGGTAGTCGGGACTGCCCGCACACTGTGCCGTGCGAGATCAGACGGACGGACAGTCAGATTTGGGTTGGTCGGGACTGTTCGCACACACTGCCTTGCGGGTTCGGGCGCACGGACGGACCAGTTCGGGGCAGCCGAGACTGCCCGCGCATTGTGCCGTGCGCGTTCGGGCGGACGGATGGTTCGGTTCCGGGAGAATGGCCATGCCCGCGCACCATGCCGTGCGGGTTCAAGCGTACGGACGGTCCGCGAAGGCCGGGACTGCCTGCGCACAGTGTGGTGCGGGTTCGAGCATACGGATGGTCCAGTTCGGGGCTGATGGCACGGCCAGTACTGCCAGCGCACCATTCCGTGCTGGTTCGAGCAAACCAACGGCCCGGTTCGGGCGGATGGCACGAACAGTACTGCTCACCACCATGCTGTGTTGTATGGGCTGACCGACGGTTCGGTTTGGGGCGGATGGCTCGACCAGGACGGCCCGTGAACCGTGTCATGCCGGTTCAGACGGACGTACGACCTGATTTGGGGTGGGAGGGACTGCCCTCACAGTGCCGTGTCGGTTCGTGTGGGCAGACGGTCCATACCGATTTGGGGTAGGACAGCCCGTGCACATTGCCATGCGGGTTCGGGCGGACGGTCGGTCCGGTTCGTGACGGATGGCACGGCCAGGACTGTCCTCGAACCATGCCGTGCGGGTTCGGTCGGACGGACGGTCCTGTTTGGTGGGGATGTTACGGAATGGACAGCCCTGAGCATAGTGCTGTGCGGGTTCGGACGGATGGACGGTACAGCTCGGGGCGGTCGGGACTGTCCGCACACCGTGTCTTGTTGCAAGTTCGGGCGGACGGACGGATTTGTTGGGGGCGGATGGCATTTCTGGGGTTACGGACTGTTCGATTCAGGGCGGTCGAGACTGGCTGCGCACCGTGCCTAACCTGTTCAGGCGGGCAGATGGTCCAATTCGGGGCGGATGGCGCATCGTGCCATGCAGGTTCGGCTATACGCACTGTCCGGTTCGAGGCGGATGGCATGGAAGAGGCTGCTCGCGCACAGTGTCGTGAGAGTTTGGACTTACGGACGGTCCGATTCGTGGTGGTCGAGACTGCCCGCGCACCGAGCCTTGCTGGTTCGGGTGGGTAGACTGATTGGTTCTGGGTGGATAGCGTGGCCGGGGCTGCCCGCGCACCATGCCGTTCGGGATCCGGTAGATGGACGGTCCGATTCGGTGCAGTCGGGACTGCTCGCACACCGTGCCTTGTGCATTCGGGCTGGCAAACGGTCCTGTTCTGGGTGGATGGCATGGCCGGGACTGCCCGCATACCGTGCCGTGCCGATTCAGATAGACGGATGGCCCGGTTCAGGGCGGACGGGACTGCCAATGCGCTAAGCCATGCCAGTTCAGGCTGACAAACGGTCCGATTGGGGGGTCAGGACGGCCAGCGCACCGTGCCTTGCGGGTTCGGCCTGTCGAACCGTCCGGTTTGGAGCGGTCGGGACTGCCCGGGCACCGTGCCGTGACCGGTTCAAGGCGGATGGCATGGCTGGGGCTGCCCGCGCACCATGCCGTGAGGGATCAGGGGGACAAACAATCCGATTCGGGACGGTCGGGACTGCTCGCGCACTGTGCCCTGCAAGTTCAGGCGAGTGGTTGGTCTGGTTCGGATCGGATGGCACTGCCCGCGCACCGTGCTGTGCGGGTGGGGTACACACGGTCCGGTTTGGGACGGATGGCACAGACGGGGCTACCTGCACACAGTGCCATGCAGGTTCGGGCGTATGGACTATCTTGCTCAAGGCGGTAAGGACTACCCGTGCATCATGCCTTGCAGGTCCGGGCGGACAGACGGACTGATTCGGGGTGGATGGCATGGGGTTGCTTGTGCATGTGTCGTGTGGTTCCAGTGGACGGACGGTCCGGTTCGGGGTGGATGGCCCGGTCGGGATTGCCCGCTCACCATGTCGTGACGGACATCCGGTTCGGGGCGGATGGCATGGCCGGGACTGACGTGAACCGTGCCAGGCGGGTTCAGGCGGACGGGCGGTCCGGTACGGGGCAGATGGCATAGCCGAGGCTTCTCACACACCGTGCCGTGCTGGCTCGGGCGGACGGATGGTGCGGTTTGGGGGCAGATGGCACGACTGGGACTGCCAATGCACCTTGCCCTGCGAGTTTGAGTGGACTGATGGTCCAGTTCGGGGCGGATGGCATGGCCGGGGAAGCCCGCTCACTGTGCCATATGGGTTCGGGCTGATGGACGGTCCATTTTCGGGGCGGATGGCACGACCTGGGCTGTCCGCGCACCGTGTTGTTGGGTTCGGGCCAACGGACGGTCCGGTTCGAGGCTGATGGCACCACCCAGATAGTATGCGCACCATGCCGTGCGGGTTCGAGCGTACTGACGGTTGGGTTCCGAGTGAATGGCACGGCCAGAACTGCCCTCGCGCCCTGCCGTGCGGGCGTGGGCGGACCTACTATCCAGTTCGTGGCGGCTGGCATGGCCGGAACATCCCTTGCACCGCTCCGTGTGGGTTTTGGTCGTGTGACGGGCTAGTTCGGGGCTCTTGCCATGGCCAGAACGGCTGCCACACCCCCCGGCCGGGCTCCAGGGCTGTTCGGTGCAGGCAGCATGGTTCTGGACGAGTGCCATGGCTGCTCGGGCCGAGTGGCATGGCTAGAACAACAATTCTGAGGGAAAATGGCCGCACCGTGCGGGCGGAACACCCTCGTGTGCCCAGGGCACTCAGGACTTGAGGGTCCATCCTCAGGAATAGCCACTTTTTCCACTCTTAGATTGCCCTTCCTCTTTTGAAAAAAGTGAGCTAGCAGAGACACTTGGGTCTGCAAGGGACTAATTAAGGTTAAAACCTATTCTAAGGTAGTAGGGAGGCAAGCAAACAGGAGCCATGGCACCGTCTGGGCATGGCAGGGGCAGGCCATGGCACCGTCTTGGCATGGCATGGGCAAGCCATTGCATCGTCTGGGCATGGTAGGGGCAGGCCCCTTTGGCTCAGATGGGTGGCCCACCTCGCCATGCAGTGTGCCCCCGGGGGCGGCTGTCCGGCCGGTGGCACTGCCGGCCATCGCCAGAGTTTCGGCCATGTCCGGCGGAAGCCCGAGCAGGCTTGTTTGGCCCGTTTTGCTCGTTTTTGTTGGCTTTAAGGTGCACCGGAGCCCGGTTCCCCGCCGCCAGCCATTGCTGAAGTTCCGGCACTGCCTAGGCATGGCCGGGGCAGGCCATGCAGTGTATGGAGTAGGACCCTTTGGCTCGGGTGGGCGGCCCACCCTGCCACGCAGTGTGCCCCAAGGTGCGGTTGTCAAACCGGCGAAATTCCAAATAGTCGGTGGGCTGAATCCTTTGCAGACGACTTAAATACACGACGGGGCATTGTCGGTGGGCTGAATCCTTGCTGCCACGATCCACTAAGATCCAGCCCCTCGTCGCACAGATTCGTCCCTTCCCCAGTGCATCCCCTCTGCAGCCCGCGAGCCACGAGGGGTTGCACAAAAAACTTGGGCGGCAGCGCTCCCACCCAGCCCGGCCAGAGCGCAGTGCTATTCGAGGCCACTGCATCGCTCACATTCGCCATCCCACCCGCTTGCAGAGGGGGTTCCGTGCCAGTGCCAGGTCCGGTTCGGGGTGTCTGGCATGGCTTGAAAAGCTCGCGCATTGCACAGTATTGGTTCCGGTCCGGCGACAAGGTGGTTGACAGTGTCTGGCACGGCAAAGACGTCCCGATTGCCCAGAAAGGCCGAGTCCCAAGGGGATGCCAAAAAAAATTTGGACGGATTTTGTTTTGCCCTCCCGCACCGTACCGTGCGGATTCGGGGGAATGGACGGTCCAGTTCCGGGGCAGCAGGGATTGCCCACTCAACCTGCCTTGCGAGTTATGGCTAACAAACGATCCGGTTTGTGGCAGATGTCAAGCAGTATTGCCCGCGCATCGTGTCGTGCGGGTTTCGGCAGACGGACGGCCCTGTTCGGGGCGAATGGCACGGTCGGGACTGCCCACGCACCGTGTCATTCGTGTTCGGGCGGACAAACCGACCGGTTCGAGGCGGCCGGGACTGCCCGATCACCGTGCCATGTGTGTTCGGATGGACGGACGGACTGGTTCGGGGCGGCCGAGAGTGCCCGTGCACCATGCCGTGTAGCTTCGAGCATTCGGACGGACCTGTTCAGGGAGGTCGGGACTGCCCGCGCACCGTGCTGTGCGGGTTTCGACAGACGGATAGCTTGGTTCAGGGCGGATGGCATAGCCGAGACCACCCGCAAACCGTGCCATGCGGGTTCGGGCGGACGGACGGACCGGTTCAGGGCGGCTGAGACAGCCTGCGCACCGTGCCTTGTAGGTTCGTGCAGACGTATGGACCGGTTCGGGGCAGCCGGGACGGATGGCCATGCCCATGCACCATGCCGTGCAGGTTCGGGCGTACGGACGGTTCATTTTGGGGTGGATGGCCATGCCCGCGCACCGTGCCGTGCAGGTTCTGGCAAACGGACAGCCCGGTTCGGGGCGGATGGCCCGGCAGGAACCACCCACTAGCAAGATTCTCAAGAGGCTTCTCATGCAAGGGTGGTCGTCTATAAAAGGGGCTTCCGAAGCATCGACATGGCATCAGCTAATTGGCAATCCACACCAACAGAAGCAATATTCTACAACATCCTAAACTCCTCAATGTCTCCGTTCCTTCATCACCATCCTCTCTCTCCCTCTCATCCTCTCCCATCTGTTTTGCCAATCTTATACCTGACAAACAAACCACCACCCACTTGTACTTCTCCACCACCTATATGTATAATTAAGTGTGCCTGAGTGTATTAGTAACCTGAGTGTATTAGCTTTCTGTTCTGTATTAATTGTGTTCATCTATCTATTCTGTTATCAGCACATTACTATAATCCCTCTGGTATCAGAGCCCGGGCATGTGCATTACTATCTGGTAGCCGGGCTCTGATCCCAAATAGTAATGCACACAGTAATACTACTACTATCACACAATAATGCAGAACGTAAAGTTAATACACTCAGGCACACTTAATTATATATATAGGTGGCAGATAAATACAAGTGGGTGGTAGTTTGATTGGCAGGCATAAGACTGGTAAAACGGATGGGAGAGGATGATAGAGAGAGAGAGAGAGAGAGAGGATGATGATGCAGAAAAGGAGACGTTGAGGAGTTTAGGATGTTGTAGAAGATTGTTTATATTGGTGTAAATTGCCGATGCGTTTTACATGCCTTCGTGAGTCCTTATTTATAGAAGGGCTCCTTATAAAGCATTGGATTCCTTCCTTGTGAAGCTTTTGATTCCTTCTTGGTTGGGCCTTACTTTTTAATCATGAAGGTGCCTTTTTAATAATGCACTCTCCTTTTAGTCATGTCAGGCTAGCTTTCTGACAGGAATCTTCACTGTTGATATCAGAGAATTTTACTGTTACTGACAGGAATCTTCATTGTTGATGTCAGAGAATCTTACTGTTGCTTACAGGAATCTTCACTGTTGATGTCGCTTGTCAGGAATCTTTCATGTTGATGTTAGAAATCTCTACTGTTGTTGTTATCAGGAACCTTTACTGTTGATATCAGGAATCTCTACTATTGATGTTGTTGTCAGGAACCTGTACTATTGTTGATGTTGGGAATCTTGGAATCTCCACTATTGGTATCATGGGATTTTAGCAAACCACCAGTTATCAACGGATCTGACTTGCTTTTACCAACTACCATTTGAGTTGGGCTAGCCATGCTATTCTCCTCAGCATGATGAGTTGTCAAGGATGCCAAACTTTTTCTTTGCTCAGCTTTAGGCAGGTTTTTTTCCTGCTATATTTACATGAGATATGAATTTGTAACCAAACCTGGAGATGCGAGATCGTCTCATCCTGTTGTCAAAAGAGGGTCCCAAGCTCAAATACAGGCACAAACCATTTTTGCCACTAGAACTTTCTTGACCACCTCTAGCCCCATGCGTCCTCATGTGCCCCCCAAGAGCCTTCCCATTCATAAACTCGACTCTACAGATGGAACACTTGTGTACTTTGGGCTTGCTTACCACAACATGTAGCATTTCTGGCCTTGGCACCTGTGGCTTGTCTGGTGGCCACCGAGCGCTTGGAACGAAGCGAATTGCTTGCTGGATGTCTTACATTTGAACGCTCGTTGTCGATGATGTTGATTCATGGGCATAGTGTTGACTATTTTGGAGTGTATATCTCTGCCCTTATAGTTCACTTTTGTACCATAATAACCAAACTTTCCAAACACCTACCCTACTAGACCAACTGCTGGATTGCTATCTTCATGAAGTTGCTGCAGTAGTCTTTGTACATAGGCTCCTTTAGGGTGGGCTTCTTTGGTTGTGTCGACTTCTACTTCTGTGTCCATTTCTTCTTTGGAGACATTGCACACCTATAAATCTTCTGATGATAAGATCCCGAACTGCAATCCTTGATCCTTTGTCTTGCTTAATTTAGCGAGGATGAGCAGCTCTTTTTTTTATTTGGATCTTGAACCTTGCTTCATACGTTTCTGAAAAGCACGATAATTTTTGACTTCAAAATTCATTTTTTGGTGTGACTCCCAGGCTCCACTTAGCTCTGAAATTTCTTGATATGTAAAACTTGTTACTTCTGCCATGTGTGGACTCTGGCGTGATATAGCATCCTTACATGAGTAGTAATGTATGCTGCTTAATCCATCGACTTGTTAATAATATTTATCCCATATCATGTAGATACCATATTGGTATCCCACGTATACAATAAATACTGCTGAAAAAGGGATACTATATGCTATAGCTCTTCCCTTATTTGCCATATTTCTCATATGCAAAAACTTGATTAATATATTTTCCTTCAAAAAATTGCTATTTTTTATTTGTTGTCATATTTTGATGTTTCCTGGACTAAACGCTGCTTTTCTCCAAACTACATTTTATGATGTCGGGGGTGTGATAGGATCATCGTTTATCTTAAAGATCAGTTCAAATAGCACTTCATTCGGAGGGGAGATTTTTTCTTCAAGACAGACTTTTAAATTTTTTATCATCTTCTAAGAATCTCTTACTTTTCTAAGATAATCTCTAGCGAAGTGTCCTTCTTCGTCACACTCAAAGCTCTTGCATTCACTTTTATTCTTTTGTGCAGAGGACTCATCACGCTTCCGGACATATTTTTTATTCTTGATAGATCCCATAAATTCCATTTTCTCTTTCCATGGCAATATTTTTCTAAACACTATTTTTGGATTCTTTTCTAGTTTTTTGTTTTCTATTTTCCCGCTCTTACTAAATATCCTTTCACAATATTTCTTCCCTTTGGGAGAAGATTTTATATTAGGACAACCATCTTGTATTGCATAATGGATTCGATGTCCTAAATTGCCATTTCTCTCGATTCGTTTTTGGTAATTTGGGACACTATTTCATGTTTTAGTATCCCATGGGTTTGGGAGCTTGCAAAAAAATGAATCGGACCAATTTTGAGTCTTGTTGTATCCCTATTTATAAGAGTATTTCAAAAATGTCTTGCAGTATTCATATATTTTGCACAACTCAATTTTGGATGATGCGTAAAGGATTTCTTCCTCTTGGGTTTTGTTATTTATGAATCCACATAGGTTTTCCGTTATAAGAATATTTCCAAACCTAGTGATTTTGTTGTCTTCAACCCACTCTTTTCGCTTACCTTTTATTTCTTTTGAATCTATCCATTGCAACACATCTCCTTGTAAGGTTCCTGTGATGTAATTGATAAATCCTTTTTTCTCCCATGCTTCTTCATGGTTTGTGATTATGACTGCTAGGAATTGTGCCAAGTCATCTATGGCCTTTAGCTTATCCGTAAAGTGTATATTAGATAGATCCAGATAATTTTTTTCTTGTGATATACTCCAATTTATTAGATTATTAATTCTCGAATTTTTTCCCATTTGCAAATTATTCAAGTGTAATGAAGTTTTGCTACCTTTAGTGACGTTTATCAACTCATTGTCAGATTGGCTTTTTCCTTCATATTCTGTTTTATACTCATCATGTGTAGTCTCCTTACAGACTTCATTCCCTGAATTCGTGATACTCTCATATTTTAGATCTTCACCCAAGTTGTATATCCTAGGGTCAAATTTGAAATGGTACAACAAATCTTTATACTAGAGGTACGTCTCTTCTATCCTATTCACTAGATAGTCTCTCTCTCAAATAGTGCTATTTTGATCTCTATACAACTCTTTCCAACAATTAATCAGCTCAACTATTGAGTCGTATTCTTTTTTGGAATATATTCTTTCGACTTGCATACTAATCTGTTGACTTGGTTTTTTCTGTTCTAAAGTGTCGATATGATCTAACTTTCCCATTACTTCCTTTGGAGTAGAATTGTATCTTATTATATACTCTTCTTCTTTGTCAAAAGGTTCTTCAGAACTTAAGATGAATTTTTCATTTGTTCTCTCTATCTCACATTTATTTCTTTGGTAACTATTCCTCATTGGATTTTCAGTTTGTGAGGGACCACTTAGGTCATTATTATCCTTTTCAGACGCCTCGTTATTATTTTCTTGGTCACTGGTTTGTGATAGGTTGTTGCAATTACATTCATTTTCCTCTTCTACTAGGAGATTACTATTATTTTATTTAAATGTCTTTTCATCCTCTTTAGTTTTAATGATATTAGGTTCGACCTCTTTCTAGTTTGGTTTATATCCAAAATGACTTAGTAGACCCTTAAATTTTTTATAAACTTTTTCAAGTTGTTGAATTAAATTTTCTTTGGATTCTAAAGTTATGTTGGGACTTTTATTTTATTCTTTTAATCTTTTTATTTGGAGAACTACCTCATCAAATTTTCTCCTGGTATATCTTGGAGTGTTCATCATATCATATATATCATTATACATGATGTCATATGGACTACAATCCGCTCTACATATCTCACAATTGCACACTATGTCGGTAGCCATCTAAGATGTTGGTGGGTAACTAGCTCTGAGTAGCCTACGGTGCCAAAAACAACCTCCTGAGAGTCACCCTACAAACGCCTACCAGCGGCAATAAAGGGTACGCTCAGAAATTTGGATTTTAAAGTTACTCAAATCTAGTAGAGGACACTTAGAGTGTAACTAGGACAATAATCATACAAGTTCTGAGAGAATAGAGGTCGGTGCTATAGTCAATTTGTCACCATGTACGTGCTAAAAATGCTTCCCCAAGTTTTCCCAATTTTTCTCATTTTTACTTGATTTTTTAGGATTTTTTACTACAGTAACCTTTTTTATTTTTTTGGATTTTTTTTGAATTTTTTTTTTTGCCGAATTTTTAAATAATTTTCAGAAATAAATTCACACAAAATAAAAATAAACATAGAGCTTATCTAATACACGAAAGCAAGTGCAATCTACTTTATAACAGTTTAAAACAAACAGTACATACCAGAATAGTAGCCATCAAAATGAAAGCTTTGTACTGACTGCAGACCCCTGCCACCCAAAAAACGAACGCCCGGGCTCTGATACCAGATAGTCCACATTAATACTACTACTGTCACATACTAATGCAGAACGGAAAGCTAATACACTCAGGCACACTTAATTATACATATAGGTGGTGGTTTGATTAGTAGGCATAAGACTTGTAAAACGGATGGGAGAGGATGATAGGGAGGGAGACGATGGTGATGCAGATAAGGAGGCATTGAGGAGTTTAGGATGTTGTAGAAGATTGCTTTTGTTGGTGTGGATTACCGATTAGCCGATGATTTTTTCATGCCTTCGTGAGTCCCTATTTATAGAAGGGTTCCTTCCATATGAAGCATTAGATTCCTTCCTTGTGAAGCATTGGATTCCTTCTTTGTGAAGCTTTTGATTCCTTCGTAGTTGGGCCTTACTTTTTAATCATGAAAGTGCCTTTTTAATAATGTACTCTCCTTTTAGTGATGTCAGTCTAGCTTTTACAGAGAATTTTATTGTTGCTGACAGGAATCTTCATTGTTGATGTCAGTTGCCAGGAATCTTTACTGTTTTTGTCAGGAATCTCTACTGTCGATGTTGTTGTCGGGAATCTTTACTGTTGATGTCAGGAACTCTACTATCGATGTTGTTGGGAATCTCGGAATCTCCACTATTGGTGTCATGGGATATTTAGCAAACCCCCAACTATCAACAGATTTGAGTTGCCTTTACTAACTACCATTTGAGTTGGGCTAGCCAAGCTATTCCCGTCATCATTATGAGTTGTCAAGGATTTCATTTGAGCTTAAATACCAAACTTTTTCTCTTTTCTTTGCTCATCTTTAGGCAGTTTTTTTTGCTATATTTACATGAGATATGAGTTGTGAAAATTATCAAAGGGTCCCAAGCTCAAATCCAGGCACAAACCATTCTTGCCAATAGAACTTTCTCGAAAATCTCTAGTTCCATGCGTCCTCATGTGCCCCCCAAAAGCCGAGACGTGGTGGCGGACAGCAAGTTAGGGAGTCCGGAGACGCGGGCGGGGGCCTCGGGAAGAGTTATCTTTTCTGCTTAACAACATGCCCACCCTGAAAACGGCTCAGCCGGAGGTAGGGTCCAGCGGCTGGAAGAGCACCGCACGTCGCGCGGTGTCCTGTGGCCCCCAGCGGCCCTTGAAAATCCGGAGGACTGAGTGCCATCCACACCCGGTCGTACACATAACCGCATCAAGTTTCCATGGTGAACAACCTCTGGCCAATGGAACAATGTAGGTAAGGGAGGTCGACAAAATGGATCCGTAACTTCGGGAAAAGGATTGGCTCTGAGGGCTGGGTACGAGCGTCCTAGCCCCAAACACGTCGACTATCGGCGGAATGCTCGAGCTGCATCCGTGGCGAGAGTGGGTTGCCGCATGCCAGCCGGGGGACGGACTGGGAACGGCTCCCTCGCGAGGGAGGGTCTTCCCTGGGCATCGAACAACTGACTTAGAACTGGTACGGACAAGGGGAATTCGACTATTTAATTAAAACAATGCATTGCGATGGTCCCTGCGGATGATAACGCATTGTGATTTCTGCCCCGTGCGCTGAATGACAAAGTGAAGAGATTCAACCAAGCGCGGATAAACAGCGGGAGTAAATATGACTCTCTTAAGGTATCCAAATACCTCGTCATCTAATTAGTGATGCGCATGAATGGATTAATGAGATTCCCACTGTCCCGGTCTACTATCCAGTGAAACCACAGCCAAGGGTACGGGATCGACAGAATCAACGGGGAAAGAAGACCCTGTTGAGCTTGACTCTAGTCCTACTTTGTGAAATGACTTGAGGTGTAGAATAAGTGGGAGCCGGTTCGCCCGCCGTACCACTACTTTTAACGTTATTTTACTTATTCTGTGAGATGGAGGCGGGGCCCAGCCCCTCTTTTTGGCTCCAAGGACGCTCTACGCGGGCCGATCCGGGGGGAAGACATTGTCAGGTGGCGAGTTTGGCTGGGGCAGCACATCTGTTAAAAGATAATGCAGGTGTCCTACGATGAGCTCAATGAGAACAGAAATCTCATGTAGAACAAAAGGGTAAAAGCTCGTTTGATTCTGATTTCTAGTACGAATAGAACCGTGAAAGCGTGGCCTATCGATCCTTTAGACCTTCTGAATTTGAAGCTAGAGGTGTCAGAAAAGTTACCTTAGGGATAACTGGCTTGTGGCAGCCAAGCATTCATAGCGGCGTTGCTTTTTGATCCTTTGATGTCAGCTCTTCCTATCATTGTGAAGCAGAATTCACCAAGTGTTGGATTGTTCACCCACCAATAGGGAACATGACTGGGTTTAGACCGTCGTGAGATAGGTTAGTTTTACCCTACTGATGACCGAGTCGCGATAGTAATTCAACCTATTACGAGAGGAACCGTTGATTCACACAATTGGTCATCGCGCTTGGTTGAAAAGCCAGTGGCACGAAGCTATCGTGTACCAAATTATTACTGAATGCCTCTAAGTAAGAATCTTGGCTAGAGAAGCAGTGCCAGCGCCCGCCGACTGCCTCCCGACCCACAGTAGGGGTGCTTGCGCCCCCACGGGCACATGTTTAAGGCCACGGCCCACGCGGCGGACACGCTGCCGGGCCCCCTTGGAACGAAATTCCAAATGATTGGTGGGCTGAATCCTTTGCAGATGACTTAAATACGCAATGGGGCATTATAAGTGGCAGAGTGGCCTTGCTGCCACGATCCACTGAGATCTAGCCCCTCATCGCATAGATTCATCCCTCCCCCAGCGGATCCGCTCTACAGCCTGCGAACCCTGAGGGGTCGAACAAAAAACTTAGACTGATTTTGTTTCGCTCTTCCGCACTGGGGACTTGGGCGGCAGCGCTTGCACCCCGCCCGGCCAGAGCGCAGGGCTATTCGGGACCACTGCATCACTCACATTCACCATCCCACCTGCTCGCAGAGGGGGGGGTTCCGTGCCAGTGCTTGGTCCGGGTCGGGGCAGATGGCACGGCCCGCGCACCATGCCGTACGGGTTTGGCGGTACCACGGTCCGATTCGGGGCGGACGGCACGGACAGAGCTGCACGCGCATAGTGCCGTGGGGGTTCGGGCTTAAGGATGGTCTGGTTCGGGGCGGTCGGCACTGCCCGTGCACCGTGCCATGTGTGCTCGGGCGGACGGACTGACCGATTATGGGCGGATGGCATGGCCGGGGCTGCCCGCGCACCGCGTCGTGCGTGATCAGGCAGACGGACGATCTGATATGGGGCAGTCGGGACTGCCCGCGGACTGTGTCTTGCGTGTTCATGCAGGCGGATGGTCTGTTCTGGGTGGATGGCACTGTCCGCGCACTGTGCCCTGTGGGTTCAGCCGTACGCACTGTCTGGTTTGGGGCGGATGGCACAGATGGGGCTGCCCGCGCACAGTGCCCTGCGGGTTTGGGTGCATGGACGGTCCGGTTCGGGGCGGTCGGGACTGCCCGCACACCTGGCCTTGCGGGTTCGGGTGGGCAGATCGACCGGTTCGGGGCAGATGGCATGGTCGGGGCTACCCACGCACCGTGCCGTACGGGATCCGGCAGACGGACGGTCTTATTCGGGGCGGTCGGGACTACCTGCGCACCGTGCCTTGCGCTTTCGGGCGGGCGGATGGTCCGGTTCGGGGCGAATGGCACTGCCCGAGCACCGTGCCGTACGGGTTCGGGGCGGATGGCACAGACGGGGCTGCCCGCGCACAGTGGCGTGCGGGTTCGTCCAGTCCAGGGCCGATGGCGTGGCCAGGACTGCCTGTGCACAATGCCGAGCGGGTTCGGGCAGACCGATGGCCCTGTTCGGGGCGGATGGCACGGCGGGTACTGCCTGTGCACCGTGTCGTGTGGGTTCAGCCGTACGCACAGTCTGGTTCTGGGCGGATGGCACAGACGGTGCTGCCCGCGCATAGTGCAGTACGAGTTCGGGAGTACGGACAGTCCGGTTTGGGGAGGTCGGGACTGCCAGCGCAACGGGCCGTACAGGTTCGTGCGGGCAGATGGACCGGTTGGGGACGGATGGCATGGCCGGAGCTGCCCGCGCACCGTGCCATACAGGATCCGGCAGATGGACGGTCTGATTCGGGGCAGTCGAGACTGCATACGCATCGTGCCTTGCGCGTTTGGGCGGACGGACGGTCCTGTTCGGGGCGGATGGCACTGCCCAAGCACCGTGCCGTGCGGGTTGGGGGCGGATGGTATGAACGGGGCAGCCTGCGCACAGTGGCATGCGGGTTCGTTCGTACGGACGATTCGGCTTGGGGCCGATGGCCTGGCCGGGACTGCTTGTGCACAGTATTGAGCGGGTTCGGGCAAACCGACGACCCTAATTGGGGAGGATGGCACGGCTGGTACTGCCCGCTCACTGTCTCGTGCTGTATGTGCGAATGACGGTCCGGTTCGGGGCAGATGGCATGGCCAGAACTACCCGCGTACCGTGATGTGCCGATTCGGGCGGACAGACGGCCCGATTCGGGGCGGACGGGACTACCCGCGCAACGTTTCGTGCCGGTACGGGCGGACGAACAGTCCCGTTTGGGGCGGTCGGGACGGCTCGTGCACCATGCCTTGCCGGTTTTCGGGCGGACAGACGGCCCGATTCGGGGCGGACGGGACTACCCGCGCAACGTTTCGTGCCGGTACGGGCGGACGAACAGTCCCGTTTGGGGCGGTCGGGACGGCTCGTGCACCATGCCTTGCCGGTTCGAGCGGTCGGACGGTCCAGTTCGGGGCGGTCGGGACTGCCCGCGCACCTTGCCTTGCGGGTTTGGGTGGATGGACGGACCGGTACAAGGGGATGGCATGGCTGGGGCTGCCCGCGCACCGTGCTGTGCGGGATCAGGCAGACGGACGATCCGATTCCGGGCGGTTGGGGCTTCCTGCGCATCGTTTCTTGTGCATTCGAGCGGACGGGCGGACGGTTCAGTTCAGGGCAGATGGCACTACTCGCGCACCATGCCATGCGAGTTCGGCCGTACACACCGTCCGGTTCGGGGCGGTCGGGACTATCCGCGCACCGTGGCTTGCAAGGTCGGGCAGACAAAAGGACCGATTCGGGGCGGATGGCATGGCAAGGGGCTCCCCGCGCACGTGCCGTGCGGGTTCGGGCGAATGGACGGTCCAGTTCGTGGCAGATGGCCCCGTCGGGACTGCCTGCTCACCGTATCATGACTTACTATTCGTGGCGGATGGCACGACCAGGGCTGCCTGCGCACTGTGCCCGGCATGCTCGTGCGAATAGACGGTGCGGTTCGAGGGCATATGGCACAGCTGGGACTTCCCGCGCACCTTGCCCAGTGGGTTCGGGTGGACGGACGGTCCGGTTCAGGGCAGATGGCATGGCCGGGGCTGCCCACGCACCGTGCTGTGCGGGTTCGGGAGGACTGACGGTCAGCTTTTGGAGCGGATGGGCGGCCGGGGCTGCCCGCGCACTGTGTCGTGCTGGTTCGGGCCGACGGACGATCCGGTTCATGGCTGATGGCACCGCCCAGACTGCCCGCGCACCGTGCCGTGCAGGTTCTAACGGATTGATGGTCGGGTTCTGGGCGGATGGCATGGCCAGAACTGCCCTCGTACCCATCCGTGTGGGCTCGGGCAGACCAACTGTCCGGTTCGTGGCAGCGGGCACGGCCGAAATAGCCCTTGCACTACTCCGTGCGGGTTCCAGTCATGCGACGGGCTGGTTCCGCCCCGCCGGCCATCGCCGGAGTTCCAGCACCTCCTGGGTATGGGAGGGGCAGGCCATGCAGTGTGTGGAGCAGGACCTCGGGTGGGCAACCCACCCCGCCACGCAGTGTGCCCCGTGGGGCGGCTGTCAGGCCGGCAGTGCCGTCGGCCATCGGCAAAGTTCCGTCCATGGCCGGCGGCGCCGTCGGCCATCGCCAGAGTTCCGGCCATGTCTGGCGGAGGCCCGAGCAGGCCGGTTTGGCCCATTTAGCTCGTTTCTGTAGGCTTTTAAGGTGCATGGGTGGCCAATTCTGCCCCATCAGCCATCGCCGGAGTTCCGGCCATGTCTTGCGGAGGCCCGGGCACGCTGGTTTGGCCTGTTTTGATCAATTTTGTTGGCTTTATGGTTCTTGGGAGGCTGGTTTGGCCCGTTTTTCTCAATTTGTTGGCTTTTAGGTGCTCGGGAGGCCGTTTCGGCCTGTTTTGCTCGTTTTTGTTGGTTTTTACGTGCTTGGGAGGCCGGTTCAGCCCGCTTTGCCTGCCTTTCGGTGCTCGGGAGGCCGGTTTGGCCCCTTTTTCTTGGCTATTTTCACAGCAGAGCCTGTGGCGTGGCCTGGGGAGGCACGACTCTGTGGTTTAGCTGGCTCTCTCGGATTTCCTGCGCTCGGTGTGCGCAGCGATGTCCTATTGCGAGTTGCTGCCCGAGCCATCCGCTTGGGCACGGCCGCCATGAGCATTCGAACCTCGCAGGGCAGCTTCCGTGTCAGCATGTCAGTCATTTCAGTTTAGCATGTCCCGATGGGCCCCTTGCCTCTGCCCAACCGACCACCGGTGCTGCTGTCCCTGCACTGGTTCGTACTAGCGGCTGCGTCCACCTTGGTGCATTGCCCCATTGCCTGTGCAGCAAACCGGATTCCCTTGGATACCAATGTCGTCAGATGCTCCTGACCACTCTCCTCCGTACGCTTGATGCGGCGGGGGAGGCACACATGGGGGACTGCAATAGCCACCGAACGGTGGCCGTACGCGGCCGTCCGCTCTGATAGGTTGTTGAGGACTCGCCAGGGCTTGCGGGTGCTGTGGATTTGAAGAGAGTTGGGTGTCTACTGACCCCCGCTCCTCTACTCGGTTGCGATTCGGCTACCTATGAATGAACGACGCCCTGCTTGCCGACGGCCCATCCTCCCGTGCTCGGGAGGGCACCCCGGCAGCATGGACGTCGTCGAGGGTGTGCTACCTGGTTGATCCTGCCAGTAGTCATATGCTTGTCTCAAAGATTAAGCCATGCATGTGTAAGTATGAACAAATTCTGACTGTGAAACTACGAATGGCTCACTAAATCAGTTATAGTTTGTTTGATGGTACGTGCTACTTGGATAACCGTAGTAATTCTAGAGCTAACACGTGCAACAAAACCCAACTTCCGGAAGAGATGCATTTATTAGATAAAAGGCCGATGCGGGCTCTGCCCGCTGCTCTGATGATTCATGATAACTCGACAGATCGCATGGTCCTCATGCCGGCGACGCATCATTCAAATTTCTACCCTATCAACTTTCAATGGTAGGATAGAGGCCTACCATGGTGGTGACGGGTGACAGAGAATTAGGGTTCGATTCCGGAGAGGGAGCCTGAGAAACGGCTACCACATCCAAGGAAGGTAGCAGGCGCGCAAATTACCCAATCCTGACACGGGCAGGTAGTGACAATAAATAACAATACCGGGCTCTTACGAGTCTGGTAATTGGAATGAGTACAATCTAAATCCCTTAACGAGGATCCATTGGAGGGCAAGTCTGGTGCTAGCAACCGTGGTAATTCTAGCTCCAATAGCGTATATTTAAGCTGTTGAAGTTAAAAAGCTCGTAGTTGGACCTTGGGTTGGGCCGGCTGGTCCACCTTCTGGTGTGCACCGGCCGTCCTGTCCCTTCTACCGGCGATGCGTTCCTGGCCTTAACTGGCTGGGACATGCCTCCGGTGCCGTTACTTTGAAGAAATTTGAGTTCCCAAAGCAAGCCTATACTCTGTATACATTAGCATGGGATAACATCATAGGATTTCGGTCCTATTTTGTTGGCCTTCGGGATCGGAGTAATGATTATGAGGGACAGTCGGGGGCATTCGTATTTCATAGTCAGAGGTGAGATTCTAGGATTTATGAAAGACGAACAACTGTGGAAGCATTTGCCAAGGATGTTTTCATTAATCAAGAACTACAGTTGGGGGCTCGAAGACGATCAGATACCGTCCTAGTCTCAACCATAAACGATGCCGACCAGGGATCAGCGGATGTTGCTTTTAGGACTCCGTTGGCACCTTATGAGAAATCAAAGTTTTTAGGTTTCGGGGGGAGTATGGTCGCAAGGCTGAAACTTAAAGGAATTGATGGAAGGGCACCACTAGTAGTGGAGCCTGCGGCTTAATTTGACTCACCACGGGGAAACTTACCAGGTCCAGACATAGTAAGGATTGACAGACTGAGAGCTCTTTCTTGATTCTATGGGTGGTGGCTC
>JAYEPQ010000010.1:31185008-31240008 GCA_036321105.1 Dracaena cambodiana | reverse complement strand
CGGGACGGATGGCTTGCCCATGCACCGTCCCTTGCGGGGTCAGGCGGATTGACGGTCCAGTTCGAGGCGGTCGGGACAACCCCCGCACCGTGCCTTGTGGGTTCAGGCGGGCGGACGGTCCGGTTCGGGGCAGTTGGGACTACCCGCACACCGTGCCTTTTGTGTTTGGTCAAACGGATGAACCGGTTCGGGCCGCCGGGACTGCCTCGCACCGTGCCATGCATGTTCGGCAGACGGACGGTTCGGTTTGGGGCGGATGGCCATGTCCGTGCACTGTGCCGTGCGTGTTTGGGCGTACAGACGGTCCGGTTGGGGACAGGTGCCACGGATGGGACTGCCTGTGCACAATGCTGTTCAGGTTCGGGCAGACGGACATTCTGGTTTGGGGCAGTCGAGACCGCCCGTGCACCATGCCGTGTGGGATCAGGCAAACAGACAGTCAGATTTGGGGCA
Organism: Dracaena cambodiana; assembly: GCA_036321105.1. Classification (NCBI taxonomy): domain Eukaryota; kingdom Viridiplantae; phylum Streptophyta; class Magnoliopsida; order Asparagales; family Asparagaceae; genus Dracaena; species Dracaena cambodiana. The sequence continues at coordinate 31,239,555 of JAYEPQ010000010.1, read as the reverse complement.
GTCGGGACACGGTGCCATGCGCGTTCGGGCAGACGGACAGTTTGGTTCGGGGCGGATAGCCATGCCCGCGCACCATGCTGTGTAGGTTCGAGCGTACGGACGGGTTGCTAGGGGCGGATGGCACCGTCGGGACTGCCTACGTCCAGTGCCGTGCGGGTTTGAGCGTACGGACAGTCTGGTTCGGGGCCGATGGCACGGCCGGGACTACTAGTGCACCGTTCCATGAGGGTTCGGGCAGACCGACAGCCCAGTTCGGGGCGGACGGCACGGACGGTATTGCCTGCTCACTATGATGTGCCACATGGGCAGACCAACTATCCGGTTTGGGGTGGATGGCTCGATCGGGACGGCTCGCGAACCGTGTCATGCCGGTTCGAACAGACATACGGCCCGGTTCGGGGCGAACAGAGCTGCCCACACTGTGCCATGCCGGTTTGTGCGAGCAGACAGTCAGTACCGGTTCGGGGCGGGGCTGCCCACGCACAGTGTCGTGCGGGTCCGGGTAGACGGTCTATCTGGTTCGAGGCAGATGACACGGCCGGGACTATCCTTGCACCGTGCCGTGTAGGTTCGGTCGGACGGTCTATCCGGTTCGGAGTGGATGTTACAGAATGGACTGCCCGTGCACAGTGCCGTGCGGTTCGGGAGGACGGATTGTCCGGTTCGGGGCTGTCCGGACTATCCGCGCACCGTGTCTTGCGGGTTCAGGCGATCGGACAAACCGATTGGGGGCGGATGGCATGGCTGGGGCTGCCCGCGCATCGTGCTGTGCAGGATCAGACGGACGGACGGTTCGATTCGGGGCGATCAGGACTGCCCGCACACTGTGCCCCATTCGGGCGGGCGGATGATCCGGTTCGGGGCGGATGGCACTGCCCGCGCACCGTGCCGTGCGGGTTCGGCTGTACGCACGGTCCACTTCGGGGCAGATGGCACAGATGGGGCTACCCGCACACAGTGGCATGCGGGTTCGGACTTACGAACAGTCCGGTTCGTGGCGGTCGGGACTGCCCGTGCACCGTGCCTTGCGGGTTCGGGTGAACGGACGAAAAGATTCGGGGCGGATGGTATGGTTAGGCTGGCCGCGCACCGTGCCATGAGGGATCAGGCGGACGGACGGTCCGATTCGGGGCGGTCGGGACTGCCCGCGTACCATGCCTTGCGTGTTTAGGTGGGCCGATGGTCCGATTCGTGGCGGATGGCACTGCCTGCCACCGTGCCATGCGGGTTCGGCCGTATGCATGGTCCAGTTCAAGGCGGATGGCACGGACGAGGCTACCCGTGCAAAGTGCCATACGGGTTAGGACGTATAACCGGTCCGGTTCGGGGATCCGACAGACGGATGGTCCGATTCGGGGCGGTCATGACCGCCCGTGCACCGTGCCTTGTGCGTTCGGGTGGGGGGACGGTCCGGTTCGGGGTGGATGGCACTGACCGCACACAGTGCCGTGTGGGTTCGGCCAGACACACGGTCCGGTTCCGGGCAGATGACATGAACAGGGCTGCCCGCACACAGTGCCATGCAGGATCGTTCGTACAGACGGTCCGGTTCAGGGCCGATGGCCCGGCCGGGACTGCCGACGCACAGTGCCGAGCAGGTTCGGGCAGACCGACAGCCCGGTTCGGGGCGGATGGCATGGCGGGTACTGCTCGCTCACCGTGCCGTGCCGTATGTGCGGACCGAAGGTCCGTTTCACACATACGGCAGATGGCATAGCCGGGACTACTCGCGTACAGTGTCGTGCCGATTCAGATAGACGGACGGACAGCCCAGTTTGGGGCGGACGGGACTGCCCGCGCACCATGCCGTGCTATTTCAGGCGGACGAACGGTCCGATTTGGGGCAGTTGGGATGACCCACGCTCCATGCCTTGTGGGTTCGGGCGGTCAGACGGTCCGGTTCGGGGCGGTCGGGACTGCCCACGCACCATGCCTTGCCGGTTCGGGCGGACGGACGGACCGGTTCAGGGCGGATGGCATGGCCGGGGCTGTCCGCACACCATACCGTGCAGGATCAGGCGGACGGACAGTCCGATTCAGGGCGGTCAGGACTGCCCGCGTACCATGCCTTGCACGTTCGGGCGGGCAAAAGGTTCGGTTCGGATCGGATGGCACTACCCGCCCACCGTGCCCTACGGGTTCGTCCATACGCACGGTCCGGTTCGGGGTGGATGGCACAGACGGGGCTGCCCGCGCACAGTGCCATGCGGGTTCGGGCGTGCGGACGATCTGGTTCAGGGCGGTCGGGACTACCCACGCACCGTGCCTTGCAGGTTTGGGCAGACGGACGTACCGATTCGGGGCGGATGGCATGGCAAGGGGTTGCCCGCACAAGTGCTATGCTGGTTCGGGTGGACGAACGGACCTGTTCGGGGAGGATGGCCCGGCCGGGACTGCACGCTCACCGTGCCGTGATGGATGGTCCGGTTCGGGGCGGATGGCATGACCGAGACTACCCGCGCACCGTGCCGTACGGGCTCAGGTGGACGGACGGTCCTGTTCGGGGAGGATGGCACGGCCGAGGCTGCCCGCGCACCATGCCGTGCTGGCTCGAGCTGACGGACGGTGCAGTTAGGGGGTAGATGGCACGACCGGGACTGTCCACACACCTTGCCATGTGGGTTCGCGCGGACGAACGGTCCCGTTCGGGGCGGATGGCACGGCGGGGGCTGCCCACGCTCCGTGCCGTGCAGGTTTGAGAGGACGGACGGTCCATTTTCGGGGCGGATGGCACGGCCTGGGCTGCCCGTGCATGGTGCTGTGCGAGTTCGAGCCGGCGGACGGTCCAGTTCGGGGCCGATGGCACCACCTGGACAGCCCGCGCTCCGTGCCGTGCGGGTTCGGGCGGACTGACGGTTGGGTTCCGAGCTAATAGCACGGCCAGAACTACCCTTGCACCCTGCTATGCGGGCATGGGCGGACCGACTGTCTGGTTCATGGCGACTGGCATGGCCGGAACAGCCCCTACACCGCTCCGTGCGGGTTCCGATCATGCTACGGGCTGGTTCAGGGCTCCTGCCACTGCCAGAACGGCTGCCACACCCCCTTGGCCAGGCTCCTGGGTTGTTCGGTGCAGGCAACACGGTTCTAGCCTAGTGCCATGGCTGCTCGGGCCGAGTGGCACGGCTAGAACAGCAATTATGAGGGAAAATGGCCGCACCGTGTTGGCGGAACACCCCCGTGCGCCCAGGGTGCTCAGGTCTTGAGAGTCCATCCATAGGAATAGCCACTTTTTCCACTCTGAGGTTGCCCAGCCTCTTTTGAAAAAAGTGAGCTAGCAGAGACACGTGGGTCACAAGGGACAAATTAAGGTTAAAACCTGTTCTAAGACTGTAAGGAGGGCAAACAAACAGGTGCCATGGCAACGTTTGGGCATGGCAGGGGCAGGCCACGGCACCGTCTAGGCATGGCATGGGCAGGCCATGGCATCGTCTGGGCATGGTAGGGGCAGGCCCCTTTGGCTCGGGTTGGCAGCCCACCCAGCCAAGCGGTGTGCCCCGGGGGGCGGTTGTCCGACCGCCTACGCCGTCGGCAATCGGCCATGTCCGGTGGAGACCCGAGCAGGCCGTTTTGGTCCGTTTTGCTCGTTTTTGTTGGCTTTAAGGTGCTCCTTAATTTTACATATAGGTGGTAGAGAAATACAAGTGGGTGGTTGTTTGATTGGCAGGCATAAAACTGGTAAAATGGATGGGAGAGGATGAGAGGGAGAGAGAGGATGATGATGCAGAAAAGGAGGCGTTGAGAAGTTTAGGATATTGTAGAAGATTGCTTATATTGGTGTGGATTGCCGATGCTTTTTACATGCCTTCGTGAGTCCTTATTTATAGAAGAGATCCTTATGAAGTATTGGATTCCTTCCTTGTGAAGCTTTTGATTCCTTCTTAGTTTGGCCTTGCTTTTTAATCATGAAGGTGCCTTTTTATTAATGCACTCTCCTTTAAGTCATGTCAGGCTAGCTTTTACAGAGAATCTTACTGTTGCTGACAGGAATCTTCACTGTTGATGTCAGAGAATCTTACTGTCGCTGACAGGAAGCTTCACTGTTGATGTCGGTTGTCAGGAATCTTTATTGTTGATGTTAGGAATCTCTACTATTGTTGTTGTCAGGATCCTTTACTGTTGATATCAGGAATCTCTACTGTTGATATTGTTATTAGGAACCTTTATTGTTGTTGATGTTGGGAATCTCGGAATCTCCACTATTGATGTCATGGGATTTTTAGCAAACCGCCAACTATCAACGGATTTGACTTACCTTTACAAACTACCGTTTGAGTTGGGCTAGTCATGCTATTCTCCTTAGCATGATGAGTTGTCAAGGATCCCAAACTTTTTATTTTTTCTTTGCTCAGCTTTAGGTAGGTTTTTTTTTTTTTTTTTTTTTTTTTTGCTATATTTACATGAGATATGAAGTTGTAAAAATTATCAAAGGCTGAAGTTTTTGCCAAACCTGGAGATGCGAGATCGTCTCATCCTATTGTCAAAAGAGGGTCCCAAGCTCAAATCCAGGCACAAATCATTTTTGCCACTAGAACTTTCTTGACCACCTCTAGCCCCATGCATCCTCATGTGCCCCCCAAGAGCCTTCCCCTTCATAAACTCGACTACAGATGAAACACTTGTGCACTTTAGACTTTCTTACCACAACATGTAGCATTTTTGGCCTCAGCCGCCTGTGGCTTGTCTGGTGGCCACCAAGCACTTGGAACGAAGCGAATTGCTTTCTGCATGTCTTACATCTGTAAACTCATTGTCGATGATATTGATTCATGGGCGTAGTGCCGACTATTTTTGAGTGTATATCTTTGTCCCTATAGTTCGTTTTTGTACCATAATAGCCGAAGTTTCCAAACTCCTCCCCTACTAGACCATCTGCTGGTTTCCTATCTTCATTTTGTTGCTTCAGTAGTCTTTGTACATAGGCTCCTTTCGGGTGGGCGTCTTTGGCTGTGTCGACATCTTCTTCTGTGTCCATTTCTTCTTTAGAGACATTGCACACCTGCAAATCTTCTGATGATAATATCCCGAACAACAATCCTAGATCTTTCGTCTTGCTTGATTTAGTGAGATTAAGTAGCTTTTTTTTTATTTGGATCTTGAACCTTGCTTCATATGTTTCTGAAAAGCACGACAATTTCTGACTTCAAGATTCATTTTTTGGTGACTCCCAGGCTTCACTTAGCTCTGGGATTTCTTGATATGTAAAACTTGCTACTTCTGGCATGTGTGGACTCTGGCATGATATAGCATCCTTACGTGAGTAGTAATGTCTGCTGCTTGATCCATCGACCTGTTTATAATATTTATCTAATGTTATGTAGATACCGGATTGGTATCCCACGTATACAATAAATGCTGCTGAAAAAGGGATACTATCTGCTATAGCTCTTCCCTTATTTGCCATATTTCTCACCTGCAAAAACTTGATTAATATATTTTCTTTCAAAAATTTGCTATTTTTTATTTGTTGGCATTTTTTAATGTTTCGTGGACTAAAGGCTGCTTTTCTCCAAACTACATTTTATGATGTCCGGGGTGTGATAGGATCGTCATTTATCTTAAAGATCAGTTCATATAGCACTTCATTCGGAGGGGAGATTTTTTCTTCAAGATAGACTTTTAAATATTTTATCATCTTATGAGAATCTCTTACTTTTCTAAGATAATCTCTGGTGAAGTGTCCTTCTTTGTCACACTCAAAGCTCTTACATTCCCTTTTATTCTTTTGTGCAGTGGACTCATCACGCTTCCGGACATATTTGTTATTCTTGATAGATCCCATAAATTCCCTTTTCTCTTTCCATGGCAATATTTTTCTAAACACTATTTTTTTATTCTTTTCTTGTTTTTTGTTTCCTATTTTCCCGCTCTTACTAAATATCCTTTCACAATATTTCTTCCCTTTGGGAGAAGAATTTATATTAGGACAATCATCTTGTATTGCATAATGGATTCGGTGTCCTAAATTGTCTTTTCTCTCGATTCGATTTTGGTAATTTGGGATACTGTTTCGTGTTTTAGTATCCCATGGGTTTGGGATCTTGAGAAAAAATGGATCAGACCAATTTTGTCTTGTTGTATCCCTATTTATAAGAGTATTACGAAAATGTCTTGCAGTATTCATATATTTTGCACAACTCAATTTTGGATGATGCGTAAAGGATTTCTTCCTCTTTGGTTTTGTTACTTATGAATCCACATAAATTTTCCTTTATAAGGATATTTCCAAACCTAGTGATTTTCTTGTCTTCAACCCACTCTTTTCGCTTACCTTTTATTTCTTTTGAATTTATCCATTGCAACATATCTCCTTGTAAGGTCCCTGTGATGTAATTTACAAACCCTTTTTTATCTCATGCTTCTTCATGCTTTGTGATAATGACTGCTAGGGATTGTGCCAAGTCATCTATGGCCTTTACCTTATCCGTAAAGCGTATATTAGATAGATCCGGATAATATTTTCCTTGTGATATACTCCATTTTATTAGATCATTAATTCTCAAATTTTTTCCATTTGCAAATTATTCAGTGATGTTTATCAACTCATTGTCAGATTTGCCATTTCCTTCATATTTTGTCTTATACTCATCATGTGTAGTCTTCTTACAAAGTTCATTCCATGAATTCGTGATGCTGTCATATTTTAGATTTTCACCCAAGTTGTATATCCCAAGGTGAAACTTAAAACGGTATAACAAATCTTTATACTGGAGGTACGTCTCTTCTATCCAATTCACTAGATAGTCTCTCTCTTTAATAGTGCTATTTTGATATTTATACAACTCTTTCCAACAATTAATCAGCTCAACTATTGAGTCGTATTCTTCTTTGGAATGTGTTCTTTCGACTTGCATACTCATTCGTTGACTTGGTTTTTTCTGTTCTAAAGTGTCGATATGATCTAACTTTCCCATTACTTCCTTTGGAGCAGAATTATATCTTACCGTATACTCTTCTTCTTTGTCAAAAGGTTCTTCAGAACTCAAGATGAATTTTTCATTTATTCTCTCTACCTCACATTTATTTCCTTGGTAACTATTCCTCATTGGATTTTCAGCTTGTGAGGGACCACTTAGGTTATTATTATCCCTTTCAGTCGCCTCATTATTATTTTCTTGGTTACTGATTTGTGATAGGTTGTTACTATTACATTCATTTTCCTCTTCTCCTGGGAGATTGCTATAATTTTATTTAATTATCTTTTCATCCTCTTTAGTTTTTATGATATTAGGTTCGACCTTTTCCTGGTTTAGTTTATATCCAAAATGACTTAGTAGACTCTTAAATTTTTTATAGAATTTTTCAAGTTGTTGAATTAAATTTTCTTTGGATTCTAAAGTTATGTTGGGACTTTTACTTTGTTCTTTTAATCTTTCTATTTGGAGAACTACCTCATCAAATTTTTTTTTGTAATATCTTGGAGTGTTCATCATATTATATATATCATTATATATGAGGTCATATAGACTACAATCCGCTCTACATATCTCGCAATTGCACACTATGTCGGTTGCCATCTAAGATGTTAGTGGGTAACTAGTTTTGAGTAACCTACAGTGTCTAAAACCACCTCCTGAGAGTCACCCTACAAACGCCTATCCGCGGCAACAAAGGGCACGCTCAGAAATTTGGGTTTTAAGGTTACTCAAATCTTGTAGAGGACACTTAGAGTATAAGTAGGATAATAATCATGCAGGTTGTGAGAGAATAGAGGTCGGTGTTATAATCAATTTGTCACGATGTACATGCTAAAAATGCTTCCCCAAGCTTTCCCAATTTTTCTTATTTTTACATGATTTTATTGGGTTTTTTGCTACAGTAAACTTTTTGATTTTTTTGGAATTTTTTTGATTTTTTATGAATTTTTCGGAAATAAATTCACAAAAAATAGAAAAAATATAGTGCTTATCAAACACATGAAAGTAAGTATAATCTACTTTATAATAGTTCAAAATAAACATTACATACCAGAACAGTAGCCATCAAACCGAAACCTTTGTACAGACTACAGACCCCTGCCGCCCAAAAAAGGAACGTCCGAGCTATGATACCAGATAGTAATATACACACTAATACTACTACTGTCTCACACTAATGCAGAACGGAAAGCTAATACACTCAGGCACACTTAATTATACATATAGGTAGTAGAGAATTACAAGTGGGTGGTGGTTTGGTTAGTAGGCATAAGACTGGTAAAACGGATGGGAGAGGATGATAGGGAGGGAGACGATGGTGATGCAGGAAAGAGGCATTGAGGAGTTTAGGATGTTGTAGAAAATTGCTTATGTTGGTGTGGATTGCCGATTAGCCGATGATTTTTTCATGCATTCGTGAGTCCCTATTTATAGAAGGGTTCCTTCCTTATGAAGCATTAGATTCCTTCCTTGTGAAGCATTGGATTCCTTCTTTGTGAAGCTTTTGATTCCTTCTTAGTTGGGCCTTACTTTTTAAACATGAAGGTGTCTTTTTAATAATGCACTCTCCTTTTAGTCATGTCAGGCTAGCTTTTACAGAGAATCTTATTGTTGCTGACAGGAATCTTCACTGTTGATGTCAGTTGCCAGGAATCTTTACTGTTGATGAAAGGAATCTCTACTGTCGATGTTGTTGCCAGGAATCTTTACTGTTGATGTCTGGAATCTCTACTGTCGATGTTGTTGGGAATCTCAGAATCTCCACTATTGGTGTCATGGGATTTTTAGCAAACCCCCAGCTATCAATGGATTTGATTTGCCTTTACCAACTACCGTTTAGTTGGGCTATCCATGCTATTCCGCTCAGCATGATAAGTTGTCAAGGATTTCATTTGAGCTTAAATGTCAAACCTTTTCTCTTTTCATTGCTCAGCTTTAGGCAGTTTTTTTTTTGCTATATTTACATGAGATATGAAGTTGTGAAAATTATCAAAGGCTGAAGTTTTTATCGAACCAGGAGATGCGAGATCGTCTCATCCTGTTGTCATAAGAGGGTCCCAAGCTCAAATCCAGGCACAAACCAATCTTGCCACTACAACTTTCTTGACCATCTCTAGTCCCATGCGTTCTCATTTGCCCCCCAAGAGCCTTCCCCTTCATAAACTCGGCTCTATAGATGAAACACTTGTGCACTTTAGACTTTCTTACCACAACATGTAGCATTTCTAGCATCGGCTGCCTATGGCTTGTCTGGTGGCCACCAAGCGTTAGGAACGAAGCGAATTTCTTTCTGCATGTCTTACATCTGTATGCTCATTGTCGATGATATTGATTCATGGGCGTAGTGTCGACTATTTTGGAGTGTATATCTATGCCCCTATAGTTTGTTTTTGTACCATAATAGCCGAACTTTCCAAACTCCTCCCCTACTAGACCAACTGCTGGTTTCCTATCTTCATGAAGTTGCTTCAGTAGTCTTTGTACATAGGCTCCTTTCGGGGGGGCTTCTTTGGCTGTGTCGACTTCTGCTTCTGTGTCCATTTCTTCTCTAGAGACATTGCACACCTGCAAATCTTCTGATGATAATATCTAGAACTACAATCCTGCTTGGTTTAGCGAGGTTAAGCAGCTCTTTTTTTTATTTGGATCTTGAACCTTGCTTCATATGTTTATGAAAAGCGAGACAATTTCTGACTTCAAGATTCGTTTTTGGTGTGACTCTCAGGCTCCACTTAGCTCTGGGATTTTTTTATATGTAAAACTTGCTACTTCTGGCATGTGTGGACTCTGACATGATATAGCATCCTTACAGGAGTAGTAATATCTCCTGCTTGATCCATTGACCTGTTTATAATATTTATCCCATATTATGTATATACCAGATTGGTATCCCACATATACAATAAATGCTGCTGGAAAAGGGATACTATCTGCTGTAGCTTTTCTCTTATTTACAATGTTTTTCATCTGCAAAAATTTGATTAATATATTTTTCTTCAAAAATTTGCTATTTTTAATTTGTTGCCATTTTTTGATGTTTCCTGGGCTAAAGGCTGCTTTTCACCAAACTACATTTTCTAATGTCGGGGGTGTGATAGGATCAGTGTTTATGTTAAAGATTAGTTCATATAGCACTTCATTTGGAGGGGAGATTTTTTCTTCAAGACAAACTTTTAAATATTTTATCATCTTCTTAGTATCTTTTTCTTTTCTAAGATAATCACTGGCGAAGTGTCCTTCTTCGTCACACTCGAAACTCTTTCATTCCCTTTTATTCTTTTGTGTAGAGGACTCATCACGCTTTTGGACATATTTGTTATTATTGATAAATACATAAATTCCCTTTTCCTTTTCCATGGCAATATTTTTCTAAACACTGTTTTTGGATTCTTTTCTTTATTTTTGTTTCCTATTTTCCAGCTCTTACTAAATATCCTTTCGCAATATTTCTTCCCTTTGGGAGAAGATTTTATATTAGGACATTCTTCTTGTATTGCGTAATGGATTCGGTGCCCTAAATTGTATTTTCTCTCAATTCGTTTTTGGTAATTTGGGTTACTGTTTCGTGTTTTAGTATCCCATGGGTTTGGGAGCCTGCAAAAAAATGGATCGGACCAATTTTGAGTCTTGTTGTATACCAATTTATAAGAGTATTTCGAAAATGTCGTACAGTATTTATATATTTTGCATAACTCAATTTTGGCTGATGCGTAAAGGATTTTTTCCTCTTGGGCGTTGTTGTTTATGAATCCACATAAATTTTCTTTAATAAGGATATTTTTAAACCTAGTGATTTTGTTGTCTTCAACCCACCCTTTTCGCTTACCTTTTATTTCTTTCGAATCTATCCATTGTAACATATCTCCTTGTAAGGTTCCTGTGATGTAATTGACAAACTCTTTTTTATTCCATGCTTCTTCATGATTTTTAATTATGATTGCTAGGGATTGTACCAAGTCATCCATGGCCTTTTGCTTATCCATAAAATGTATATTAGATAGATCCAGATGATTTTTTCCTTGTGATATACTCCAATTTATTAGATCATTAATTCTCAAATTTTTTCCCATTTGCAAATTATTCAAGTGTAATGAAGTTTTGCTACCTTCACTGACATTTTATCAACTCATTGTCAGATTTGCTATTTCCTTAAGATTCTATCTTGTACTCATCATGTGTAGTCTACTTACAGTCTTCATTCCCTGAATTCGTGATACTCTCATAGTTTAGATCTTCATCCAAGTTATATATCCCAAGGTCAAACTTGAAATGGAATAACAAATCTTTATACTGGAGGTACGTCTCTTGTATCCTATTCATTAGATAATCTCTCTCTTAAATAGTGCGATTTTGATCCCTGTACAACTCTTTCCAGCAATTAATCAGTTCAACTATTGAGTCATATTCTTGTTTGGAATATGTTCTTTCGACTTGCATCATTTTAATTTGTTGACTTGATCTCTTTTGTTTTGAACTAGTTTCTAATCTGTCAATGTGATCTAACTTTCCTTCTACTTTCTTTATCTCTTTTACTTGTTCTGGAACAGAAATTATTTCATCGTATCCTATCGTATACTCTTTCATTTGGTCCGAAAGTTCCTCAGAACTCAAGATGATTTCTTCACAGTCAGTTTTTTTTTTGTTGGAAGGTTACTAACTTCTATTGGTTTAGTTTGCAAAAGGTTATTGTTATTGTTTTCCTCCATTCTTCTTGGTTATACTGTTTATTGCATTTGTTGTTTTTTCTTTACTATCTTCTCCCTTTTTTACTGGAATACTACCATCATTTTCTCTATTCGCCTTTTCCTCCTCTTTAGTTTTTTTTGTTTATGGCATTAGGTTCGGCCTCTTTCTGGTTCGGCTTATATCCAAAATGACTTAGTAGACCCTTAAATTTTTATAGACCTTTTTGAGTTGTTGAACTAAATTTTTTTTGACTTATAAACTTATGTTGGGACTTTTACCTTGTTCTTTTAATTTTTTATTTGGAGAACTACCTCATCCATTTTTTTTGGAATATCTTGGAGTGTTCATCAAATCATATATATCATTATACATGATGTCGTATAGACTACAATCCGCTCTACGTATCTCGCAATTGCATGTTATGTCGGTAGCCATCTAAAATATTAGTGGGTAACTAACTCTGAGTAGCCTACGGTGCTTAAAACCACCTCCTGAGGATTACCCTACAACTGCCTACTGTGGAAAGGGCACGCTAAGGAATCTAGGTTTTAAGCTTACTCATATCTAGCAGGGGACACTTAGAGTGTAACTAGAACAGTAATCATGCAGTTTGTGAGAGAATAGAGGTGAATGTTATAGCCAATTTGCTACCATGTACGTGCTAAAAATGCTTCCCAAACTTTTCCCAATTTTTTCTGATTTTTACTTGGTTTTTTCAAATTTTTATGATTTTTTGGTGATTTTTTAAGAATTTTTTGGAAATAAATTCACACAAAAATATAAACATAGAGCTTACCTAACACATGAAAGCAAGTGCAATCTACTTTATAATAGTTCAAAACAAACAGTACCTACCAGAACAGTAACCATCACACCGAAAGATTTGTAGAGACTGCAAACCCCTACCGTCCCAAAAAAGAACGCCCGGGCTCTGATACCAGATAGTAATGCTCAGATACCTGATAGTAATGCACAGAAAGTAATGCACACAACTAATATTACTACTGTCACACACTAATACAGAACAGAAAGTTAATACACTCAGGCACACTTAATTATACATATAGGTGGTGGAGAACTACAAGTGGGTGATGGTTTGATCGGCATGCATAAGACTGCTAAAATGAATAGGAGAGGACGAGAAGAAGGGAGACGATGGTGATGCAGAAAAGGAGGCGTTTGTAGAAAATTGCTTATGTTGGTGTGGGTTGTCGATACTTTATCGATCCTTCGGAAGCCCCTTTTGTAGATGACCTCTCTTGCATGAAAAGCCTCTTAAGAATCTTGCTGTAGAAGTTTTTGTCCCGAATCTTCACTGTTGATGTCTTGTCGTTGTCAGGAATCTTTACTGTTGATGTCTTGTTATTTCAGAAATCTTCACTGTTGATGTCTTGTCGTTGTCAGGAATCTTTACTGTTGATATCTTGTCGTTGTCAGGAATCTTTACTGTTGATGTCACCGTCAGGAATCTCTACTGTTGATGTCTTGTTGATTCACTGTTGATATTGTCGTCAGGAATCTTTACTGTTGATTTCGACTGTGGATGTCAGGAGAGGATTATATTTTCATATGATGTTTAGCTATCCACTCGAATTCTTTTGGGATATCTAAACTTTTCTGGTTGAAAGCTATATCTCGTAGTAGCTTCATTGCTTTGTGGCTCCACCCTTTTGGAATGCTAAATCTTGCATGATAGTCCTTTGTGGCAACTATCCTTCTAACGCCTGTCATGATTGAGTAGCTATCGATGTTTTTGATAAGTTTTCTTGATTTGTCAACCGGCTCGATAAAACTACTGCATCAGAAGTAATTATAATTGACTCTTTCAATGTTGTAATTGGGGTCGAATTTTTGCCAATGCTTGGGGTTGCCGAATATCCATATTTGGTATGGTTGAAAAAACGTTGTCTCTTCTCTCCATCCAAGCATGCTGAATATTTGGAAGGTGAACAAATGATTACAATTGATACTTGTGGCTAGTTCGCAGGTGAAAAACCTTATCATTGTTGGTAATTTGCACAATTTTTGTTCTCCTCGTAGTCTGAAGCATAGATGGCTTATAAGTCCCCATTCGACTCCTTGGATGTCCCACAGTACTTTTTTCATGAATTTAAAAAGTTTCGGGTATTTGTTTCGGGCCAAGATGATATCTGTTTTATTTTTTGATAAGATTCTTCTGATATTCTCTTTGTGATCGAGCGTCATTGTTTTGATACTCAAAAAGATTTCTTCGGGAAGTGCGTGTCTAGCTTTTTAAAGACTTTGTTATCTTTTTGTCTTTTCTGACATGCCTATATTTTTTTCTTCGGTTCATCCTGAAAAATAGTTAGTTTATAATTATTTACATATATGAAAATTTACTTTTAATAACTGAACTCGTCAGCCTCTTGCCGGGACGTTGATCCTGGCATGAGAGGTATACTGAGTTTTTGGCCTATTTTCTTAACATTTGGGCTTAATTTTAGATCTTCTCCTAATAGTCATAACAGCACCAGCTCTCTTATTTCCTCCCTGGCACTAGATCTCCTGGCTACTTCTCTAGTTTTTCTTTCACTATTGCTTCTTGTTAGTAAAGGTTACTTTGAATTATTTTTAATATATAGGCTGTTTCCAGAATTTTGTATTTCTACCCCTCCGAAGTGTTTCAGTTCTTCAGTTTGTATTAAATCTTCGAGAAACCACTATCTAGGTACTATGAGATCCTTTATATTCATTAGTCAGTTTTATTTCTTCTTCAAAAGATTTTGGTTCAAATATTTTGATTATTTCTCTTTGGTTTGAAACTTTTTTTGCCTCTGTGGTTGGGGTCAATTCATGAATTGTCGTATATTCTATGACCAGATCTTGCGAGTTGGCTTTCATGTTCATTCATTGAGTCTTAATCTTTACTCGTACAGTATCTATTATGTTTGGGTCTGATATAGAGATAAAATAGTTGGGTCGGATATTAAAACATACAGTTTGATTTACTAAATTGTATTGGAAACCCCCAATTAGTGCTTGGTGGCAGTTGGTGAATTGATTGTCCATTATAAGTGTTATTATAGGGATGTTTATGCCAGTCCTAAATAGTGCATTGATTTTAATTTGGATTAGACCAATGTGGATAAAACGAATTTCTGGGTATTTCTTTTATCATCTTCATACCTTTTCTTGACTAAAGATAGGGATGTCTACTCTTCCTCTGGCTGATAGATTTGCTATTGTGTTTCCGTTAATATTTTTGATTATTCTTCTAGAAAACAAATTGAACCGTGAAATTTTGTATATTTGATGTTTTTTCATCCTATCGATGTCTCTGGGCTAAAAACTACTTCTCTTCCAACTACATCTCCCAATGTTATATTATCCAGTTCTAATGCTGGGGTGTGATAGGACCTGATTCTTCGTTCATCATAAAAAAAAAATAGTTTGGCATCTGAATCATCTTCGACTTCAAGTTCATATAGTATTATATATGTTGGCAATATTTCTTCACCCAAATAGATTTCTAGTTCTTGTTCCTCCATATATTTTATCATTTTTTGAGAAATTTTTCCCTCTTAGGGCAATCTCTAGCAAAATGTCCTTCTTCTTCGCATACGAAGCATCTGCACCCCTTCTTGTCCCTTTGAGCAGAGGACTCGTCCTTTTTTCTAACGTATTTATTACTTCAGACAAATCCTCTTCTCTTTGTCCATGGTTTCCTTCGAAAGCTTCTTCTAAATGTTGGTTTTGGCCTTCTTTCAATTCCTATTTTCCAATTTTTGCCAATTATTTTTTCGCAACACCTTCTTCCTTTAGGAGAATTACTTATCGTATTTTTCATTTTCTTGTAGGATTTTATATTAAGACAATCGTCCTATATTATTTTAAGTGCATAGTGTATACAGTGCCCCAAATTATCCTTTTTCTCAAATCGTTTTAAGTAGTCTGGATATCCATTTCTTATTTTGGTGTTCTATGGACTAGGGAGCTTGTGGAAAAAAGGATCAAGCCAATTTTTTGCCTTATCGTATTCCAATTTGTAAAAGTATTTTGAAAATATTTTGCAGTATTCTTTGAATTCACATATCTCGCATAATTCAATTTTGGACAGCGCATATTGAACCTCTTCTTCTTGAGCTCTATCATCTATGAACCCACATAAAATTTCTTTGATGAATTTTATGAAATCAATGAGGATTTTTCCAAAACTAGTGAACTTACCGCTTTCTCCCCCTCCTTCCGTTTACTTTTCCCTTCTTCCGAATTTATCTATTATTTCATCCATTGCAAAACTCTCCTTATAATGTTCACGTAATGAAATTGACAAATCTTTCATTGTCCCATGATCCTTCATGATTTGTGATTACGACGATTAGGGATTGCGCCCAGTCATCTATATCCTTTTGTTTATCTTTGAAATGTACATTGGACAAATCTAGATAGGTTCCTCCTTGTGATACACTCATTTTTATTAAATCATCAGTCCTCATGTTCCCTCCTATTTGTAGGTTGTTTAAATTTGTTATAGCAAATTCTCCAACATGTATCAGCTCACTGTCGAATTCAATTCCTTTCTCGTGTTCAGACTCGTATTCATCATGTATAGTCATTTCGTAGTCCTCGTTATCTGAATTTATAGTGTTATCTGGCTCTTCTTGTTCTTCTTCGCTTTCTAGGTTATATATTTCAGGATCAAATTCAAAATGGTGTAGCAACTCTTCATTCTGAAGGTAAGTTTCTTGCATCCTACTTACTAGATGGTCTCTCTCCTGAATAGTATTACTTGGATCTCTATATAATTCTTTCCAACAATTAATTAATTCCACAATCAAGTCATACTCTTTCCTGGAGTATTTTCTATCTACTTGCATCATATTTATCTGTTAACTTGATTTATTTTTCTTTAAGATGGTACCTAATTCAACAATATGATCTAGCCTTCCTACTACTTCCCTCATTTCCTTATCGTATCGTCTCATGGAAGTATCTTTTTCTCATATGTACAGAATATAGTAAGATATTTATCATTTTGTTTCGTTAATTTTTCTATTTGGGACTCTAATTTGCCAAACCTGGAAACTATGAGATCAATAAAAGTATTAAGCAAGCTAGCTATATTAGTTAGATTTTTATCTATAGCTCCTGAAAAATATTCTAAATGACTATAATCCCTTCTGGAATGCTCAAATATGCAAGGTATGTTGGTAACCATCTAAGATATCGGTAGGTAACTAGTTCTGAGTAGCCTATGGTGCCTAAAACCATCTCCTGAGGATCACCCTACAAATGCCTACCACAACAACAAAGGGCATGCTCAGGAATCTGGGTTTTAAGGTTACTCAAATCTAGCAGGGGACACTTAGAGTGTAACCAGGACAGTAATTATGCAGGTTGTGAGAGAATAGAGGTCGGTGTTATAGTCAATTTGTCACCATGTACATGCTAAAAATGCTTCCCCAAACTTTCGCAATTTTTATGATTTTTACTTGATTTTTTTGGATTTTTTGCTACAGTGTTACTAAAGTGACGACTTTTCTACAGTGACTTTGTTTTTATTTTTTAGGAATTTTTTCGAATTTTTATGATTTTTTTGCAATTTTTTAAGAATTTTTCAGAAATAAATTAACACAAAATAAAATAAATACAGAGCTTACCTAACACACAAAAGTAAGTGCAATCTACTTCAAAACAAACAGTATGTACCAGAATAGTGATAGGATCGACGTTTATCTTAAAGATCAGTTCATATAGTACTTCATTTCAGAGGGGAGATTTTTTCTCCAAACTACATTTTCTAATGTCAGGGGTGTGATAGGATCGTCGTTTATCTTAAAGATTAGTTCACTATTTTTGGATTCTTTTCTTATTTTTTGTTTCCCATTTTCCAGCTCTTACTAAATATCCTTTCACAATATTTCTTCCCTTTGGGAGAAGATTTTATATTACGACAGTCATCTTGTATTGCATAATGGATTCGGTGCCCTAAATTGTCTTTTCTCTCGATTCGTTTTTGGTAATTAGGGTTATTGTTTCGTGTTTTGTATCCCATGGGTTTGGGAGCTTGCAAAATAATGGATTGGACTAATTTTGAGTCTTGTTGTATACCAATTTATAAGAGCATTTTGAAAATATCTTGCAGCATTTATATATTTTGCACAACTCAATTTTGGATGATGCGTAAAGGATTTCTTCCTCTTCGGCTTTGTTATTTATGAATCCACATAAATTTTATTTTATAAGGATATTTTCAAACCTAGTAATTTTGTTGTCTTCAACCCACTCTTTTTTCTTACCTTTTATTTCTTTTGAATATATCCATTGCAACACATCTCCTTGTAACGTTCCTGTAATGTAATTGACAAACTGTTATTTATCCCATGCTTCTCCATGGTTTGTGATATGATTGTTAGGGATTGTGCCAAGTCATCTATAGCCTTTCGTTTATCGGTAAAGTGTATATTAGATAGATCCGGATAATTTTTTCCTTGTGATATACTCAAATTTATTAGATCATTAATTCTCAAATTTTTTCTCATTTGCAAATTATTCAAGTGTAAGGAAGTTTTGCAACCTTCACTAACATTTATCAACTCATTGTCAGATTTGCTATTTCCACTAGATTCTGTCTTGTACTCATCATATGTAGTCTCCTTACAGTCTTCATTCCCAGAATTCATGATGCTCTCATATTTTATATCTTCATACAAGCTGTACATCCCAGGGTTAAACTTGAAATGGTATAATAAATCTTTATACTAGAAGTACGTCTCTTGTATCCTATTCACTAGATAGTCTCTCTTGAATAGTGATATTTTGATCCCTATACAACTCTTTTCAGCAATTAATCAGCTTAACTATTGAGTCGTATTCTTATTTGGAATATTTTCTTTCAATTTGCTTACGAATTTGTTGACTTGGTTTTTTCTGTTCTAAAGTGTCGATATGATCTGTTTCCCATGACTTCCTTTGGAGCAGAATTGTATCTTATCGTATACTTTTCTTCTTTGTCAAAAGGTTCTTCAGAACTCAAGATGAATTCTTCATTTGTTCTCTCTACCTCACATTTATTTCCTTGGTAACTATTCCTCATTGGATTTTAAGTTTGTGAGAAACCACTTAGGTTATTATTGTCCATTTCAATTGCCTCATTATTATTTTCTTGGTCACTGGTTCGTGATAGGTTGTTTCTATTACAATCATTTTTCTCTTCTACTAGGAGATTACTATTATTTTCTTTAATTGTCTTTTATCCTCTTTAGTTTTTATGATATTAGATTCGACCTCTTCCTGGTTTGGTTTATATCCAAAATGACTTAGTAGACCCGTAAATGTTTTATAGACATTTTCAAGTTGTTGAATTAAATTTTCTTTGGATTCTAAAGTTATGCTGGGACTATTACCTTGTTATTTTAATCTTTCTATTTAAAGAACTATCTCATCAAATTTGCTACTGGAATATCTTGGAGTGTTCATCATATCATATATAACATTATACATAATGTCAATGGACTACAATCCACTCTACATATTTCGCAATTACACACCAGGTTGGCAGCCATCTAAAATATTGGTGGGTAACTAGCTCTGAGTAGTCTACGGTGCCTAAAACAACCTCCTGAGGGTCACCTTACAAACGCCTACAGCAGCAACAAATGGCACGCTTAGGAAGCTGGGTTTTAAGATTACTCAAATCTAGCAGGGGACATCTGCGTAATCTAGCAGGGGACATTTAGAGTGTAACTATAACAGTAATCATGCAGGTTGTAAGAGAATAGAGCTCGATGTTATAGTCAATTTATCACCATGTACGTGCTAAAAATGCTTACCCAAACTTTACTAATTTTTCTGATTTTTACTTGATTTTTTCGTGTTTTTTCTATAGTAACTTTTTTGATTTTTTGGATTTTTTTTCTAATTTTTATGATTTTTTGGCAATTTTTTAAGAATTTTTTAGAAATAAATTCACACAAAATAAAATAAACTCTGAGCTTACCTAATACACGAAAGCAAGTGAAATCTACTTTATAATAGTTCAAAAAAAAAGTACTACTGGAACAGTAGCTATCACACCGAAAGTTTTGTACAGACTGCAGAAGCCTACTACCCAAAAAAGGAACATCTGGGCTCTGATACTAGAATAGTAATGCACACACTAATACTACTACTATCATAAGATGCACTACTGTACAAAGCTTTCCACTCTTATACTAGAATAGTAATGATGCACACAACTAATACATAACGGAAAGCTAATACACATAGGTTACTAATACACTCAGGCACACTTAATTATATATATATATATGTGGTGGAGAACTACAAGTAGTTGGTGGTTTGATCGTCAGTCATAAGACTGACAAAACAGATGGGAGAGGATGAGAGGGAGAAAGAGGTTGGTGATGAAGAAAAGGAGGCGTTGAGGAGTTTAGGATGTTATAGAAAATTGCTTATGTTGGTGTGGATTGCCAATGATTTGCCGATCCTTAGGAAGCCCATTTTATAGATGAGCTTTCATGCGTAAGAAGCCTCTTGAGAATCTTATTGTAGAAGTCTTGTTACAAATCTACTGTTAATGTTTTGTTGATTCACTGTTGATGTCAGGAAAGCCTCTTTTTTTTTAGCACACTATATTTACATAAGATATTCAAATTCTTATAGGAAGTTAATGAAATTATCGAAGACTAAAGTTTCTATCGAACCTGGAGATGCAAGATCAATCCATCCATTTGTAGATGGGGCAGGGTCGTCCCATCTTGTTGGTACGATTGTCGCTTCTGATGTTTTTTTTTGTCGAGTTTTGATTTTGGGACTAATTTTTTCCACTTTTGGCTTCCCATAAAGAACATAGTATTTGAACTTTTTAGACTCTTCTCCGAGTAGCCCAACCGCTGAGTTGCCTTCTTCATGTACTTATTTTAGTAGCCCCTGTACAGAGACTCCCTTGCTGAGAGCTTCCTCGATTATGTTGACTTCTACTTCGGCCTCGACCTTCATGTCAATTTCTTCTTTGGCCTGCTGTATAGAGTCGTTGCATGCTTGCAATCCCTATAGTGCTATAATCTCAAACTGTAGTGTCTCTTTTGATCTGTTTGATTCGACGAGGCTAGGTAACTCTTTTTCTAAAGGCTTACCCATTCTTTTTAAGAGATCAATCTATTTAGGGGTTGCTTCCTTAATGATACCCTCATTGAGGGTTATTATATAATCTGGGCAAACCTTTCTCAAGGACTTGAGTTTTGATTCATGTTTCATTACAAGATTTGTAAGTTCCCCATGTATCTTCGGAAGACACGACGAATTCCAATATCAAGATTTGCCTTCTGGTAAGCTCGCCAATCTCCATTTATTTTGGAGTAAAATGGTGATGGGATCTCTAACTTGGGAAAGCTTGCTATTTTTGGTTAGCATGTGATGGACGAGATCATGAATCTCTTCCATTAAGTATGGGTTCTGACGCGACATCTCCCATACTAAGATGACATCTTCTTTCAAGTAGTAATGCCTACAACAGGATCCATTAAAATCGAATATCTGTGGTAGCATTTTTCCAGTTTGTATAGATACCCGACTGATATCCCACAAATACGACGAATGCTGCTGCAATAGGAACACTACTTGCTATAGTCTTCCCCTTATCGTTCTTCTGCAAAATAAATTTATTAGTAGATCACAAATATTTTCCTTGTCTAGGAGCTTGCTTGTAGTTATTTATTCTTTACTTGTTAGGTCGGCTTAGGTAATCTGCGATAAAATTATCTTTTCCTTTAACATGTTCTATCTCAAAGGAGTACTGGACTATTTCATTATACCATTGCATCGTTTTTCAGAGGTCTTTTTCGTATTTACTAGAAAATCTCTAACAGCTTTGTTATCTGTTCTGAAAATAAAATATTCGGGTGCAAGAAATATTTAAAATTTTTGCAAAGCTAGTTTTACAGTGTATAGTTCCTTCTTGAATATTATCCATTTTAATTCGTTTGGTTTGAATTTTTCAGAGTTATACCAAAGTTTCTCATATTTTAATATTTTTTGTGGTATGCTTCTTTTTCTGAGTGTGATTCCATTCTAAGATAAGGTGGATTCTCTTCGTCCCAATTTTCATTTGG
Organism: Dracaena cambodiana; assembly: GCA_036321105.1. Lineage (NCBI taxonomy): Eukaryota > Viridiplantae > Streptophyta > Magnoliopsida > Asparagales > Asparagaceae > Dracaena > Dracaena cambodiana. Next base: position 31,217,879 of record JAYEPQ010000010.1, on the reverse strand, counting down.
GATTGCTTTTACTGCACATCCCCAATATTCATCCGATGCATCGATGTCTAAAATCAGTTTATCTCTTGATTTAGATAAGTAGACTTCAGGTGCCTTTTCAGCGAGCTACTTAATTTGTTTTAGACCTTTTTATCTTTGTCTGTCTAGATAAAATCATGATTTTTATTTAGTTTTTTCAGTAGAGGTATTTCTTCTTTCATAAGTTCTCAAAGAAAATTTCTTTCATAATTCAATAGCCCTAGTAAACTTTGTAGCTATTTTTTATCTTTTATTTCTTCGGAAAATTCCTTGATTTTTGAAATGATATGATTTTGTAGTTGAATGCCATTTTTGTTTAGCTCATAAATCATTTCGCAACTTTTTAATGGGTTTTCATTATCTGAGATATTTTTGGAGGAGAAAAAATTTCTGTACACTTATACTTAGGTCCTTCTAAGAGTGGCAAGTCGACCCTTTGGGATTGGATACCTTCTCGTTGATGTAAATACACCATTTGTTTTTCTACGATCATTGATAGATATTCTCCAATAAAATTATTTTCTAAAACCACGTCCCCATTCATATGTGGAAAACATAAGAGTTTTCGTATAATGAATTTTTTCTCATTAAGCCAAATTTCCATATTCTTGGCTTTGTTTTAGATATTCTAGTTGTTTTTCTACGATCCCTGTTATTTTAATTGGATATTTCATTGGTTACCATTTCTCTAGTGATATAGCATTTTCTCGATAAGAACAAACTGTGGCCCCTGTATCTTGTAGCGCATGTAATGAATATTGTTTATAACCTTTAAATCTGAATATTCCTTTAACATAATTAAACTTCTTCCTTGTTTTGGGTCAAAAATTATCTCATCATATCGTACCGTATATTCCTCTTCTCTGTTAGGGGGTTCTACGAAATTTAAGATAATCACTTCATCTGCTATTCCTACCTATATTTTGTTTTCTTGGTTATTGTTTATTGCATTTGCTATTTCTTCTTCACAATCTTCTCCCTTTTTTACTAGAATACTACCATTATTTTCTCTATTTGCCTTTTCCTCCTCTTTAGTTTTGTTTATGATATTAGATCGGCCACTTTCTGGTTCGGCTTATATCCAAAATGACTTAGTAGACGCTTAAATTTTTTATAGACCTTTTCAAGTTGTTGAGTTAAATTTTCTTTGACCTATAAACTTATGTTGGGACTTTTCCTTGTTCTTTTAATTTTTCTATTTGGAAAACTAGCTCATCAAATTATTTTCTAGAATATCTTGGTGTGTTCATCATATCATATATATCATTATACATAATATCGTATGGACTACAATCCGCCCTACATATATACACTATGTCGGTAGCCATCTAAGATGTCGGTGGATAACTAGATCTTAGTAGCCTACGGTGCCTAAAACCACCTCCTGAGGGTCACCCTACAAACGTCTATCGTGGAAACAAAGGGCACGCTCAGGAATCTGGGCTTTAAAGTTATTCAAATCTAGCAGGGGACACTTAGAGTGTAACTAGGACAGTAATCATATAGGTTGTGCGAGAATAGAGATCAGTGTTATAGTCAATTGTCACCATGTACGTGCTAAAAATACTTCCACAAACTCTTCCAAATTTTCTGATTTTTACTTGATTTTTTCGGATTTTTTGTTACAGTGACTTTTTTTTTGAATTTTTATGATTTTTTGGCGATTTTTAAAGAATTTTTCAGAAATAAATTCACACAAAATAAAATAAATATAGAGCTTATCTAACATATGAAAATAAGTGCAATCTACTTTATAATAGTTCAAAACAAACAGTATATTCCGGAACAATAGCCATCAAACGGAAAGTTTTGTACAGACTGCATACCCCCCACCACTCAAAAAAAGAACGGCCGGGCTCTAATACTAGAATAGATGCACTACTGTCAAACACTAATGCAGAACGGAAAGCTAATACACTCGGGCAACTAATACACTCAGGCACACTTAATTATATATATAGATGGTGACTTTTTACAAGTGGATGGTGGTTTGATCAACAGGCATAAGACTGGAAAAACAGATGGGAGAGGATGACAGGGAGAGAGAGGATGATGACGCAGAAAAGGAGGCATTGAGGAGTTTAGGACGTTGTAGAAGATTGCTTATGTTGGTGTGGATTGCCGATACTTTGTTGATCTTTGGGAAGCCCCTTTTATAGATGACCTCTCTTGCATGAGAAGCCTCATGAGAATCTTGCTGTAGAAATTTTTGTCACGAATCTTCACTATTGATGTCTTGTCATTATTAGGAATCTTCATTGTTGATGTCTTGTCGTTGTCAGGAATCTTCACTGTTGATGTCTTGTTGTTGTCAGGAATCTTCACTGTTGATGTCTTGTCATTGTCAGGAACCTTCGCTATTGATGTCTTGTCGTTGTTAGGAATCTTCACTATTGATGTCGCCATCAGGAATCTCTACTCTTGATGTCTTGTTGATTCGTTGTTGATATTATCGTCAGGAATCTTTACTGTTGATTTGGACTGGTCGCTTAATCTTCCATCATGTTGTCAAGATTCTGTATGCCCTCTTCTCCCATGTGTCCCAGTAGATCTGGAGGTATATATTCTTCTACCCATTCTGTCATATCCTACTGAATTACTCTGTATTCTACCATTTTATTTTCTCTGTAGTATTGAATTAATTCTTTATAAGCTGATCTGACGTTCTTAGGACCTTACAAATAATTTCTTTATCTACATAGACTCTTTAGATTTTTGTTTCTGTGGCTAGTCTGAATTTGTTTGCACTGTATCTCTGCCAGTTGAATTCATATGCTACGGTTTTTTCTCTCCAGTGCCTGATCTGTCTTGGAATCTCTCTGTCACAAACTACTCCTCTTGCCTCTGTAGCTGGATGAAGAGGATGGGCTAGTCTGTGTGTAATCCATGCACTGTGCTTTGTAGGATACCATACCCCTTTAATGTATTCTGCTATTATGGAGTCAAATTCTATCTTGAGCTGTGGCTTTTTAGATGTAAAAGCCTCTGAGACCAGGAATGCTAAAGAATCTGGAAGTAACTCTGCATGATCTGGGTGATTAATAATTATCTGTGAAACAAATCCCATATCTTGGAAGTCTCTCCAACTATAGTCTGTTCCATGAAGTTCTCTGTTTTCATTTGGCTTAACTGTATATTTAGCTATAAATGCCATAAGCTAACTCACATTTGCATTTTGGTTGTGAGAGGTCCATGATGCTGCAGTTTGAGTTGATACATTTATCGGTGTTGGTATAATGTATCACTTAGTCTACAGCTACTCATTTGCATCTTCTTTCTCTTTTTTGGATTTCTTCCAGTATTTGTTGCATGTCTTCGGCTTTTCTATAGAAATTGTCCTGAACTTTCTGGTAAATATTTTGTTAGACATCTTCTGGAAGAATAGATAATTCATCACTTGTTTTAAAAAATAATCTAGCTTGCATGGCTTCCATATTTCTCATATATTGGAGGCTCTCATTTCTGTCTCTTACACTCGACTCTTTTGCACTCTTATTTGTGAGACACTTCTCTCTTTCTTTTTCTCTTGTATTTCTGAGGCTCTCATTTTCTTTCCGCAAGCTCAAAATTATCTGTGTCTGTTTATTGAGATTTTCAACCAATTCATCTTTTTGTATTTTTAGATTTTTAAAGTGCATCATAATAATTTGACAATCTTTACACTCTGTTGATGATTCTAAATTACTTGAACTCCTTTGACTCTTTTGTGGATTCATAAATTCTTTAAGGCTTTTATCAAAATACCAATAAATTGGAATACTATTCTAGCATATTCTATTGCTTCTTTAACCTTATAGAAAACTTTATATACTGGATTATCAAAAATTAAGACTAATTTTCTAACTGTATTTTAATTTTTGAAAATTCCTACTTGATGACCTCTAAGTATGACATAGCATATAAAAGTCTGTGACTGGGGTGTCTGTATAATACCTTTAAAATAATAGGTTAATACTTTGATTACTTTAACCTTCTCTTTTGGCTGATCTAGTCTTAAATTTCACAAATTATCCTGTAGACATTACTGTATTAAATCTACCTGAAATTCAGTGATTTTGAATGACTCTTTACTCTATGTCGCATACTGCTTGAGATAAATGTCTCCAAATCATATAACCTCTATGGGATTCATCTGCAAAATTAAATACCAAAGAATTAGTCTAGATAAATTTTTTTTGTAATTATATGCTCAAATTTTGGTCTGTATGTATGATCCTGTATAAATTTTGTCCATTTATGACTACATAATTTCTTTTCATTTCAATTAACAATTGCAACACAGTCTATGTGTGAGTATAGTCGTGATGCATTAGTTATTCCTAGGATTTCACAATCTAAACTTGAATCAAATTTTCCACTTGCATATCATGTTATTTTTTTATCTTTATATCTTCTTGGTTAAAAGGTTGAATTCTATATCCTAGGAACTCTGTATAATTTTTGTATGATCCTATTTTACTAATAATTATTCCCTTGTCTATTAATCTCTTTAATACTTCTTTGAGATGGAAAAAATATTCATTTTGTGCCTTTTTGTATAAATTTTCTTTTATGTTTTTTACAAGGTCAGTAAAAATATCTTTAAACCTAGTAAGCTTGTTTTCTTTAATCCATTGTAACACATTTCCTTGAAGCATTCCTGTAATGTAATTTACAATTTTTTTATCCCATATTTCTTCGTGATTTGTTATTATTATTGCCAGAGATTGTTCCCAATTGTTTATGACCTTTTGTCTGTTCTTAAAGTGTATGCTAGACAGATTCAGATGAGTTCTATCTTGTGCCACACTCTTTGAATCACTATTCTTCATATTTTCTTTTATTTGTAAACTACTCGAGTTATTTGAGGTTTTACTACCTTTCCCTACATATATCTGCTTATTGTCAGAATTTGTATTTCCTTTAGATTCTATCTTATACTCATCATGTATGGTCAATCCATAGTTTTTAACCATTGAATTTTTGACACTCTTATTTTTTACATCTTCATTCTCACTCTCCAAGTCGTATATCCCAGGGTCAATCTTAAAATGGTGTAATAGGCCTTCATACTAGTTGTATGTTTCATATATATTTTTTATTATATATTATTTCTCCTGAATAGTATTTTTCGGATCTTTATATAGTTCTTTCCAACAATTAATTAGTTCAACTGTCAAGTCATATTCTTGTTTGGAGTATGTTTTCTTGACTTACATCATATTTATTTGTTGACTCGGTCTCTTTTACTTTGAACCGGTTCCTAAAATGTATTCTAACTTCCCTACTACTTTCCTTATACCTATTACTTGTTCTGGAATAGAAATTATTTCATCGTATCCTATCGTATACTCTCACTTGGTCTGAAAGTTCCTTAGAACGCAAGATGATTTCTTCACAATCAGTTTCCTTTTCTACTGGAAGGTTACTAACTTCTATTGGTTTTGTTTACAAAAGGTTTTTGTTAATTTTTTCCTCCATTATTCTTGGTTATACTGTTTATTGCATTTGTTGTTTCTTCTTCACAATTTTCTCCCTTTTTTACTGGAATACTACCATCATTTTCTCTATTCGCCTTTTCCTCCTCTTTAATTTTTTTGTTTATGATATTTGGTTCGGCCTCTTTCTGGTTCGGCTTATATCCAAAATGACTTAGCAGTCCCTTAAATTTTTTATAGACCTTTTCGAGTTGTTAAGTTAAATTTTCTTTAACCTTTAAACTTATGTTGGGACTTTTACCTTGTTCTTTTAATTTTTCTATTTGGAGAACTATCTCATCAAATTTTTTTTGGAATATCTTATAGTGTTCATCATATCATATATATCATTATACATGATGTCGTATGAACTACAAACTGCTCTACATATCTCGCAATTGCACACTATGTCGGTAGCCATCTATGATATCAGTGGGTAGCTAGCTCTGAGTAGTTTAAGGTGCCTAAAACCATATCCCAAGGGTCACCCGACAAACATCGACCGCGACAACAAAGGGCACGCTCAGAAATCTGGGCTTTAAGGTTACTCAAATCTAACAGGGGACACTTAGAGTGTAATTAGAACAGTAATCATGCAAGTTGTGAGAGAATAGAGGTCGGTGTTGTAGTTAATTTGTCACCATGTACGTGCTAAAAATGCTTCCCCAAATTTTTTGAATTTTTCTGTTTTTTGGGATTTTTTTTGAATTTTTATTGTTTTTAGGCGATTTTTAAGAATTTTTCGGAAATAAATTCACACAAAATAAAATAAACATAGAGCTTACCTAACACACGAAAACAAATGCAATCTACTTTATAATAGTTCAAAATAAATAGTATATACCGGAACATTAGCCATCACACCAAAAACTTTGTACAGACTACAGACCCCTACCGCCCAAAAAAGGAATGACCAGGCTCTGATACCAGATAGTAATGCACACACTAATATAGAACAGAAAGCTAATACCCTCAGACACACTTAATTATACATATAGGTGGTGGAGAACTACAAGTGGGTAGTGGTTTGATCGGCAAGTATAAAACTGGCAAAACAAATGGAAGAGGATGAGAGGGAGAGAGAGGATGGTGATGAAGAAAATGAGGAGGATGAGAGGGAGAGAGAGGATGGTGATGAAGAAAATGAGGCATTGAGGGGTTTAGGATGTTGTATAAGATTGCTTATGTTGGTGTGGATTGCCGATACTTTGTCGATCCTTCAGAAACCCCTTTTATGGACGACCTGCCTTACATGAGAAGCCTCTTAAGAATCTTTCTGTAGAAGTCTTCGTCACGAATCTTCACTGTTGATGTTTTGTCGATGTCAGAAATCTTTACTGTTGATGTCTTGTTATTGTCAGGAATCTTCACTGTTGATATTTTATCGTTATCAGGAATCTTCACTGTTGATGTCGCCGTTAGGAACCTCAATTGTTGATGTCTTGTTGATTCACTGTTGATGTTGTCGTCAGGAATCTTTGCTGTTGATTTGGACTGTGGATGTTAGGAGAGGATTATATTTACATATGATGTTCAGCTATCCACTCGAATTATATTGGGATGTCTAGACTTTTCTGGTTGAAAGCTATATCCCGTAGTAGCTTCATTGCATTGTGGCTTCATCCTTTTGGAATGCTAAACTTCGCATGATAGTTCTTTGTGGTGACTATCCTTCTTCCGTCTGTCATGATTGAATAGCTGTCGTGTTTTTGATAAGTTTTCTTTTTTTATCAACCAGCTCAATAAAACTGTTGCACCAGAAGTAATTATAATTGACTCTTTCGATGTTGTAATTGTGGTTGAATTTTTGCAAATGCTCGGGGTATCCGAATATCCATATTTGGTATAGTGGAAAAAACTTTGTCTCTTCTCTCCATCCAAGCATGCTGAATATTTGGAAGGTGAACAAATGATTATAATTGATACATGTGGCTAGTTTGTGGGTGAAAAATCTTATCATTGCTGGTAATTTGCACCATTTTTATTCTCCTCGTAGTCTGAAGCACAGATGGCTTATAAGACCCCATTCGACTCCTTGGATGTCCCACATTCCTTCTTTCATGAATTTAAAAAAGTTTCGGGTAATTGTTTCGGGCCAAAATGATATTTGTTTTATTTTTTGATAAGATTCTTCTGATATTCTCTTTGTGATCGAGCGTCATTGTTTTGATACTCAAAAATATTTCTTCGGGAAGTGTCTTTCTAGCTTTTTTAAGAGTTTGTACTCTTTTTGTCTTTTCTGACATGACTATATATTTTTTTTTGGATTTTCCTGAAAAATGATTAGTTTATAATTATTTACATATATGAAAAATTACTTTTAATAACTGAACTCGACAGCCTCTTGCCGAGACGTTGATCCTCGCATGAGAGGTATACTGAGTTTTTGGCCTATTTTCTTAACATTTGGACTTAATTTTAGATCTTCTACTAACAGTCGTGACAACACTAGCTCTCTTATTTCCTCCCTGGCACTAGATCTCCTGGCTACTTCTCTGGTTTTCCTTTCACTATTGCTTCTTGTTAGTAAAGGTTGCTTTGAATTATTTTTAATATATAGGCTATTTCCAGAACTTTGTATTTCTACCCCACCGAAGTGTTTCGGTTCTTCAGTTTGTATTAAATCTTCGAGAAACCACTGTCTAGGTACCGTGAGATCCTTTATATTCATTAGTAAGGGTTTTATTTCTTCTTCAAGAGGTTTTGGTTCAAATATTTCGATTATTTCTCTTTGTGTTGAAACTGTTCTTGCTTATGTGGTTGGGGTCAATTCATGAATTGTTGTATATTCTATGGCCAGATCGTGCGAGTTGGTTTTCATGTTCATTCCTTGAGTCTTAATCATTAGTCTTACAGTTTCTATTATGTTTGGGTCTGATATAGAGATAAAATAGTTAGGCCGGATATTGTACCATACAGTTTGATTCACTATATTGGATTGGAAACCCACTATTAGTGCTTGGTGGCAGTTGGTGAATCGATTGCCCATTACGAGTGTTATTATAGGGATGTCTATGCCAGCCCTAAATAGTGCATTGATTTTAATTTGGATTAGACTAACATGGATATAATGAATTTCTGGGTATTTCTTTTTCCATCTTCGTACCTTTTCTTGACTAAAGATGGGGATGTCTACTCTTCCTCTGGCTGACAGATTTGCTGTTGTGTTTCTGTTAAAATTTTCGATTATTCTTCTAGAAAAGAAATTAAACAATGAAATTTTGTATATTTGATATTTTTTCATCCTATCGATGTCCTCTGGGCTAAAAACTACTTCTCTTCCAACTACATCTCCCAATGTTATATTATCCAGTTCTAATGCTGGGGATGTGATAGGACCTGATTCTTCGTTCATCATAAAAACTAGTTCGGCGTCTGAATCATCTTTGGCTTCAAGTTCATATAGTATTATATCTGTTGGTAAGATTTCTTCACCCAAATAGATTTCTAGTTCTTGTTCCTCCATATATTTTATTATTTTTTGAGCATTTTTTACCCTCTTAGGGCAATCTCTGGCAAAGTGTTCTTCATCACACTCAAAACTCTTGCATTCCCCTTTATTCTTTTGTGTAAAGGACTCATCATGCTTTTGGACATATTTGTTATTCATGATAAATCCCATAAATTCCCTTTTCTTTTTCCATGGCAATATTTTTCTAAACACTATTTTTGGATCTTTTCTTGATTTTTGTTTCCTATTTTCCAGCTCTTACTAAATATCCTTTCACAATATTTTTTTCCTTTTGGGAGAATATTTTATATTAGGACAGTCATCTTGTATTGTGTAATGGATTCGGTGCCCTAGTGTCTTTTCTCTCGATTCGTTTTTGGTAATTTGGGTTACTGTTTCGTGTTTTAGTATCTCAAGGGTTTGGAAGCTTGTGAAAAAATGGATAGGACCAATTTTGAGTCTTGTTGTATCCCAATTTATAAGAGTATTTCGTAAATGTCTTGCAGTATTTATATAATTTGCACAACTCAATTTTGGATGATGCGTAAAGGATTTCTTCCTCTTGGGATTTGTTATTTATGAATCCATTTAAAATTTCTTTTATAAGGATATTTTCAAACCTAGTGATTTTGTTGTCTTCAACTCACCCTTTTCGCTTACCTTTAATTTCTTTTTAATCTATCCAATACAACACATCTAAGGTTCTTGTGATAGTCAACAAACTCTTTTTTATCCCATGCTTCTTCATGGTTTGTGATTATGATTGCTAGGGATTGTTCCAAGTCATCTATGGCCTTTCGCTTATCTGTAAAGTGTATATTAGATAGATCCGGATAATTTTTCCCTGTGATATACTCCAATTTATTAGATCATTAATTCTCAAATTTTTTCCCATTTGCAAATTATTCAAGTGTAATGAAGTTTTGTTGCTTTCACTGACATTTATCAACTCATTTTCACATTTGCTATTTCCTTCCCATTCTGTTTTGTACTCATTATGTGTACTCTCCTTATAGTCTTCATTCCCTGAATTCGTGATGCTCTCATATTTTAGATCTTCATCAAAATTGTATATCCCAGAGTCAAACTTGAAATGGTATAACAAATCTTTATACTGGAGGTACGTCTCTTGTATCTATTCACTAGATAGTCTCTCTCTTGAATAGTGATATTTTGATCCCTATACAACTCTTTCCAGTAATTAATCAGCTCAACTATTGAGTCGTATTCTTATTTGGAATATGTTTTTTCGATTTGCATACTAATTTTTTGACTTGGTTTTTTCTGTTCTAAAGTATCGATATGATCTGACTTTCCCATTGCTTCCTTTGGAGCAGAGTTGTATCTTATCGTATACTCTTCTTCTTTGTCAAATGGTTCTTCAGAACTTAAGATGAACTCTTTAATTGTTCTCTCTACCTCACATTTATTTACTTGGTAACTATTCCTCGTTGGATTTTCAGTTTGTGAAGGACCACTTAGGTTAATATTATCCTTTTCAATTGCCTCATTATTATTTTCTTGGGTCACTGGTTTGTGATAGGTTGTTGCTATTACATTCATTTTCCTCTTTTCTTGGGAGATTACTATTATTTTGTTTAATTGTCTTTTCTTCCTCTTTAGTTTTTATGATATTAGGTTTGACCTCTTTCTGGTTCGGCTTATATCCAAAATGACTTAGTAGACCCTTAAATTTTTTATAGACCTTTTCGAGTTGTTGAATTAAATTTTTTTTACTTCTAAACTTATGTTGGGACTTTTTCCTTGTTCTTTTAATTTTTCTATTTGGAGAACTAACTCATCAATTTTTTTTTGGAATATCTTGGAGTGTTCATCATATCATATATATCATTATACATGAGATCGTATGGACTATAATTCGCTCTACATATCTCACAATTGCACACTATGTTGGTAGCCATCTAAGATGTTGGTGGATAACTACCTCTGAATAGCCTATGGTGCCTAAAACCACCTCCTAAAGATCACCCTACAAACGCCTACCACGACAACAAAGGGCATGCTTAGAAATCTGGGCCTTAAGATTACTCAAATCTAGCAGGCGATACTTAGAGTGTAATTAAGACAGTAATCATGCAGGTTGTGAGAGAAAAGAGATCGGTGTTATAGTCAATTTGTCACCATGTACATGCTAAAAAATGCTTCCCCAAACTTTTCCAATTTTTCTGAATTTTACTTGATTTTTTTTTATATTTTGCTACAGTGACTTTTGAGTTTTTATGATTTTTTGGCCATTTTTTAAGAATTTTTTGGAAATAAATTCACACAAAATAAAATAAACAAAGGGCAACAGTAAGAAATAGTCGATGCCTTATACTGATTCTCAACAGTAAGTTTTCATGTTGTCAAGATTCTGTATGCCTTCTTCTCCCATGTGTCCCAGTAGATCTGGAGGTACATATTCTACTACCCATTCTGCCATGTCCTACTGAAGTAACCTATCTTCTACAATTCTTTTTTTTTTTTGTAGTATTGAATTAATTCTTCATAAGCTGACTGATATTCTTACGGACCCTACAAATAATTTCTTTATCTATATAGACTCTGTAGATTTCAGTTTCTATGGCTAATCTGAATCTATTTGCACAATATCTTTGCCAGTTGAATTCATATGCTATGGTTTTTACTCTCCAGTGCCTGATCTGTCTTGAAATCTCTTTGTCACAAATTACTCCTCTTGCCACTGTATCTGGATGTAGAGGATGGGCTAGTTTGTGTGTAATCCATGCACTGTGCTTTGAAGGATACCATACTCCTTTTATGTATTCTGCTATTATGGAGTCGAATTATATCTTGAACTGTGGCTTCTTATCTATAAAAGTTTCAGAGACTAGAAATGCCAAAGAATCTGGAAGTAATCCTGCATGATCTAGACGATTAATAATTATCTGTGAAACAAATACCATATCTAAGAAATCTTTCTAACTATAGCCTATTCCGTGGAGTTTCTCTGTCTTCATTTGGCTTAATTGTATATTTAGTCTGTAGATGCCATAAGCTAACTCACATTTGCATTTTGATTGTGAGGGGTCTATGATGCTACAGTTTGAATTGATGTTGATACGTTTCTTGGTGTTGACATAATATATTACTCTATCTACAACTACTCCTCTAAATCTTCTTTCTCCTTTCTGGATTTCTTGAGCATCTGTTGCATGTCTTTAGATTTTCTATTAAAATTGTCTTGAATTTTCTGGTGAATATTTTGTCTAACATCTTCTAGAAGAATAGATAATTCATCACTTGTTTTAAAGATTAATCTGGCTTGCATGGCTTCCGTATTTCTCATATATTTGAGTCTCTCCTTTCTATCTCTTACACTCGATTCTTTTTCGCTCTTATTTAAGAGGCACTCCTCTTTATATTTTTCTCTCATATATTTGAGGCTCTCATTCTCTTTTTGCAAACTCGTAATTATCTGTGTTTGTTTACTGAGATTTTCAACCAAATTATCTTTTTGTATTTTTAAATTTTTAAAGTGCTTCATAATAATTTTACAATCTTTACACTCTGTTGATGATTCTAAATTACTCAAACGGATGGTCCAGTATGGGGCGGTCAAGAGCAGCTCGCGCACCGTGCCTTGCAGGTTCGTGCAGTCGGACGATCCAATTCGGGGAAGTCGGGACTGCCTGCGCACCATGCCTTGAGGGTTTGGGCAGACGGATGGACCAGTTGGGGGTGGATGGCATGGCCGGGGTTGCCCACGCACCGCACCGTGCTGGATCAGGCGGACGGACGACCCGATTCGGGGCAGTCGGGACTGCCCGCGCACCATGCCTTGCCCATTCAAGTGGGCGAACGGTCCGCTTCATGGCGGATGGCATTGCCCGCGCACCGTGCCGTGCGAGTTCGGCTGTACGCACAGTCCGGTTCGGGGCGGATGGCATGGACGGGGCAGCCCACGCAAAGTGCCGTGCGGGTTCGAGCTTATGGATGGTCCAGTTCGGGGCCGTCAGGACTGCCTGTGCACCGTGCATTGCGGATTCGGGCGGCGAACAGACCAATTCGAGGCGGATGGCATGGCCGGGGCTGCCCACGCACCATGTCATGCGGGATGAGGCAGATGGACGGTCAGATTTGGGACTGCCCGCGCATCGTGCCTTGCACGTTCGGGCAGGCGAACTGTACAGCTCAGGGCAGAGGGCACTGCCCGTGCACCATGCCATGCGGGTATGGCTGTACACATGGTCCAGGTTGGGGCTGCCGGCGCACAGTGTCGTGCAGTACGAAGGGTCCGGGTCGGGGTGGTCGGGACTGCCTGTGCACCGTGCCTTGCAGGTTCGGGCAGGCGGACGGACCGATTCGGGGCGGATGGCATGGCCGAGGCTGCCCGCGCGCCGTGCCATGCAGGATCAGACAAACGGACGGTCATATTCGGGGCGGTAAGGATTGCCCGCACAGCGTGCCTTGTACGTTCGGGCCGATGGAAGGTCCTATTCAGGGTGGATGGTACTGCCCGCGCACCGTGCCGTGCGAGTTCGGTTGTATGCATGGTTCAGTTCTAGGTGGATGGCATGGATGGGGCTGCCAGCGCATAGTGCCGTGCGGGTTCGTTCGTACGGACGGTCCGGTTCGGGGCCGATGGCCCGGTCGGTACTGCCTGTGCACAGTGCCGAGCGGGTTCGGGCAGACCGACAGCCCGGTACTACGCGCTCACCTTGTCGTGCCGTATGTGCAGACCGACAATCCGGTTCGGAGCGGATAGCATGGCCGGGACCGCCCGCATACCGTACCGTGCCGATTCTGATGGACGGATGGCCTGCTTCAGGGCAGACGGGACTGCCCGCGCACCGTATCATGCCGGTTTGTGCGGATGGACAGTCCGGTTCGGGGCAGTCAGGACGGCCGCGCACCGTGCCTTGCAGGTTCGGGCAAGCGGACAGTCTGGTTCGGGACAGAGGGCACTGCCCGTGTACCGTGCCGTGCGGGTTTGACCGTACACATGGTCCGGTTCGGGGCAGATGTCACGGACGGGGCATCCTGCACTCAGTGCTATGCGGGTTTGGGCATACGGACGTTCCGTGTCAGGGCGGTCGGGACTGCCCGCGCACCGTGCCTTGCAAGTTCGGGCCGACGGACGGACCGATTCAGGGCAGATGGCATGGCAAGGGGCTACCTGCGCACGTGCCGTGGGAGTTCGGGCGGACGGACGATCTGGTTCAAGGTGGATGGCCTGGCCGGGACTGCCCGCTCACCGTGTGGCATGGCCAAGACTGCACGCGCACCGTGCCGTGCGGGTTCAGACGGACAGATGGTCCGGTTCGGGGCGGATGGCACTGCCGGGGCTACCCGCGCACCGTGCCGTGCGGGCTCGGGTGGACGGACAGTGCGGTTCGGGGGCAGATGGCACGACCGAGGCTACCCACGCACCTTGCCGTGGGGGTTCGGGCGGACGGACGGTTTGGTTCGTGGTGGATGGCACGGCCGGGGCGGCCCGCGCACCGTGCTGTGCGGGTTCGGGGATAGAGACGGTCCAGTTTTGGGGCGGATGGCAGGGCCTGGCCTGCCCACGCACCGCGACGTGCGTGTTCGGACTGGCAAATGATCCGGTTTGGGGCTGATGGCACCGTCTGCCCTCGCACCATGCCGTGCGGGTTCGGGCGGACTGATGGTCTAGTTCTGGGCAGATGGCATGGCAAGAACTACCCTCGTACCCTGCCATGCATGCTCGGGCAGACCGAAAGTCCGGTTCGTGGTGGCTGGCATGGCTGGAGTTGCCCCTGCACCGCTCTGTGCTGGTTCCGGTCATGCGACAGGCTGGTTCGGGGCTCTTGGCATGGCCAGAACGGCTGCCACACCCGCCCTGGCCGGGCTCCTGGGCTGTTCGGTGCGGGTGGCACGGTTCTGGCCGAGTACCATTGCTGCTCGGGCTGAGTGGCACGCCCAGAACAACGGTTATAAGGGAAAATGGCCGCACTGTGCAGGCAGAACACCCCCGTGCGCCCTGGGCGCTCAGGTCTTGAGAGTCCATCCTCAAGAATAGCCACCTTTTCCACTCTGAGGTTGCCCAGCCTCTTTTGAAAAAGTGAGCTAGCATAGACACTTGGGTCTGCAGGGGACTAATTAAGGTTAAAACATGTTCTAAGGTAGTAGGGGGAGCAAGCCAACAGGAGCCATGGCACCGTCTGGGCATGGCAGGAGCAGGCCATGGCACCGTCTAGGCATGGCATGGGCAGGCCATGGCACCGTCTGGGCATGGCAGGGGAAGGCCCCTTTGGCTCGGGTGGGTGGCCCACCCCGCCACATGGTGTGCATTGAGGGGTGGCTATCTGTCCGTCCGGCGGTGCCGGCCATCGCCGGAGTTCCGGCCATGTCTGACGGAGGCCCGGGCAGGCTAGTTTGGCCCGTTTTGCTCGATTTTGTTGGCTTTAAGGTGCTCGGGAGGCTAGTTTGGCCCATTTTTCTCGTTTTTGTTGGCTTTTAGGTGCTCAAGAGGCCGTTTCGGCCTGTTTTACTCAGGAGGCCAGCTCCAATAGCGTATATTTAAGTTGTTGCAGTTAAAAAGCTCGTAGTTGGACCTTGGGCTGGGCTGGCCGGTCTGCCTTCTGGTGTGCTCCGGCCGTCCCGTCCCTTCTGCCGGCGATGCGTTCCTGGCCTTAACTCGCCGGTCATGCCTCCGACGCCGTTACTTTGAAGAAATTAGAGTGCTCAAAGCAAACCTACGCTTTGTATACATTAGCATGGGATAACATCACAGGATTTCGGTCCTATTCTGTTGGCCTTTGGGATCGGAGTAATGATTAAGAGGGACAGTCGGGGGCATTCGTATTTCATAGTCAGAGGTGAAATTCTTAGATTTATGAAAGACGAACAACTGCGAAAGCATTTGCCAAGGATGTTTTCATTAATCAAGAACGAAAGTTGGGGGCTTGAAGAAGATTAGATACCGTCCTAGTCTCAACCATAAACGATGTTGACCAGGAATCGGCGGATGTTGCTTTTAGGACTCCACCAGCACCTAATGATAAATCAAAGTTTTTGGGTTCTAGGGTGAGTATGGTTGCAAGGCTGAAACTTAAAGGAATTGATGGAAAGGCACCACCAAGAGTGGAGCCTGCGGCTTAATTTGACTCAACACGGGGAAACTTACCAGGTCCAGACATAGTAAGGATTGACAGACTGAGAGCTCTTTCTTGATTCTGTGGGTGGTGGTGCATGGCCGTTCTTAGTTGGTGAGCGATTTGTCTGGTTAATTCTGTTAACGAACGAGATCTTAGCCTGCTAACTAGCTACACGGAGGCATCCTCCGCGGCCAACTTCTTTGAGGGACTATGGCCGCTTAGGCCACAGAAGTTTGAGGCAATAACAGGTCTATGATGCCCTTAGATGTTCTGGGCCGCACGCGTGCTACACTGATGTATTCAACAAGTCTATAGCCTTGGCCGACAGGCCTGGGTAATCTTTGAAAATTTCATTGTGATGGGGATAGAGCATTGCAATTGTTGGTCTTCAACGAGGAATTCCTAGTAAGCGCGAGTCACTGCCTTTTGTACAAACTGCCCGTCGCTCCTACCGAAGTGTTTGGATCAAGGCGACGGGGGGGTTTGCCTCCCGCAACATCGCGAGAAGTCCACTGAACCTTATCATTTAGAGGAAGGAGAAGTTGTAACAAGGTTTCTGTAGGTGAACCTGCGGAAGGATCATTGTCGAGGCCTGAACGAACAATCGTGAACCCGTCAATGCTCTCGCAGGGGCGGAGGGAAGGCGGCATTCGCCCACCTTACCCCGCCACCCCGGGGCACCCATGGCCACCCCTGTCCCGCCTCGTTGTGGGACGGGTGGCTGGAACAATACCCGGCGTGGTGGGCGCCAAGGAACATTCACAGTCGGGGAGAGCACCGCAAGCCGAATCTGGTGTGCGATGCGATCCTTCCATACAAGTCAAACTTTTACGACTCTCGGCAACGGATATCTTGGCTCTCACATCGATGAAGAATGTAGTGAAATACGATACTTGGTGTGAATTGCAGAATCCCGTGAGCCATTGAGTCTTTGAACGCAAGTTGCACCTGAGACTATTCGGCTGAGGGCACGCCTTCCTGGGTGTCATGCCTTGCGTCACTCCGCGCACCCTGAGCCACCCTTCAAGTAGGGTCGGTGGCGGGCGCGGATGCGGAGATTGCCCCCCCATGCCTTGTGACACGGTGGGCCGAAGTGCAGGCCGCCGGCCGGGAATGGATGTAGCGAGTGGTGGATGGACACGTATGGCACCGGATGCTGCCTCCGCCCCCAGCTACAGCGGTGCATGCAAGGAACCACATCGTCGAGTGCGCTCGTACGCGCCCCTTGGAACCCGACCCCAGATTAGGCGGGGCCACCCGCTGAGCTTAAGCATATCAAGAAGCTTACGAGGATTTCCCTAGCAACGACGAGCAAACTTGGAAGATCCTAGCTTGGGAATCAGGCGGCCGTGCTGCCCGAATTGTAGTCTGGCGAAGCATCCTCAGCGACAGACTGGACCCAAGTCCTCTGGAAAGGGGTGCCAGGGAGGGTGAGAGCTCTATCCGGCCCGGGCCCTACCGCACCACGAGGCGCTGTCGGCGAGTCGGGTTGTTTGAGAATGCAGCCCCAACTAGGCAGTAAATTCCATCCAAGGCTACAACGGCGAGAGACCGATAACAAACAAGTATCGCAAGGGAAGATGAAAGGACTTTGAAAAGAGAGTCAAAGAGTGCTTGAAATTATCGGGAGGGAAGCGGATGGGGGCCGGCGATGCACGCTGGCCGGATGTAGAACGGCCCATGCAGGGCTGGTCCGCCGCTCAGCTCAGCATGCAGACCATTGCGGGCTGCGCCGGCGTCCTAAGCCCGGGCGGACAACACCGCCACAGAAACGCCGCTGGCGTGGCTGGGGAAGTAGCGCGAGCGCCTCAGTGTGCCCCCTCGGGGGCACCTGCGCACTTGTGACACCAGCCTGCGGGCTCCCCATACGACCCGTCTTAAAACACGGACCAAGGAGTCTGACATGCGTGCGAGCCGACGAGCGTGAAAACCCGAAAGGCACAAGGAAGCTGATGGGTGGGATCCCCTTGCAGGGTGCACTGCCGACCGACCCCGATCTTCTGTGAAGGGTTCGAGTGGGAGCATGCCTGTCGTGATCCGAAATATGGTGAACTATGCCTGAGCGGGGTGAAGCCAGAGGAAACTCTCGTGGAGGCCTGCAGCGATACTAACATCCAAATCGTTTGTCTGAATTAGGTATAGGGGAGAAAGACTAATCAAACCATCTAGTAGCTGGTTCCCTCGAAAGTTTCCCTCCGGATAGCTGGAGCCTGCGGGCAAGTTCTGTCGGGTAAAGCCAATGATTAGAGGCATTGGGGGTGCAATGCCCTCGACCTATTCTCGAACATTAAATAGGTAGGACGGCGCGACTGCTTCGATGAGCTGCGCCACGGAATCAAGAGCTCCAAGTGGGCTATTTTTGGAAAGCAGAACTGGCGATGCGGATGAACTAGAAGCCAGGTTACGGTGCCCAACTGCACACTAACCTAGTAACCACAAAGGGTGTTGGTTGATTAAGACAGCAGGACGGTGGTCATGGAAGTCGAAATTCGCTAAGGAGTGTGTAACAACTCACCTGCCAAAACAACTAGCCCAGAAAATGGATGGCGCTTAAGCGCATGACCCACACTTGGCCAATGGGGCGATCGTCATGCCTCGATGAGTTGGAGGGAAAAGCGGCCGCCGCAAAACCTAGGGCGCGAACCCGGGCGGAGCGGCCGTCAGTGCGGATCTTGTTGGTAGTAGCAAATATTCAAATGAGAACTTTGAAGGCTGAAGAGGGGAAAGGTTCCATGTGAACGGCACTTGCACATGGGTTAGCCGATCCCAAGGGATGGAGGAAGCCCGTCGGATAGTGCCTCGCCACACTATTGGTAGTGAAAATTTCTAAGTAAATAGGATTTTCCACAACAGAACGTGGAGCTAACTCCGCAGCTCCGCATTTGGTTATTTTAGCCTCGCGTTTGAACAAAACGCGGAGCTAATCAATAGCTCTGCGTTCTGGTTTCTTTGCCCCGCATTTTGATTAGTTTAACTCCGCGTGAGCAGATAACCAGAATCTCAAATTGATTGAGATTATGATTTGGGCTTATCCAAATACCCAAATTAAGTCCGATCAGAACTCTAAATCAAGAGATTTAAATCAAAACTAAGATATTTGATTGGAATCCTTAATAAGTACAAATTCTATTTAGATAGAAACTCTCAAATCATCCCCAGGCTATAAATTCCCTCTTGAGGAAGCCCTAGAGATCTTTTTCTGGAGTTTTGGAGAAGTTCGAGTTACGCATAGAGTCTTGAACGAATCAATACCAGAGAAGATCAGTTCTACAGTCGGCCACCATCTTCAAGAGAAGAGTTCATCATCAGATAGTCCAAAGGAACTACATCGATAGATCCCATCGCCACACAGATCCCACGTCATCATTATAAAAGAAAGCGATTGAGATATAAAATCATCTCGTTTGTTCTTTCTTTTTCTTGTTCACTTTCGTTGTAATTTAAGTTAATTCAATGGAAGAAAAGCAAAGAAATTCTGCTGCGAACAAACTGGCGACCATAGTTGGAGAAGTCTCTTTCACTAGAGAAGAGAATGTGGCGCAATCTGACGTCAATAGGATCGGATCCGATGTAGATATGCTAGTTGTGGAAATCGACCAGCAGAAGTATGAAGAGTATCTCTCCTCTGATTCAGGTAACCTGAACGAAACGCGACACTATCGTCGCGTGCACTCCAATACCCGAGGAACGGGTAAAAAGGTATCCACCGATGAACGAGGATCCTTGGAGACCGCATCCATAGAGCCGTTGTTTGGGTAGGAAATCCTAGCAGAGGATGGCCTCTTTACTGCCGAAGAAGGCATGGGACTTGGATTGACCAGAACCCAACTCCGAAATAGAAATCGGAGAGCTAGGCGAAAGGCCCTCAAAGCCCGTATTGAACCCGAGGCTAACTTCATTGAACGCGAGGCTATTACTGGACTTAGCGATAAACGCGAAGCCAGTTCAACTTGCGATAAACGCAAGATTTTTAACACTCGCGATAAATGCAAGGATAAAATTTCCTTAAAGCCAGCATGTGATTCTCCACGCGAGGCTATTACTGGACTTAACGATAAACGCGAAACCAGTTCAACTTGCGATAAACGCAAGATTTTTGACACACGCGATAAATGCGAGAATAAAACTTCCTTAAAGCCAGCGTGTGATTCTCCATGCGAGGCTATTACTGGAGTTAGCGGTAAACGCGAAACCAATTCAACTTGTGATAAACGCAAGATTTTTGATACTCGCGATAAACGCGAGGATAAAATTTCCTTACAGCCCGCGTGTGATTCTCCACGCGAGGCTAATACTGAGCTTAGCGATAAACGCGAAGCCATATTACTTGCAATAAACGCAAGATTCCTCAGCTCCTCAAAAATCGCAAAAATGATTGGCAGATTGTCGTTAATCGTAAAAATCGCGCTATATGCGAAGTTGTGACTTGCGTTAATCGCAAGAGTAAGCCAGCGTGCAAGAATTTTCTTCCACGCGGGGCTAAGGTTCCAGAAGATAAACTTCTGAAGGAACGCCAAGCCAGCGTAAAACGCGAGGCTAGCATAGCAAAACGCGGGGCTATTTCTCAGTTCCGCGTTACAAAACGTGAAGCTATCTCTCAGCTCCGCGAAAATCAACCTGAATACAAAATCAGAATTGATCATCACTCCAGCGGATCAGAATTGGACTCTAGAGATCCCAAGAAATTTTAGTGGGCCCCTAGATCATCTCAGTAGAAGAGTGGGCCCCATAATTCCATGACTAAAGTCACTGATCTCAGGGAGTACTTAACCAAGAAGAGAAGTATGGAACAAGTTCAACCTGAACCAACTTGTCACTGCCAGTAGCTTATGACAGTGGTATCCGCTATAATCGATAATTGTTACTACAGCAAGAACAGGGTATCGGTGTTTGACTGATTAAAAAAGTCAGACAGAAACCCTGCTAAGAAAACAAAGGCTACTCCCCGAGAAGAATGGAGAGTTGTAACTTCCAACATGGTCGGCAAGGGTAAGAAAGTCATTGAAAGAGATGATAACTCAGAATCAAGTAATGAAGAACCTCATCCTTTTACCCGACTAAAATCAGGAGCTGTTCCGCCTCGAAACTATAAAAAACTTGTAAAAGGTTCTTATGACGACGACAGCGATAACTCGGCTATAGCGTACATCGTTCCTCGCATCATCTCGGCTACAAAAGTCAGCATCACATATGGTGGATAAATCTGACGACATCGATCAAAGATTTGAAGCCCAAGAAAAGATGATTCGGGAGCAACAAAAGACAATTGAAGATCTTAAAATGATGCTCTCGAAAGTGGTTGAAAATACTCAGAAGATTATTGAGGTCAACGCTAAGAAGGAAAAAGAGACCTCGTTCAATAAACTGAATGAAGAAGATAAGGAAGAAAAAGCTCACTCAACACATGAGGACGAGGACAAATATTCTTTTCATAACCCACATGAAGAGAAAATAGAAAAGTTACAAAGTCAACTCGAAGTATTAATGCACAAGAAGGAGTTGAAAGAATCAGGGGTCTCGAGACCATATCCGCCTGAATGGGATATGATACCATACCCACAGAAATTTAAACTGCTCAAATTGGAGCCGTATGACGGGAAAGGATCTCCTAGTCAACATATTTAATACTTCTTGTCCCAAGCAGGGCATTTAATGGGCAATGACCCAGTAATGACCAAGATATTCGTAAGTACCTTGCGAGGGCCTGCTTTCACTTACTTTATGCAGCTGCTCCCATGTAATATTAATACCTGGTTTGATGTTGAGAAATTATTTCTCTCACGTTTCTTTGAGGATGATACCGAAATTACGGTTCATTCCCTCCTTGCAGCTAAACAAAGGGAACAAGAAACAGTAAAAGACTTCATAGAAAGGTTCCGGGAGAAATCCGCGCATTGCAAATATGGAATAGCCCAGGAAACTTGGTAGAGACATGTCGACATAATCTTAAGACTAACGTGCTCCTAAAAATGGAGGCCGTAGAATCTATGACATGGAGGGATTTGCTCAAATAAGGAGAACAAGCCAAGGACTTGATCCGTATAATTGAAGAGTCTCGTGGATCGAGAAATACCAGAAATAATAGACCGTACACCCAAAATAATAATAATAAGAATAAAGAGAAAGCGGTAGCGTCAGAGGCAGCTCCACAGAAGACAAATCCTCCGAACCCAAAATCAGAAGAGCGCAAGACAAAATAGGCCCCAGCAAGAGAGGACCTATACTTTCAAGGCAGAGCAAATGCCCACGCTTTTTCATTTACTCCTTAGAAAGGGAATGTTGAAACTTCTGGAGAATAGAAAACCGAAGGACGCTGGTAAAACTAACGACCCCAACTATTGTCTCTACCACCGGAATGTTGGACACCCTACTAGGGATTGTTACCCTCTAAAGAACAGAATCCAAGCACTGATAGAAGCTGGAGTTCTGACGCTTAAAGAGGAACAAAATAAAGTCACTGCCAATATGGCAACTCTAGTGGTTGGAACCCATAAGTTCCCCGCGGGGGTGACCCCAATACCAAAGGGGAAGCTGGTTACGAAAAACCATGACCCGCATAATAAAGCACTAGATGGACTTGTCCCCGTAACAACTCAAAAGGGGGAAGTCATGTGGGTCTACCCCGATTTACTACAGGATGAACAATGGACTACCGCATAGGGTCCAAAGAAAAAGCGGACTAGCAATGCTATTTCTGCGAAAATAAAAGATGAATACATAATTGCAAGGGCACTTACAGACTCTGAAGAGGAGCCCGAAGCTATGGCCACTCATCAAGATGGGGCGGGCTCTTTCGGCACTCGATCGGGTAAATCATATCTTAGAGACTATACCAGAGTAGACCTGAAAGGTATATACGGAGAACTCGCAAAACCTGCAAAGCAGAAAGGGCTTTGTTTCCAGAAAAATCCTGGAAAAGATGGAGTTAAGGACACTACCTTCAAATTTGACATAATAGCTCAGCTGCTAATATTCCAACTCGAGTCACGCTGTACGAGTTGTTTTGATTATCGAAATCAACTCGTGAGGCTTTGAGAGAAGCCCTGGCAGACACTAAGTCATTCCTAGCTCAGATTGTCGAGCCGGCTGGTCAAGAACAGGACTCTTGCCCCCGCTGTCACCAAGTGAGGAGGCAGGTCCCACGGATTACTTTCTCTCCAGAGGATATGCAGGTAAGAAATATAAAGCACAACAGGCCTTTATATTTCATCGGGTATGTCGGATCCATGAAGGTGGATCGCATCTAGATTGATCCAGGGTCTGCACTAAGCGTCATTCCCAGAAGGTTGATGCATCTATTGGGGATTTCTCCCCTTCGCCTGACACCAACTAATACTACAATATATGGGTTTAATGCCAATGATAGTTGTCCCCTTAGAAAGATCCGACTTCGATGTCAAATCGGGAATTTGAGGACGGAGGTCACATGCTATGTCATTGACGCAGACACTTCCTACAACATTCTACTGGGACGCCCTTGGATCCACGCCTATATGAAGTCCCGTCAACTCTCCACCAGTTATGAAATACTATGATGAACAAGGAGAAGTCCGGACTTTAGTTGCACATAGGCAACCTTTTAAAGGGCTGGAAAACTACTTCACAGATGCTATGCTCTACAAGCTAGCCCACGAAGTCTCCAACGACAACCTATGTAAGCCTCAAAAGTTTGACGAAAGTGGCAACGAGGCGGATACTAAGTACGAGCCTCCCGAAGATAATGATGGGGGTGATTATGAAATCAATCCTCACATAGATTTTAATTTGAATTTTGACAATAATGTAGATGTAGTAGAGGATGAGTGGATTATCAATGAAAATATAAAGTTAGTCTACGAGCCTGCTGTAGCTAAAGAGTCTGAACCTTCTTGTACTTCCACCGAAGTGGATGGCCTGCCCGAACTTGAAGTTCTGGCGGCATACCATTTGCCACTCAAGTCATCCCTCCTCTCTCAATCAAAAAAAATAACTAAGGGACAAGGTCACTTCTTTGAAGTGCCTCCTCGACAGGGGTCTCAAAAGCCGAACATGTTCGGCAAAGTAATTACGTCACCTCGACAAAGACAAACTAGTGAAAGTGATGAATAATCATTACCTCAATTTAACTTATATGAACAGAAATCCTGACAAATAATGGAAAAGATGGGTTATAATTTTACCCAGAAACCGGGATTAAACTTTGGAAAAGGGCGACGAAATCTCATACCTTCGTTTAGACCGAGAGGAAAGAGCCAAGACTATTATCAAAAGACTCGCAGGGGGTTGGCCTATGTGTCTACTCCTTCCTCATCACCTCACAAATACGAAGAAAGCTCTTCAGCCAACGAGGAATTACATCCACTTGACCATGACTCGGATCAAAGTACCGGCGCCTGGTTTCAATTTTTAACGGTAAATATGGTTTCAGCCGCACCAGAAAGCGATGAGGAACCAATTGACGTTCAAGATGATTCCTGGGCTAAACACATGGACACTCTTTGGGATGTCTGCTTTGAACAGCGTGACCCGCCCACAGAAGATAAATTGGTACAAGTCAACATGGGAATAGACGAGAACCCGAAACCCATCTTCATAAGCGACACGCTAACTCCCTTAAAAAAGGAGGAACTTATATCTCTTATTAAAAAATATATAGATGTGTTCGCATGGAGCTATGAAGACATGCCCGGTCTTGATCCTCAGATTGCCACACACCGGCTAAATATAAAAGAAGATGCCAAGTCAGTAAAGCAACAGCAAAGGCGCTTTCGACCGGAGTTGATGGAGGCAATAGTAGCTAAGGTCAACAAGCTTATAAAATCCGGATTCATCTTTGAAGTGCAACATCCTGGTTGGGTGACTAATATAGTGCCAGTTCGCAAGAAGAATGGCAAAATCAGGATATGCATCGACTTTCTTGATCTAAATGTTGCATGCCCTAAGGATGAATTTCCACTTCCAATCACCGATGTGATGATTGATAACACCTGCGGTTATGAGAGGATGTCCTTTATGGATGGCTTCTCAGGCTATAACCAGATTAAAATGCACCAGGATGATGAAAAGCATACAGCTTTCAGAACACCGCTGGAGGTATACTGTTATACGGTAATGCCTTTTGGATTAAAAAACGCCGGTGCCACTTACCAACGAGCGATGAGCGTTATATTCAAAGAACACCTGCGTAAAACAGTGGAGTGCTATGTGGATGACTTAGTGGTCAAAACCAAGAACAAAGAAGATCTTATGCATGACTTAAGGACAGTCTTCGACCTTATGCGAAAACATCACTTGAAGATGAATCCTGCTAAGTCTTTCATGGGGGTGTCCAGCGGGAAATTCCTTGGATTCGTAGTCACCTCAAAGGGAATTTTTCTTGATCCTGAGAAAGTAAAAGCGATCAACGAGATGCCGCATCCCCGCAATTTTAAAGAGTTAAGGGGGTTACAAGGAAAGCTCGCCTATATCCGGCGCTTTATTTCTAACCTATCTGGATGATGCCAGTCGTTCTCAAGACTCATGAAAATGGGGGTTTCTTTTGTATGGGATGAGGCATGTCAACAGGCATTTGACGATCTCAAAGAATATCTCACGAAGCCTCCTGTTCTTATGGCACCGGTCCCTGGGCAGCCATTTCTTATATATGTAAGGGCCATGAATGATGCTTTAGGAGCATTACTTGCTCAATATAATGAGCACGGCCATGAGCACGCCCTTTATTACTTACGCAGGATAATGATCAGAGCCAAGCGTTGGTATACCCTGATTGAAAAAGAATGTTTAGCCCTAGTGTTCGCTGTTCAGAAAATGCGACACTACCTTATAGGGCAAACAATTCATGTTATATCACGGGTTAACCCCTTGAAAATTCTGATGACAAAATCGAGATCCTTAAACGGCCGACTGGCGAAATGGGCATTATTGCTATCGCCATATGATATACACTTCGTTCCTCAAAAGGCAATGAAAGGACAGACGATCGCCGATTTCCTTGCAGACCATCCAATTTGGTCTAACTCTAAACAGACATTGGAGGTGAACACAACTAGAAAAGAACAACCATGGCAGATGTTTTTTTATGGTGCTGCCAGACGGTCCGCTGCTGGAGTGGGGGTTGTGCTGATATCCCCACATAAACACATACTGCCTAACAGTTACTCATTAACAGAACCGTGCTCGAATAATGTGGCAGAATACAATGCACTCATTATCGTCTTAAAAATGGCTCTGCAACTGGGAGCTAACTATTTAGAGGCATATGGAGACTCTAAGCTCATCGTCAACCAAATGACGGGTGAGTATGAAGTCAGACATGAAGCCCTCATCCCTTATCATCAGCTAGCCATTGAGCTAGCAGGATATTTTGAACAATTTTATATCTATCATATATCTCGGAATGAGAATGTATATGCAGATGCTCTTGCTGCACTAGCTGCAACATTGGCGATCCCACCAGGTGAGGCTAAAAGTATGACTATTGGTAGCAGAGAACTTCTCCACCTAGATACGGTATTCCAAACCAAGGAGGTGTGCCAGACAGGTTAATACTGGAACCCCATGATTGGCAATTTCCATTTATAGATTATGCCCTATATGGAATACTACCAGAGGATCCAAAGGAAGCCGCCTTGATAAAGAGAAAGGCCCTGAGATTTTACTTTGATCGTACAGTTCAAACTTTATATAGAAAGTCAAGTGATGGTCTGCTGCTACACTGCATATCACAAGCAGAAGCAGACGAAGTGCTGAGAGAAACACATGATGGAGTGTGTGGAGCATATCAGCCAGGTCCAAAACTCGGAGACCACATAAGAAGGCTGGGATACTACTGGCCGAAGATGATTACAGAAGCAATGGCATATGCTAAATGGTGCCATGCATGCCAAGTACATGCCAATTTTATTCATCAACCCCCGGAATACTTGCACAGTTCCATTGCTAGTTGGCCATTTGAGACATGGGGAATGGATATTATGGGCCAATAACTCCCCCGTCATCCAGAGGACATCGGTTTAATCTTGCAATAACCGATTATTTTTCAAGATGGGCCGAAGCCGTGCCATGAGAGAGGTGAAAATGACAGATGTGATTAAGTTCATTAAGTATTATGTCATTTACCGTTTTGGCATCCCCCGAAGGATCATTCATGATAATGGACCACAATTCATCAGCCAGGGATTCTCAAGATTCTGTGATAAGTTCAGAATCAAAGATATTGTTTCAACGCCATATAACTCCGCGGCAAATGGATTGGCCGAAGCTTTCAACAAGACGATCATTAAACTCCTTCGAAAGTTCGTCTCTTCGAACAAACGAGACTGGGATAAAAAGTTAGGAGAGTGCTTGTGGGCTTATCGTACCACCGTTCGCACCCCCAACAAATGCTACCACGTTCTCCTTGGTTTATGGAAGTGAGGCGAGGCCGTCTTGCCTCTTGAAATCTAGATACCATTGTTAAAAGTGGCCTTAAACACAAAGATGACGACAGAAGAGCGTCATCAACAAAGATTGCAAGAACTAGAGGCGTTAGATGAAAAATATCTCAGGGCTCAACAACAAATTGAGTTGT
This sequence comes from Dracaena cambodiana, assembly GCA_036321105.1. Lineage (NCBI taxonomy): Eukaryota > Viridiplantae > Streptophyta > Magnoliopsida > Asparagales > Asparagaceae > Dracaena > Dracaena cambodiana. The sequence continues at coordinate 31,190,321 of JAYEPQ010000010.1, read as the reverse complement.
ATCAAGCCCGAATCTCGCCAACGTTCAATAAGAACGTTAAACCAAGGACCTTTAAACAAGGAGACTTGGTCCTGGCCATTAAAGGGCCAATGATTCTAACCCACAAAACTAAGGGTAAATTTGAACCCAAGTGGGAAGGGCCGTTTATTGTGGAGACGGTATACTCTCGTGCAGCCTATCGCTTGATGAACCAGAATGGCGATAGGATAATGATGCCGATCAACGATAAATTTCTGAAGAAAAACTATGCCTAAAATAAACCAGAATGATGACAGAGTAACTGTCACATCTGGTTCAGATCCCTAGGAGTATAACCATCCACCAGTTCAAGTTACGCAGATGAGCATTTGGACTAAGCATGCGCAATTAGGCGCCTCTACCGAAATCTGGTGATCCTGACCCGATCATCTTGGTATGTGTAGTTCAAGTTACGCATGAGAGCCTTGAACCGCCTCCAATCAAACACTAGGCATGCGCAATTAGGCGCCTCTGCCGAAATCTGGTGATCCTGACCCGATCATCTTAGTATGTGCAGTTCAAGTTACGTATGAGAGGCTTGAACCGCCTCCAACCAAACACTAGTCATGTGCAATTGGCGCCTCTGCCGAAATCTGCTGATCCTGACCCGATCATCTTGGTATGTGCAGTTCAAGTTACGCATGAGAGCCTTGAACCGCCTCCAATCAAACTCTAGGCATGCGCAATTAGGCGCCTCTGCCGAAATCTGGTGATCATGACCCAATCACCTCGGTATTAGCAGTCTAAGTTACGTAGATGAGCCTTGGACTATTTTACCTAAACAAATGAACTATTTTGATGACAAGTTATTTGTTGTCCAAGTAAATTTTCTAGCCAACAGATAAAAGAATCAAAAGATTTCCTTTATTCATCAATCAAAAAGAATGAAGTTACAAAAAAATTCAAAGAATCAATAAAGCTCTCTCTTCTATTACAAGTTCTTATTACAAAAAGAATAAAAGAATAGAATGAAAGAAAGTTATGGATCTCCTAAAATTCTAAACTTATTCATCGTCTCGTCAATTATTCGACGACGAGTCTCCTCCACGGAGTGTTGAGCCTGCCGGCGTAAATCATCATCGTTTATTGCCAGTTGCTGGGCCAACCGTTGACGAGATTCTTCAATAGTATGGCTCCTTATTAGGCCTTCTTGTTCGAGTTGTCCTTTTTGAAGGATCATCTCTTCCCGTTTCTTAACGGATTCCCCCAGCCGAGACTCGCTGGCTTCCAGAATAGCTCGAGCCTTAGCAATAGTCTCTTTGGCTCTAAGGATGGCGGCCTGACTACCCTCAATCTCGAAGCCCACTATCTTTAACCTCCTGAGGATTGATTCCTGACTGGCTCGTAGTTCTGCCAACTTCCGAGACCAGACTTCCTCTTGGCGCCTTAGTTCCTCTTGACGAGCCACCAACTCTGCCCATAGCTGCGCCGACTCGATCTCAGTGATCGCTTCCACATCCGCTTGGCGAACCGTGTTTAGCGTGTTCACCTGATCTTCCAAAGCTTCAAGGCAGATCCGGTAGGGAGCTGCTCGGTCACGTCCCCCAATCCTTTCAATATTATCCAGATAGCTGGACAACATTGGACGTCCAACATTAAAGAAATCTCTTCCGTCCATGATCATTCCAATACACCTCGTTAGTAGCCACAAATAGTCATTTACACTGTAGTTGAAGAATTCTTTGAGAGGGTCCACGTGTCTGTGTTTAAAGCAGGCAGCGCTAAGGAAGATGTAGCCGGGGGAAGAGTGGCATCTGTTGGAGTCGAGAATGAAGAAGTCCGTCCCTGTACCAGATTCATAACATGCGAGGCCAATAAAGCCAATATGGACTTGGCAGAACTGGGAACCCGAGGAAAAGTATCACTAGTACAGATCACTCGGGCAACGCCACCAACAGGGGTAGATGATGGAGTGTCTTCACCCGAAGCTCCTCCGGTGGCAGAAGTTGCTTTGAATGAGAACTTCAAATTCTCTTCATCCCCTGCTGGCTGGTGACTTGGGGCTGGAGGAGTCACCAATGTCTCAACAGCCATTATTGTCGACGATATTAAAATCGCTGGCTGAGGAGCAGAGGGCACACCAACAACCACTGGAAAAGTTTCTTCGGAGCAGACCTTGGGTATTGGAGATGGCAGACTTGGAGACGGGATAGCCGCTCTTGTTACGGCCACAATGACAACCTCTGTCCTATGATCACTCCCTAGTTTATCAATAGGAGGAGTCGATGAAGGAACTGAGCATGGGGCCGGCGTGAAGTAGTCTGCATCAAACTCGTTCGCAGAACTACCCAGTCCACCCACAGACCCAGTTGTGCTAGAGTAATCCATCAGTTCCTCCGACTCCCCCCTTGTAGTCGAATGAATAGGAGAATGGATTTGACTACCTGCATCTCAGAAAAGCAAACAAGGAGTGTTACATATAATATAGAAAAAAGAATAGGAGATAGAACATAAAATTTAAAAGAACCATACCAGGAGATACAAGTCCTGTGGTTGGACTTGAAGGAGGAGCCGTCGTTCTCTCTAAGAGTACACCCGTCTCGCCACCCAAAGGTTGCATCGTAGTGTACTCGGTCGGTTCTTGAAATGGCAGATGAACCGCAGCATCAGAAGCTTCAGGGGCGTTAGCGACTTCACCAGGCGCATTCTTCTCTGCCGGCTCAGATGGCAAAGCTGAGGCCAGCAAGTCTGAAGCAAACTTGACCGCCGCCTCTTGAGGAACTAACAGAGTCCCTGGGGCCAACCTCTTCTTCTTCTTGGCTGGTCCTTCTCTCGGGACTCCGCGGCGTTTGACGGTCGGACTCCGGGAACGAGTAACCATGGGTTGGGGAGCTCCTCCAACATCAGTGCATTGTCACCATCATCGTCATCATCATCGTCATCAGACTCGCCAGCATCTGTTGGGTCGGCTGCCGCGCCAAGAAATTCGTCCATTCCCGTCACTCGTACTCTTTTTGCACCCTTGTGGCTAGAGTAAAATGCTTCTATTTCTTTGCAACAACTCCGGTTGATGGAGAAGTTGGGCACGTCAGCATTGGCAACGCTGTACCATGTGTAGAAGCTAAGAGTCATGGCCAGCTCTGGCGACTTCTGTGGCAGGACGAATTCAGCCCCGGTTCCACCAGCTACAAAGTGGAACCAGCCGCGGGCGCTCTCATACAAATTCCCCTCATAGGCCAACTTCTTGTTTGGGTTACCCACATAGAGTTGAGAGTACCCAATCTGACGAGCGAAGCGGCACAGGGTGTATGGTTCAATATGACACACGGTGTCCTGGCGATACACCAAATGCCCGAGCGAATATTAAGGAGCCACCAGAGCGCTCCTAAGGATAAGATAGTGAAATTATCTACTCCCGCAATATCCTTGAACTTCGACCCGTATTCTCCACCTGGAAAGTCAAGGAAGCACCGGAAGATCTCGTAATTCTGGTGATGGAGGAGTGTCTTTCGGATTTGATACATATAGTGACTCTTCCATGAAGTGCGTTCATATAGCTCTACAAGGAAAGGCTTGTCAGCAGGGGGTGTTTGGCCGCACTCATTAAAGAGGGGCAGTGCATGACAAGCCACGCCATCAAATAGGTGTAAGGCATCTCCACCCTGGGGTTTGGAGTTTTCGCCTTGGCAGTCTCCTTTGACTTGCCTTTACCTTTCCCTTTCCCCTTGTCGGCGGGAATAAAGCCATTACAAAGCGCTCGCAGTCCGCTCTGTAGGTTGCACACCATGGCGGGAAGGAGTCTGAAAGGTCGGCCGTATGCAAATAGAACTGCTGGATATACCACGTTCATTGCAATTGCCTTTTTTCGGCAATGACGGCACGACGCACCTCTTCAACCATAGCATTAAGAACCCAGCAATAAGACCTCTATTGGATACTGGGAACTGAGCTTGGTAGTGGAAACTCTTGAAAATGGTGCCAGGACTGAATCCACCTTAATTGGGTTCAGCAGTATAAAATACTGTGCGTGTCTTGGCGATGCGGCGATCGATCTCCTTAACATCGACGGGAGCATAGCCATGAACTGTTGCCGAACTCTCTTTAGAGTTCAAGTTGGTGAAAAGGTAATCGGCCCACTTCTTGTGGCCGATACCTTGATTACGCACACCTGCCATGTCGGCGCAGATGCGGTAATGGCACATCATCTCCGAGTAGGTGGCGTAGATGTGCTCGTCCCTCACCTTCAACATATTCAGCTCTTCGGTGGTGGGGATATACTCTTCGTATGGAACTTCGCCCATTGACAACCCGGACACTTCAAACATCTCGTGGAGAGCAAGTCCCAGCTCACCCACTGGTGTAAAGAAAGTGCCAGTCTCGGGGTTGTACATCTCTAGGAGACCGAAGAAGTGATAAGCACTCTGAGGAATCCCAAACTGAAATTTCTAATGGCTTTGTATAAGCCAATCTCTCTCAGAACTGGTTCATGGGAATCTAGCATGTATTAGACGAGGCAGGCCCATCCCATGTTGCCAGAAGAGTAGACCCAGCCAGGCATCCTGAAATCATTGGCTGGGTATTGGCCTTCTTGCGCCATGAACTCTCTTAGGAAGGTTCGTGCGCGGATTGGGACCTCTCCTACTGGGTGCTCCTTCGTGATTCTTCCCGAAAGAAGCCCGGTGATGCATCTTGTGGGACCATCTTGGTAAGCCCCGTGTGCGCCCAACTTACCCGTAGGAACGCAGTTATACTCCTGGCTCAGCCCCCACTCCAGTTCACGGTGCATGGCTAGCTTTTGAAGATAAACTAAAGGGTAAATGGACTCCATGCTGGGGAGAAACATTAGCAAGTCACCAGTTTGGTAGAGCCACATGTACTCCTCTTCGAAGAGGATCTGGTCTAACTGCCCCATTACATCTCCAAACATAAACGCGGGCTTCTCCAAAATTTCCCGGTTAGTGGCCTCAAAGGCAGCATCGGTTATGATTTCCCTTGCGGTAGCAGGGTGATACATGATCAGTTTCTCCCTATGCTCCCTCAAGCTTGGCTTGTACGCAGCAAGGATAGTGGTGAAGAAGAATTGAGCCGTCGGATCCGCACCCCCAACAAATCCGAAATAGTGCCTATGGGGAGAGCTTCCATTGAATACCCCACTGAAAAAAGGAGAATCAAGAGTAAGAAAAAGACTTGAGAAATTCAGGAAAAGTTTCTAAGTGTAGAAAAGCGAAGCTACATATAACTCCACATGAAGCTAAGGAGATAGCCTCACGTCTCTGAAAAAAATGCGAAGCTAACATGTAACTTCGCGGAGTTATAAAAAATGCGAAGTTAATAACCTCGCGTTTAAAGGCACGG